>JARJCP010000050.1:0-545312 GCA_029281795.1 Mycena crocata | reverse complement strand
AAAAAATTGTACCCCACCGAGGAATTCGAGATGTACCGCAACAATGCGGCGGCCCTCACGCACCCGCATTTCACCAAAATTCCGCAAGACGAATATTTGGCGAACCGGAATCGTACACGGCCCAGCTACCCCCGCCCTACCCCGTCATGCTTGACGAGACGCCGCACAAGTTGATTCCCCAAGTCCCTGCGCAGCCATTCCAAGGGCGCCCACACCTCCCCCTGTCCCACCTCGAGCCGGGCGATTGGACGCTGGTCCCAAAGCACGGGCTTGCCTTCGCCATCTCCGCAACGGAGATCCTTGTCCCCAACAAAACTGCCCAACGTCCACCCCCCAGTCATTTGGACGGATCCAATGACCCACCAGCGCCGAGCAAAAAGCAGAAAAGGCAGAAAAAGCCGGAGAAGGTCGAGATCGCGCCTGTTCCGCGCAGGAAGCGAGACGAGACGGAGAAGCCTCCGCTCTCGAAGAAACTCACGGCGGAACAAGAAGCAAGGAAGGAGAAGGAGCGGTACTGGGAGTATCACCAGGTCGAAAGTGAGCCGCTCACACGGGAACAACTGGTGGCAGAGAGCCAGCAGACGAGCGCCCTCGTCCTTACGGCGTCCAAACCCCGACTCTTGCGTCCAGTCGTGCCCTCCATCGACGATCTCGTGCCCTTCCAGCCACTGCGTCCCCTATTGCAGTTCCTGCTGCCTCGGAGGGGCGAAGTGCACGGGACCGCTTTGGCGCCAGGAGATTTCGTTGTGGTTATCAACGACAAGCGCGAGAACTCCTTCGGGACCATCCTCCTCATCCGCGATACCCCACAATACGGCCGCGTGGTCAAAGTTTCCGGTTCCCGCCGTCTCACACTCGACTATCAGTTGGGCCGTTCTCGCGAGCAGTTGGAAGACTTGTCTCCGGCCAGTCTGTTCAAGGTCAAGGGCAGCAAAAAGGCAATTTGGAAAGTGAGACGACATCCCCTCGACCCCACTCCTCCCCTGCGAATTGGGGACCGACTTTGTGTTGTGGACGACAAGCACCTGGAAGGGGCAGTGGGTCGCATTGAGAAAATCGACCTGGAAGAACTTCGCTACCGCGGCGAGATGATCACCGTCCGCACCACCAACGGCACCGTCGCACGTTTGCGCACGGATTCGTTCCATAGAATTTTTTATGCAGGGGACGAAGTCGAAATAGTGCGAGGGCCCCAGCGTGGGCAATGCGGCATCGTCATGGAGGTATTGTTCGGCGGTTCTTTACTCAGGCTGCTGGTGGACGCAACCCCAACGGAGGCCGCGACGCAGGAAAGCGTCACCGCATTTTTCGCCGAGGGGGTGCCATTGGAGGGCAGCGAACAGCGAGTGAGTGATTTCATGCCATTATTCTCCTCTGAATATTTAGATTGCTAAATTCTTCAGTATCAACATTGCTCGATGCGGGCCAAAGATGTCATTTTCCGGTGGACGGACGCAGCTAGTTACGGCAATTGGACTTCGCCTGGCATTGCGAAACAACGCCCTCAGGCCCCCAAGACGATGACCCCCTACCTCCAAACGCCTCCAAGAGCGAAATGATTTTTCATCAGATCGACCGCGACTTGGCAGCTTCCCAAATAATCAGGGAGTTGCTTAAACAACGCCAAGAACAGCAATCGCTAATCTTCGCGTCCAAAGGCGTCGAAATGACCCAGCTCGAACATGAAAAGCGACTGCAGGAGATCGACAACGAAATTCGCGTCCATGTAGGGCTTGCCGAAGACCGAAAACGTGAGGCTGACAGCAATCGCATGATGGGAGTCGGACGACGTTTCGAAAACGTCACCGTTTTCATTTACAAAGGGCCGAACAAGGGGTTAACGGGGAAGATAATTGGGGATCACGACACCGAGGCTCGACGAGACCGGGAGAAGGACCTCCGCAAGCGCAAAAATACGATGGAACTGGATGATACCGCGGGTATCATAGTCACCGTACGTGTGCCCAACGTGGGCGACTTGCAAGTCCCCATCGAGAAGTGCACGCGTGGCCGGAATCGAGTCCCACTGGCGTCTACGGTGACTTGACCCCGAGAGAACTTGCCACGAAGGCAATGTTTCTCAGTTATCGAGGACCACTTCCACCTCGACCTTCAACCCCCCGCCGCCGCCGTCGGCATCTGGAGAATCTGAGGAACTTTGGGCGCCAGGACCTTCAAGACCACCGAGGCTCGCACCGAAATGGCCTGAAACGCTTCCAGGTAAGAAATTGCATCTCATGAATTCTAAGACGCTAATGCAGTATTCGATGCAGCCGAGTCCGATGGAACGTGGCTCGCTTCATCCAAGCTGCTGCATAAACGATTGGACGTCCACATTTTCGGTGTGCTGGGAGCACCGGGTGCAATTTCGGCGAGGGTAAAGACCTGTGAGCAGGGAATAGGTTTCGTGCTGCTCGATAAGAAACCGGCTGGAAGGTCTCCCCAGAGAGAAAACGTCAAAGTTTATGCTGTCAACGGCACTCTTCCCCCGACCGCAATCCCGCTGTTTGCTGTTAGGCCCGTCAGATTCGGGCCAGACTCTCGAGTGGGAACGACAGCGCAGAAGGCACTGACGATGGCGGACTCAGCTGCGAGCCTCTGCGACATCAAAGAGCGGGTGGTGATCATCGGACCGAACATCGACGGGAAAAACGCTGACTTTGGGGAATATGCTGAGACGATTCCCGAGGAGAAGCTTGATGGTGAGAACCTGGTTCGTGTGAGGTTGTGGCCCTCTCAGCGCCGGGAAACATACCACATTTCATCTCTTTGTTGCTCGCGAAACATACCCACTCAGACGCCCGATAGTCCAGAAGTGCCTGCCATCGTTTTCGACTGACGTACTTACTTCCACGGCCTTTACCTCCAAAATGTATTTGTACCGTACAAAAAATTGTATAATAGCCCGTGCATGTAAAAAAACGTAGCACTGTAATTATATCGGTTTCCTCGTAGCCGCGCGAAAGCGCCAGGCCAAGGATGTAAGATGGGTAGAGGACCGGTATGTTTTTCTCCTTTTTTTCTTTTTTGTCTCAGTTTGAAAAAGCGCGACGAGACGCGTCAAAAAGCGCGACGAGACGTGTTTCTCGTTCGCGAACGTGCCATGCCACCTTTAGTAGGTGTGTCCGACCCTGGAACTGCCCAACCAGCGTGGCATGGCACTCTTGAGAATGAGATGCGGACTTAGGTTAAATCGCATAACTGGAACCAACATGTGACCAAGTGAGACGCGTCGCGTGTCCAAACTAGTACAAACAACGCGATCTCATTGTTCCGGTACGTGCCATACTGTCCCCGCTCTCCAACTACTAGCTGATCCTCCAACATCCTAGACAGCTCCTCCAGCTCAATTACACAACATGCCCCTGCTAACCAAAACGCGGGGTGAAAAAAAGCGGGCTCGCGAACGTGAAAAACACACAGTGGCAATCGTGGAGGGGCCGCAGCATGCCCACTACCTCACGAAACCGGCGGCAGGGCAGGAGCCTCTGGTTCACCTGCCCAATAACCGCACTCTGGTGCAGAAACTGGTGCCCAGGTCTTCAGTGCAGGACTTCCCGCAGCACTCCATGCCACCACCATCGGAGGATTTTGCTGCAGCTCATCACTTCGCAGAAGCTGCAGCAGTTGACAATTACGTCACTCCGCTCTCCCCCAGCAAGGGAGCGGGTGCATCACCATCGAAACGAGGGCGGCACCGAGACGGCTTGCAGTCTCAATGGGCGACATGGGACCGGGAGCTCATACCGCGTCTCATCCCCGATTTCGTGAGACTGTGGCACAAGACACAAGGTTTACGACACGCGGATAAGCTATCGCTGCCAGTCGCGAAGACCTGCCACTGTACCTCGGTTCTGTGCAAAATTACGGTGGTTAGATTTACAGGTATGTTACGACGACCGATCTTTTTCTTTTACTGATATGTGACTTCAGTGATGGAGGACCTGGAGCTAAGGGTCTGCGACTGCAACCCCGCGGCTGAGCAGCTGCTGAGCGCGGGATTATTTCCATGCGCCCCTCGACGGCCAACTTTGGCTGTCGATCTCAGACTACTGGAGCTGGCTAAGAAGCTTTTCGTCCGTATTGCTCCCAACAAGACAGCCTGGACATCAACGCTGGAAGACTTCCTGGGCTCACTGGGATTCACACTCGCTCACGAGGTGGTCTACGGGTCGTGTCAAAAGAGAAAACAATTGAATTAACGAATACAGGGCTCTCTTCGGCGACTGTTTTCCAGTGCCTTAGAGTGGTACATCCACCTCCGACACATGGTGGACAAGCATTTCGACGACAAGCTGGAAGACACGCGTCTGGCGATCTTGAAGGAGTCCGCAGAGGCAAGAGGAGACGCCACTGTGACCCCGACACTGGCGGAAGACAGCTCTGGAGCGAGCGATTCGCGGGTGGAGGAAGAGGAGGGGGCGGGACGGAAACGCGGCCGCCAGCCCAGCCGACGCGCCACGTCAAGGGCGCGCTCAGCTTCTCCAACGCCGGCACCCAACGCAGGGCGGAAACGCGCGCGACAGCCAACACCCGAACCAGCACCGAACCCCTTTACAGACCCCCCGCCGATGAGCCGCCCGAGCGAATATTTGAGGAAACGCTGCCCGCTCTGTTTTGGCGGAGCGACTCACGACCCTTCCGTTATGTGAGTGCCGAGCTCCGTGCTAATGCAACGTACCTAATCTTGACTATCAGCGCTGATATTTTCGTCTGCGTGGATGCTTGCTTCACTCAGAAGCGGAATAAAGCAGCTCCCGACCCCCCCAAGAGGCACCCCGGGACGCACTTCGTGTCAGAAGACCTGAGCGTAAAGATGGAAGCCTATGTGGAAGGCGTGCGCGGGAGTAAACCCGGTGGCACCAAAGGGCGGAAGAAGGCCAGAGTTGACGTGGAGGAGAGCGACGACGAAGATGAAGACGGTTACGAGCATGCTCATCTGAAGCTGCCAAAGTCCGTGCTGGATGAGTGCGAAGCATCGTTCCAGGCTGCCGATGAAAAAAGGGAGAAGGCCAGCACGCAGTTTCTACGACGACACTGCCTTGATGGCGCTCCTGTGCCGCCACGACCGCGTACTTTGGTTGGTAAATATGCATTCCGCCGGGAGAAGCAGTTCAATGTGCTGCTTCTGGCGGAGATGCTGTTCCAACACTTGCCACCCAAGGTGCGGGTGGGCTTTTATACGACATTGCCTGCCAGCTGGAGCGGTCCGCGCGCAAGTGGGGTTTCCTGGAGCGATACATCGACCGGCTTAACCTTCGCCGTCGCGGTGTTTCACGCTTCGGGCACGACTGGCGGTGCCAACTGCTAAACCACCCGCGGAAAAGGCCTGGCTTTGGGTTCACCAACGCGAGGGCTGCGAGCGCTTTTGGGCATTCGGTCAGCCATCTCATTGCGCACCTGCGTATTTCTAGCGTGGGTTTTTTCCCTCTCACGCAGACAGGCGGCCAAACACTCACGAGACCACAGTACCATCATCGCCTTTATACCCTGGATACGCAAGTTAAGCACGCCGACGAGGCTAATTTATTCAAGCTCGCGGAGTGGATTCGGCGTCGAACGTTGCACAGTGCCAATAAACGAGTGCAAGCCGAGGCAGAGCTCAGACGCTGCGGACACTCGCGGGAATTCCTGCGGGAGCAATGGAAGCAACAGGTTAAGGCTCAGACGAAGCCGCTCGCCCGTGAGTGACGTTCTGAAAGGGGCCACGATTCCGTAGTTAAAAGTGGTTTCAGGTCGTCAAAAAATAAAGGACAAAGGCTGTAGATGCCGTCCTGGCCTTGCGTTCTGCGCTGGCCACTCACAAAAGCCGGGCAAGCGTGTGCGAGGCAGCCGAACTGGATGCGATACTCAGCGGCGTCGAAGAGGATATAATCGACACGAAGATGGCGGCACAGGCAGCACAAGAAGCCGTGGAGAAGCTGAAGAAGCAGCTAAGGCGGAAGGAATCCGCGCTGGGGTCGGTTGCACTGGCCGAACTAAGAAAGCGCGCAAATTAAAAATATTTTGATCTGCGCATGAATCTCAGCGCGATCTACAGTCGGATGCTAAGCAGGCTGCGAGCGGGAAAGTTTGAGCGGGAGGCCGTGGACCGACCATCACGTCGCCAGGGGGCATCGGGTAAGTGGCCTGTTTTTCCATTAGAAACAAGGTGCTGATGGACTCTGGAAAGAATTCAAACTACGTCGCACACCCACTCGGCTGTTCAAAAGAGACAACCTGCAACCGCCAAGCTAATGCGGAGTACAACAAACTCTGCACGCAAATTGCGACTGAGATCCGTGAAAAGCGCGCGCCACCGAATGCCATCGCGCCGAAACGCATCGATCCGAAGACCCTATTCAAGCTTGAAGTCGATGATCCGATCTGGCAAAAACGCGGGGCTGCATGACTTGGAAGAGGGGCAGAAGCCACCACCGTGGTTAAGCAGCGAAACGGTGCGGAGCGGCATCAATGCCATGTTGGAGGTGGATCGAGCGGACGAAGAGGATAGGATATTGCTCAAGGAGGCGAGGTCGATGCGCGTATGGTTTTCGGAGGATTGGAGAGTCGGAATCGAGGGATGCAGGAGAGCAGTGAGTTTCAGTGATCTCTAATGGTATGCGACTAACACAAAACTATAGGTTCGGAGCCTGAGCGCTATCAATTCTTCTCCTCCGGCGGGAGCGGTTGGTGCGTCTGTGCGCGACATGGAAGAAATCGTTGCCCTCGAACTGACGACATTGATCTGCCATCCTGGGGGCCCACCGACCGGGAGCTGTTAGAATGCAGATTCAAAGTGTGACGGCGGATAGGGGGGAGGATCAATACGAGGTGGCGCGCTCAGAGTCAAGTGAGGATGAGATTGGAGGATTTCGACACAGTAGACTCCGAGGAGGCGTACAGTGCTTCATCGGACAGCGACGACAATAGTGACCTGATCGAATAGAAAACTTTACACGCACTGACCACAAGGCGCGTCAATAGCACGTGGGCGTGCGCACTCGCCCGACTACAAGGGCCGAGATTGATTAGATTGAGATTGGCGCCCGTGATTAAGCGCGCGTCTATTTCCCTGAAGCCACGCATCCCTAATGTAGTTAAGTAGATAGATACAATGAAAGCTACTGTGGCGCTACAGGCCCATTGTCCGTGGGCGCAGACATAAATAAACCCAGGTATGCAATTCACCGCATAATCTTTCCCAAAATGCCCGCTCAACGACACCAGACCCGCCAGCATCGCAAAGCGCGCAAAGTGCCACCACGGCCGTTGCCCTCGTATCACAGACCCCTACGCGCCTCCTGAAGATCCCGAAGATATCGCGGAGGAACAATGGAAGAGCTGCGCAGCGAGGAGGCGAATCGAGTTATCCAGAACGCCACGGTCGCTCTGCTGAAGCAGTTGTATGGTACGAAAACTGCAGTGTCTTTACTTTGGTTGAGCTTTTGCTGATACAGGTCCAACAGAGAAAGCTTCAACCGCCGACGCTGAAGATGCTGATATATATTTGGATGCATACGAAACGCGGAGTACGCCCTTCATTCCTCCGCCGTTCCTTTTTTTTTTTACATCGCACTGTTGCCGTAGAAATCAAGTACGAAGATAGCTTCGGGAAATTTGTCCCAGACGCAGAAAACGCCGCATGGTTCGCGTCGCAAAGCGCCTCGGGCCGAGGAACTGAGGGTGGCACGGATGGCGGCAAGTAAGTGGTGCTAACACCGCAAAGATATAAATTGTTGACTAATACACGCTGTGCAGTGGATGCCACCGATCATGACGACCCTGCCATGGCACTGGCCCTGGATCTCGGTGCGTTACATTACCCCTGCCGCATAACGACTGACCTCGACTGACCTCTGCACTCTCAGGTGAGAAATTCGAGGAGGACTTTGGGCAGGCGTTTTCCGACGACCTGAACTTCCATTTCGAACGGTTCGCTTCGCACGCCGCATCAGCGCGCTGCTTGCACTTCGTGCACGGCGACGACGTAACCAAATGGGCGGCTAGGGCCGAGCAGCCGGTAACTTTTGATATCTGCAATCCATATCCTGAGGGTCATCATCGGCGGGGGGATTTCGACAACAAACGTACGTCACACACACTTGCTGGCCGTAGTCGCTGCCTCAACCGTTTGCAGTGCGTAAACTGAAGGCGTTAGCTGACGAGGACGCGCACGGACATGCACCGCACGGAGATGAGCCGCCGACTCCGCCGAGCGGAGTTGTTACTTTCCGTATTGTAAATCCATACGCGGGTCGGTCGGGGGGGGTGTCTGCAAGCGAGGTCCTCCGCGGATTTTACGACGGTGCGTCATTCATTTATGAGGTCACGTATTATTGTACTCAATTTTATTTCATTTGTGTGCAGCGGAGTACAGCAGGCAACGCATACAACGAATGACGTTATACCACTGGGAGGATGTGTGGGATTCTGTTGGAGAGAAGCGGGAGAATCCGCACTCCCCGTTCGTACGGCGGTATCCTCTATGGTAGATACATAGCGAGCGGGATTAATAAATGGATGTGACGTCATCGGTCAAAGCGAGGGATATCGGTAGATCGGTGGCATGGCATTGCATTGCCCTCAACATGTTAGCGGTGAGAACGACTTGATTGAGTCCCCAGGTGTGTAACCTAATTTCTAACGATATCGCATCTTACTGACTCAAACGAGTCTGGTCAGCTTGTACGCCGGTGTGATGTAATTGGTCAAAGCAAGAAATTTCTGTGACGGCATGGCAGAAATTATCATTGCCGGCACGTTGGGCCGAGCATGAGTTCTTATGAGATCCCCATGCGTATATATTTACGAGGTGTTTTCAATTCTTACTGACTTGATTGATTCCGGTAAATTTGTTACTGATTTGAACTGGTGAACCGAGGGATGTCTTGGATGGCATGGCAGTGATTATAGTTCCTCTGGGCAGGTTAACCGAGGACGAGTCGAATTCCCAGTGCGTCTAGATATTTACGGGATTAAGCTGAATTTTACTGACTGAATCGACTTTGGGCAATTTTCGAACGAGTGGTGACGTCATCGGTCAAAGCGACGAATATCGGTGACGGCATGGCAGAAATTACAATGGCATTGTCCTCGGCACGTTGGCCGAGGACGAGAGGATGACCAAGATCCCCGGAAGATCCCCGGTTCGTACCCAAATTTACGAGAGAAACTCAATTTACGTGACTGAAATGACTTGGGCATTTTTAACGTGCTGTGACGTCATCGGTCAAAGCGACGAATATCGGTGACGGCATGGCAGAAATTTAATTGCATTGCCCTCGGCACGTTGGCGAGAGGAAGGTCTACGGTGCGCAAACAGATGTACGACGTATTTTTGTTACTCACTTGATTGACTCGGCTAATCGATAATTCTTCTTGGTGCAACGTTATGGCGGTGCCCTCACGCGGAGGATTATTCGATGGGCGTTCTTGATTATTGGGATTGTGGTGCGTGATTCCAATTATTGTGTTGCTAATATAGCGGCGAATTTGGTGATGTCTAGAGATATTGTAGTTGAAATGAATATATTATTTAACGGTCCCAGGAACGACTCCGACGGAGGACCTGCGGAGGAAGCTGTGGATCAAGGCGGTTCGGAAGGGATGGGTGGATGTGGAGGGGAGCGCGAGAGCGGCGGGATTCAGTTTGTTTGACTAGTTCTTACCTTCGTTCGATCGCGCCTTGCCGGGCCCTTAGAACTCACTTCGTTACTCAATTCTCCATAACGCATTCGCTCCAAGACTTGACTGACCTATTTTGAATAGCCTTCGGTACCGTGTAACCACTGCACGTCTCACCCTCCGAGTATGATCAAGGTATGTTGATGTTGAAAGATCCTAGCAATCTTGACTAACTTCGACTTCAGTTACTTGCATGGCCATATGTACCTTATTGCTCCGAGGTAAGCCACCGTTGCGGTCAAATCACCAAGTACCAGACTGAATGGCTCTACATAGTTCATTTATCCTCGAGTCCTTGTTGCGTTGGTTTGTTTCATTCTCAAAACAGGATCGAGTCGCAGGTAAGACCTGTAAACTTGTTCTATTTCATGTCCCCTCACAAATTTGTGTAGTTCCAACTTCAAACCATGTTATTCAATCAACAAAATATCGAAACGAGCCAATTCCCAATTAGGCTTTTGAACACTTCCTCCCGCCGACTCGCCCTATCCAAGTCCTCCGCCGCTCTTTCGCCACAATTCACACGCAAACCTCGGCGCACGATCGCGTCAAACGTTCCTTCAAGCCACAGGTTAGTATTTCACACTTGCTCCGGTTTTTTTGGACAGATTCTCACCAGGATGCCAGGTAGCAGGACTCCTCCTTCTCCTTCTCCTTCCGACTCCGACTTGAGCCCGGTTGCAGGCGCGCTCGTACGCGGATGAACGGTGTACACAGAGGTACGTCCGGGTCTATTGAATCCGATTCAGTTGCGCTTAATCATTTCAGCAGTGTAGAATGATTTGAACGTCGTACCTGTTTCCGAATGCGGCCGTCCTTGTCCTCGCACCACCGTCGCCCGAAATGCGCCAGTTCCACTCTGCGGAGGGCCGTATGCACCCAGCGCAACGTGTCAGGTACGCACTTTCACTTCTGGCGCGAAAATGGCGTTGATGCATGCTCCTTGCAGAAGACCAGTTTCGACATTGAGGAAAAGCCCGGCCGTGCGAACGTAGCGTAACGGTGTGTTGCGTTGTTCTTCGCTCCTCGAAACGAAGCTGAAGCTGATTCGCTTGAAAGGGATTAGAGATGCGGCGCAATTGAGTAACTGCGACACATACCGGGATGCCATTCGCAAACGCGCTATCCCGGGGGAGCAAGCATGAATTGCGAGCGAGCGGGGAAGCTAGCTGGGGTATGGCTCCCCGCGTTCGCAAATTCAAACCTTACACTCCCTTCCATGCGACACCGATATTCACCAATCGTTACACCACTAAACATGACTTGTGGTTTTGCACGAACCGCCTGAGTCATGGCCGAACACAGCCACTGATTTACTCGGACCGGGCTCCGTTGATTACCGGCGGGGATCAAATACCCCATCGGTGCGCTGAAGACAGAAGGGATAAAGTGTTGCTGTGCACATGATGGAATACAAGGTCCCAGAGAATGATAACTATCATTAAACACTGATATTTGTCGTTACCAAAGGGATCCCCGTGCCAAAAGTCGAAGAAACGATGAGAAGTAAAAAATAAACCGCGTAATGAAGCCGACTAGGACCTCCCGGGGGAGAAAGACAGATAGTAAGATGAATAATAACCTCCGAGGAAACATAGCGAGCGGTTGTACTGATGCCGGATAGGGTTTACTTCATTGAATTACAGAATCATACATAATGGTGGAAAGTAGCGATCGAAGAAGGCGATTCGGAGCGATAAAGGTTTGCCCAAAGTACAAGTCAAAGGTAGGGATAAGGCAGACGTTCACAGTACATAATGTAGATAACAGGTGCTAAATTTTACAGTGATCGGGCAAGATCAGGTCAAGTAGTAGGCCAATCGCGAATTTTATAGCTGGAGCGAGTGAGAAGGAGACTTGAAACGATCAGAGGAACTCACAATTTCAGGTCCACCTCTTGTGCAATTACCATCTCCTCGCGAACGATGCGGAGCAACCGGGAAAACCGACGAATGAGCAACATTGGAAAGTATTCCTTGTGATCCGTATTGCAGTCATCGCCGGCGCATTCCCCGCGGACAGGATGAATGCCGCGTCGTTCAAGCGCCATATGAACGCGGCGTTCTAGTAACAGAGGTGAGCAGCAATCAGATCACGAGGAAATTGACTTACCAACGTGCATACGGCGTTGAGCGGAGAAATAGCCATACCAAACGATGTTCTGGGCGTCGGACCGGCAACCACGATACTGGGTGACGCGACGGGGTAACCAGTTGGTATGTCCGACCTTGACTTCCAGCGCACGCAACGCCGCTAGGTGGTTTTGGCGTCCGGATCGATATCGCATCCAGCGCCGCCGACGTCGTCTGCCGTTGATATAGACGGCGCCCTTGCCCTCCTTCTTGAAGTTCGGGATGGGAACGGGTTTGGAACGCTTGGAACGACCCCTGCAACGTCCGCGTTCAGCGAAAAATGCGGCAGAATGGGGACTGAAGTCACTTACATCGTGGTCAAGGGAAAGGTCTGGAGGATTGTGTGAGAGGGTGGATCGGTTGGAAAGCGTTCGAAGTTTGTGGTATAAAGTCGCTGGAAGATCTCCGACGCTGGGTGTTCGCGGAATGGTGGTGAGGGAGTTTGGTTTGGGTGAGATGCACTGATCGGAGAGATAATTGAGCGGAAGGTAAGTCACCTGAAGGTAACGAACAGAATTTTGAACTGAATGAGAAGTGAAAGACGTGAGAAGTGTTTATGCGGAAGAATCAGAGAATTTAAAACTGTGGTCGACGAGAAGTAATGTGGATTGGTATCGAAAGATCGTACATGCGGGCGCATTCGTAAACGACTTTGGCAAACGCATCGGCGCTAACGGGCGACGGTGACAAGCCCTCAAGGCTGATGAGAACCGGGCTTCTGTACTTACCGGGGTTCTGTACTTCAGATTATAATCCGGAAATTTTGCGCCTCTCGGCTTGGCACAAACATGGGACAACAACCGCTACGGGACGTATATGGTAATTTTGCGAAGCGGGTCGAAAGCCACGAGAAAACCACGTTTCAAGCGCCGCTGTGGACATGTACTAAGCTAAGTACTGCCAATAGCATCAATGTTTAGATGTCATCGATTGTAGCTGAATGGGTTTTGAACTTGGAACATAATGGGTGCACCCACGGGTCATTCGCTGACGGGTGGATGCATCCACGGTAGCGGTGGGAGCATCCACGCTGACGATGGGTGCACCCACGCGTTTTTCTCCGCCGGTGGATGCACCCACGGTAACGGTGGGTGCATCCACGGTTATGGTGGGTGCACCCACGCGTTTTTCGCTGCGGGTGGATGCACCCACGGTAACGGTGGGTGCATCCACGGCTATGGTGGGCGCACCCACGGTAACGGTGGATGCATCCACGCTTTTGTCGCTGCGGGTGGATGCACCCACGCTTCATTGGGTGGGTGCATCCACTATGACGGTGGGTGCGTCCACACCTATCAGCGGTGGGTGCGTCCACGGCGACGATGGGTGCATCCACATTGTTCGGTGGGTGCATCCACATTGTTCGGTGGATGCATCCACATTGGTTCCACGGATGCACCCATGTTATACCGCCATTTTGATTATACGTATTTCAAAATGTATACAAATGTTAGTGACCTAAATTTTCCGTGCTGTGCAGAGGGGGATAAATAAGTGCTATTCGAGAATACTTTTTGCTCATGGTATCACCCAGACCGGCCCAACCACCCGCGAACAGTCACAAAAGCCTAATTTTTCTTGTTCCGCGCTACGCGCGGAATGCAATAGGACCGTACCGCCCCAGGTACAACCCAAACCAGCTGCAAAATGCGCCCCAAACGGCCGCAAAACGCTAATTTTTTTTCTTCCGCGCTACGCGCGGAATGCAATAGGACTGTACCGCCCAGGTACAACCCCAAACCAGCCGCAAAATGCGCCCCGAACAGCCCCAAAACCCGATTTTTTCCGGTCCGCGCTACGCGCGGGAGGTGTGGCCATACCTACCACTGCTTTTGGTGTGCAAAACCGCGCAGGAAATGGCCCCCGCGCGGCCCAAAATCCCGAATTTTTTCCCGCCCCGGCGGGGTGTGACGCGTGACGCGGTGGGTGCACCCACCGCCAAGACAATGGGTGCACCCACGCAAACATTCGGTGGGTGCACCCACGCTTTTAGCCCCCGGTGGGTGCACCCACGGTCGGTGGGTGTCCCTGCCAAACTGGGACCCCTCTGGGGTAGTCATTCGATTATTGAATGATCACCCCATAGGGGTACCTATATATGTCTGCCTGAAGTGATATAACGCCGCTTTGGCATTTACTTCTCTCGGAGTGAACGACGATAAGGCCATCAACCGGCAAGGTCGCAGTGGGTGGGTTTTCCGCATCCTCGGAAACATCTACCATTTATCGGGCGCTCTTACGGCCCCTGAGGGTACGGCGCCGTCGTACTCGCAACTATATATCTATGATCCTGCCACTGCGCTTGTCGGAAAAATACCAGTTCACTTGCAACGGCCTGAGTCAACTTGGGACCTTGAGACGACCTGAGATCGGTCGGAAGTCACTCAGCCATGACTTTGAAGCAGTCACAAGCCGTCCCAAGGTAGGCAGGTGACTCGCAACGAGTCTAAACCCATGGCAAGATACGTAGACCTTGGCAAGACTTGAGACGGCTTCGAACGGGAGTGCCTTTTTTTTTCACTAAAGAAAATTACAAAAGGTCCCGCTTGGGCTCGCGTGACTCATTCGTCAAATACGAGTTTATACGGCGAAGGATAAGTATTGGTGAGTATGGGTGAGTTTTCAAGGGAGCATGTTGAGATCTCGTCAGTAGGGTGGGGCGATGACGTCAGACTTGGGCAGTGCTATATTAAACGGGCAGTCTGTGGCGCTGCGACTCCACGTCTCTTGCCCTCTAACCACCACCATCCCTTCCTCTCGACGACTGTCTTGGGCCTGCGTCTCCGCCGTTCTCGCCACATAGATATGGGATCCCTTGATTGCAGTGACTGGCACCAACCGAACTCGAGTAGACTGTAGTTGAACGTGATTTTCGAACCGCCACTCAGGTACGCAGTCTGACTACTGCTAGTATACACAGCTGCTTATCACAGTTCGCCCGCGTCCAGGTTGTGCCTGGTACGTATGTGTATGCCCTGCCTCCAAGCTCCATGTTCACCGCATTCAGGAAATGATTCGACTTCATCATCAGGTGTGTATGAACTGCTTTCTTGTCGTGTACTGCCGCTAACTAATCACAAAAACTCATCTCGACATCGTTGGGAACCGCTGCTGTATCACCACCGTGTATCGTAGCACCTATGATAATATATCGATTTAAACATTACTTTCCGAGATTCGAATCTGATGCATATGAGTACTGTGCTGAGCGAAAGCTGTGCCCTGCGCTCAATGTTGCTGGATTGTGGAGCCTTGGGTGATGTTGAGACGTCGGCTGTCACCCAGGCGCCTTGAGAGAGCCTGGGAGTCTCTGCTTGCCTTGGCAGAGCTTCCCCATTTCTTACCCTCGTGCTGCAAGGCACATAAAACCATATGGCCTTGCGGTGTCCTGGGATGCATCCCAGGACGTTTCGAGCGGATCAGGATTTTTCCGACACTGCAACAACGGATGCACAGGAACAGTGATCTTCGACAGGACACCATGCAGGCTCTTCAGGACATGCTTCGGCAATCACATCCGTACACGGAGAAATACCAACAAGCATACAAGATTCTTAGCGAGGAGGACAATGACATACGGGATGCTGAAGTCCATCTTCGTGTAATGCCTGGGCAAGATCGACGCCGGTACAATCTTCCGACTGCGGAGGAGGTGGCGGTAATCCTGCCCGGCGAGGGAGAAGCAGGTAGTGATGGCCGCGACATTATTCTCCGCACTCGCTTGCCAGACCAGGCCCCACTTTATCGAATTTCTGACCTCCACCCTGCATACGCTACATTGTATTATGTCCTGCTTTTCCCACGGGGAGAGCACGGATGGTATCCAGATCTCAGGCTCGAGGAACCGGAGAAAGATAATCCTGGGCGGCTCACTCAGTCACGGTATTATGCATACCGGATATCCCCGCGAACCAACGAGTTTTCTGCCATTCTTCGAGGAGGCCGTTTGTTTCAACAATATTTGGTGGATGGATACGCATCCATAGACCAAAATCGACTCAGCTATCTCCGCAACAACCAAGGGAAGCTGCGGGCCTCACTATACAATGGTCTCGAGGACGCCATTTCGAATCAGGATGATGATGTCAACCTCGACGAGCTAGGGAAGCGACATATTCTCCCGTCCTCCTATATTGGAGGTCCACGCCACATGCAGCAGAGGTATCAGGACGCTATGGCTATAGCCCGATATTTCCGCAAGGTCGATCTCTTCATCACTGTCACAGTAAATCCGCGATGGGTTGAAGTAACGGCGGAGCTTTTACCGGGACAAACATCTTTTGATCGGCCAGATCTGGTGGCGCGGGTTTTCGAGTTAAAGAAGAAAGACATTATCGACGAGATTCATAAATATGGCATTTTCGGAGAATGTGCTGCATATGTTTACACTATCGAGTTCCAAAAGCGTGGACTACCTCACGTGCACATGCTCATTTTCCTCGAACGGCCATTCAAGCTGCTCAATCCAGAGGTAAGCCATACATTGTTTACGTCCAATCATTCTCATTAACAGCTGCATTAGGATGTTGATTCAGTAATTTGGGCAAGGTGGCCAGACCCCGAGACCCAACCCTTATTGTTCGAAACCGTGAAAAGCTGCATGGTTCATGGGCCGTGTGGTGTTTTCAATGTCCGCGCACCCTGCATGGAGAACGGAAAGTGCACGAAATATTACCCAAAGCCATTTCAACCGGCTACATCCATGAACGTCGACGGGTACCCTCTGTATCGCAGGGAAGAAGATGGGCGGGCTTACCAGGTGGGGAACCACATGGTCGATAATTCGTGGATTGTGCCGTATTCGCCATACCTGTCGGCTCGCTTCAATTGCCACATCAATGTTGAGTGTGCAGCGACCGTCAAATCAATTAAGTATCCCTTCAAGTATATCAACAAAGGAGGGGATCGTGCGACACTCACTGTGGACCGGGATGAAATCAAGTCATATATAGATGGCTGCTATATTGGTCCGTCTGAAGCAGCCTGGCGCATTTACCATTTTGATATGCACAACCAAATTCCCAACGTAGTTCGGCTGCCTGTTCATCTTCCGGGACAGCATATGGTTACATTTGATCCTGGTGAGGATCCACAGGAGCTTCTTCAGCGCGCAGCAAATGAAATCAGCAAGCTGCAAGGATTCTTTGAAGCGAACCGTGACACGGGATTGCTTGGTGAGGTAGCACGCAAACATACCTATCAGGAATTTCCTCAATTTTTCCGCTGGATTTTGAAACCTAAACCACACTGGGGTTTACGGAAGAAGGGATGGGCGCTGGGGCGCATGTATTTTGTTTCACCGACCGCAGGAGAGCGGTTCTATCTTCGAACACTTCTGTCGATTGTCAAAGGACCTCGATCACACGATGATCTATACAAACATCAAGGTACAATGAGTTGCACTTCAGATCATTTGTCCTGGGCTCATTCTTCATCCAGGTATACGTTATCCAACATATAGGCAGGCCTGTCTTGCTCGGGGAATTCTTCAAGACGATGGAGAGTGGCGCCTTTGCCTTGCAGAAGCTGCAGAAATGCAGACTGGAGTACGGTTGCGACATCTGTTTGCAACACTGCTCCTGTTTTGCGACCCAGCTGATCCGCGTCGCTTATGGGAGGAGTTCCGTCTTCACGTATGCGATGACTTGGCCCGCAAGCTCCAGCGGATGGGACATCAAAACCCGACCGAAAATGATGTCTGTGATTACGGCCTCTTCCTGTTGGATAAAATCCTGCGAGAGTCGAGCCGCACGCTCAGCGACTTTGAGATGCCGACACCAGAGCATGATTGGAACCTACAAGCAGAGAATCCATTGATTGCCGAGCAGCTGGACTATGATGCTGCTCAGGAACGAGCACTTGCAGAGGCTGATGTTCAGAAAATGAATGTGCAGCAGCGCGATGCATTTGATCGCATTGTTGAATCCGTGGAAGAGAAACTTGGCAAGCGGTTTTTCCTCAGCGGTGCCGGTGGGACTGGAAAGACCTTTGTGTACAACGCGATTGCTCACCATCTGCGCGGGGAATCAAAGATAGTTCTCTGTGTCGCATCATCGGGAATTTCGGCTCTGCTTCTCCGCGGTGGACGAACTGCGCATTCAATGTTCAAAATCCCCATTGATGGTTTAACAGAGGAGTCGCTGTGTTCTATTTCGAAGGAGAGCCAGCGTGCTGCATTAATCCGAGTTTCCGATCTCACTATCTGGGACGAAGCAATGATGCATAATCGGCTTTGCCACGAAGCAGTTGATCGAACGTTCCGAGATATCTGCGGGGTTGACCGCCCGTACGGTGGAAAGACAATAGTATTCGGCTCAGATCCAAAACAGACTCTTCCCGTTGTTCCAAAGGGAACGCAAGAGGAAATCCTTGATGCATGCCTGCAGAGATCGTACCTTTGGAACGACATTGAAAGGCTCACACTCACCCAAAATATGCGTCTCGACGTGGGTCCAGAGGAGGCGGAATTTGCGGAGTGGCTCTTGGACATCGGGTATGGGAGAAATAGCGGAGCAGATGGGACCGTGGAGTTGCCAGATGAGATGGTTTGCAGAGATCCCAATCCCCTCATTGACTTTGTATACCCTGGAATCAGCGGACCAACTCCCCCTCCAAATTATTTTCTGGAGCGTACCATTCTAGCTGCGCGCAACACCGATGTTTCCGGACTCAACGAGACTATTTTAGGCAGGATGAGGGGCGAGGAGAAAACATTCATCAGCGCGGACCGGGTCATCACTGAAGCGGGCGCAGATGATCCAGAATTGAATGAGGCAATACCAGTGGAATACCTACGCTCACTGGAAGCTTCTGGCCTTCCGTCAGGTGAACTGACATTGAAGGTGGGATGCCCGCTCATCCTCATGCGTAATCTCGCACCCAGTCAAGGGTTGTGCAACGGAACCCGGATGGTAGTGCGACGAATGTCTGAACGCGTATTGGAGGTTGAAATCCTTGGCGGGGATCACAATGGCGAGATTGCGTTCATCCCTCGCATCAAGCTGACACCATCTGGAAACACCAACAATTTTGCTTTCCTTCTTTCACGCCTTCAATTCCCGGTGCGCCTCGCCTTCGCTATATCGATCAATAAGTCTCAGGGCCAGTCGGTGAAATATGTTGGCATCGACCTCCGAATGCCAGTCTTTACGCACGGTCAGCTATATGTGGCACTTTCTCGGGCGACATCACGCCAGCGGGTCAAGATACTACTTCCAGACCGAGCACGCCAGAACAGAACACTCAATGTTGTATTTCCACAGATCTTCGAGTAGTTCTTGTGTGTGTAGATAGCGCAACGAATAGCATTTCAATTATGACAGAGTGGGAGCAGATCAACGTGTACGGAAGTCGGCTTGCATAACATGACCACTGCTGTATACTGTAACCCCTTGCGGCGGCATCGTTAGTTCAAGTTGCCCAGAAACGCGAGCATGTCGCAGTGAGTAGAACCTCGGTGCTGAGACTCAACACATCCTTCAACCTTCTGTTCTTGTTCTGGCTCCGAGTCTGGCTCTTGATTGACTTGAGCCTCATCGTGGACCTACAAAATTGTCAGCTCCACTGTTGAGCAGAAATCCTCGACCACTGCAATGCCGATACTTGCATTCATCGTTGTGTTTCCGGAGTCACCTTGAGCTTGGGTATCGGAAGAAGACATGGTGGCCTGACTATCCACCTTTACACCGAAGTTCAAGCTTTATACTAGCTGGTTGAAAATTAACCCACTGTGCTTTCTGTGCCGTTCACTGTGGTCTGCTCTTTGTTGGGAACCGCTGAGGATGCGCTCGACTGATGTGATTCCTACCGAACAAAGTTGAAATTTCGTGTAACCAACGTCGGTGAAGAACCTACCATGCTTTCCTCAAACTGAATAGGCGAATCAATGTGTTTTGGTTGGTGATATCCTTTATAACAAGTGCGAGCTCTGTGGCTGAGGTAGTAGGTTCTGGATGGCTCTGTTTATGTTTTTCTGTGTTTTGATTCGACGGGATTCTTCAAATTTCCATCGCTTTCTACCACAATTTTCACATCCAGTCGTCGACAACATGTCTTTGGTCTCGCTAAATTGCATCGCTGTCCTGGAGAATCCACGCGTCCCCGACATCAAAGAAAAACCGAACTCCTACATTGTGGATGCTCAAATCTACCTCAATGGATCTGTTGCTGCCCTTGTCGGCTGTCTCCGTTGGTACAATGCAGAGAACTTTGAGTTTCCTGAGGCCGTTGGTGCTTATGACCTGTGGATTCAAGTAAGTATATACCATTTTGTTTCCCATTGCTAACGATACACCAGGCTGCGGGCATGACCGAGTCCATTGAACACCACTCAAAGACGCTGAAAACGAAGGATTATCATATTGCAGGAGATATCATTGAGGTTGTTTCGATTCTCACGGATCCTGTTACATTGAGTGCTCATAACTTGTGCGTTGTTTCAGCTCACGTACCTCGGACCAGCGGAAGACATTGATCTTCGCCGTCGAGCTGTGCTCCACGCTCTTGGTACCACCGTAAACCCCAACTCGGATAATGCTACCTTCGAAATCCAGTCTGAGCAGTATCTCTCTGCTCTCAAGGCACCTGCAAAGATCCACTTTATGGTCCTTATTCCCGACACACCCCGCTACAAGAAGAAAACCGTCCCCAGCGTAAACAGCCGTGTTTTGGTGACCGGTCGCATTATGGATGTGGAATTTGTCGTCGACGATAATGAGATGCCCATTTCAGTGAAGCATTTCATCGTTGACATGGAATCCTTTGTATTTGCGGGGTCCAAAGCTCCCCACGCAAATACTCCGGCACCCAAGAGTAAGCCTTAATGAATTAACCTGGTACATGTACTGAACTACAGCGCAGTCGCTAAAACCGAGGGAACTCCAGCTCAGTTGAAGTTTGACTTTTCTAAAGTTTTGAACACTCCTAGCCCGGCCGCTTCTCTGCAAAAAAAGCGCAAGGAAAAGGGGAAGGGAGAGGCAGAGACCGAGAAGGATAACAGCGAGGAAGGCTCATCTAAGAAGAGGAAGATGAATTGAAGGAGGGTGACGAGTCGATCAGACAATTGATTGAAATATATGTCGAGACGCTACGAAGGGACTGCACCGAATGAAATCCTTATACTTTTCTCAGAATAAATCACTTGAGTGCTCTCGACTTGCAAGACAATGCAATTTAATGATAGTATGTTATTTTATTTTATTTTGTCAAGTCGAAGTTTGGGATCGAGAAGTATTAAAGTCAGGTTGATATGTGATCCGGCACTCCTGTACGCCCGTAGCGAAGCACGGGTCACTGCTAGTGCAAACATAAATGGCCCATGAATTGTGATGCAGAATTTTGAGTGTTGAGAGTCGTTACCCGATCACAACCACGGGACACACATCAGCGTGAAAAAGCGAAGGAACCGCTGAGGGAGATGAAAAGTTGCACATATGCAGATCTGAAAGACCGAGAGAACAGGTGCTTCCAAATGTGAAATTGATGTCGATGAAATTAGAATTTTTGGAGGTAAGCCTACACTATGGAAACCCCGGTGCCACGGGAGAGTTGTGTTCTGGTGTTTTGGTCTTCTTGCACTGACTCTTTGATAGCGGTTGAGGCTTTCAGGTAAACTTGCAGCTGACACTACCAGTAGATTGCGGTGCCTAAGTTCGGATCACAAATTGCAACAGAACAGGATGAGAGGGAAGAACATATGAAAGGGACAAATAATTGCTCCCCTTTATCCTCGGTGAAAGCGCCAATCGACAGCTGCGGCAGACTGCGGTGCTGTTGAACGTTGAACTGAGGCACAAGTTGGCACGTCAGTTGTCCAACAGGCAGCCGAAGCTGTTGAAACCTACAGCTTTTCAGTGCTGAGAAGATTTCCAGTTGTATCAAAACCTCAACCTGAAAGATGAAGGGGAGAGCAAAGTGCATGTGGTTAGCCGTAGTCAACAGCTTATATCCACGGGACGCCAAATTGCTGTGAAATTCCACAGCAGAGACATCGAGAAACGGGAATGCGGTGAAAGTGTCCATTAGCAGCTGCGATCTGCTGCGGCAGTTGTAGAACTTGGCGGCGTGCGCAATGTGTCAAAAAGCGCAACTGCTGCTGTTGAAATCTACCGCTTTCCAGTGCCAAGAAAATTTGCAAAAACAGAAGGAGAATTGCTGTTAAATTCCGCAGCTGGTTGAAAGAAAGTTGAATGGAGATAGCACCCTTTTGGCGGGCTTGGAAACCTCGCCATTTGCTTAAAGATACGAGTAATCGGGGTGATATGCAAAAAAGGAATTGATGGTGCTCGCACCTGTCCGTATTTTGCCTGATTGGCTTCGGCAGTGGGCCATAGGGTCGTCCTGGTGAGAACTTGCTGGTAACGAAGTTCTAGAGGATTGTGGGCAGAATTGTGCTTGCAATTATGCTGCCGAGCCATGCGATCAAAAAACGGGTGATCTGCAAAAAAAAGTTTCGATCCAGTGCTCATTCACTATATCTCATTGCCCTCTGAGTGATACTCGGCCATATTTCCAGGAAGCAGCTCTATATCCCCATATTTTTTTGAGCTACATTGGGGTCAAATCGAGCTCGGAAATGAATTTAACTTTCTTTTGCAGATCACCAGTCTTTTGCATATCACCCCGATCGATAGTAGTGCTACCCAAGTTTCCGGGACAATTCTATTTAACAACCCCCGTTGTTAAAAACAACCCGGGTTGTTGGATCAATGTTCTTTTTTACAATCCCATGTTTTTTTTTGATTGAAAAGTTTGTTCTATCTAACAACCCCACCAGATTCAACACACTGAACAATCTGACTCGTCGGAGACGCCTCGGCACGTCTCGGGGCAAATCGGCAGAATGTTCCCTTCACATAGCCAGCTCCTAGGAACTACTCATTGGCGGGTCAACACTTTTTTTTTGCGTGCTCTTAAAAAGTAAATAAGCAACGGTCAGTTGAAAATGCGCAGCTGGAAAGCATCTGGGCCTGTCTATCAAACCGGAATCTTGCTGCAAATTCATTGCTTAGATCTATGACCTCATTAGCCGCAACATCTTTGATGAACATTTATTTATTCGTACAAATATTGAATTAAAATCCGAACTGAGCAGTTCGGTTTAAGAATTGAGCACCCCTATTGTTGGCATTATTTCCTTCCCAGCTTAAATGAGGACACCACAAATCCACTGCACAAACGACGCACATTCATTGTGAATATAATCGCGTTCAAATCGTGTCCATTAGCTACAACAAAGCACCAGAGGTACTCCCGATAAATTACCAACAGGTGTTAGTCCAAAAGCACCAGGAGTTGTAACTCAGCCGAAAGTTGAGCTGGATCATGTGCCAATCCTCTTGAGAGTATCCTAACACCTTGCGGTCTGGCATGGTTGAGTTGTTTAGGTTAGCTGTGTTGGGAGGTTTGGTTTGTCTGCTTACGTAGGGGGTTGTTAAATAGAAAGGGAGGGTTGTTAAATAGAGTTGTTCTCTGTGGCAACCCGGGTTGTTTTAACAAGGGGGGTTGTTAAATGGAATTGTCCAAGTTTCCGTCACGTATACATATCACACCTTCAAGTATAATAGTTACCGTTTTATTTTTTCTGTGCGGCACCGCTAGGTCTTGCAGACAAAGAGCACCTGCATAAGATGAGTCAAAGATTCCCACGGTTCAAATTCTCTCCAACATTTCTTCCCAATGCATATCTTGTGTCACTCAATATCCAAAATCTTGCCACTGTCGAGCTCGGAGTGCCTCATAGTTCAAGCTTTCGTAGCATTCCAGATGCTCGGCATTGCCATGATCAGAAATCTTCACACGTTCTATTTTGAACCAAGTTCACGCGATGCATGACAGAAGTCAACAACAATGCCAAACTCCTGCCTTCCCGCCATGGCGTTATGGTCGTTCCCGGGGTGCTCCCCGATACGAAATGCATTCCGAACTTTGAGATCGTTGTCTGGCCAGGCTCCTACGTCACGCCTATCCACAACTCCGGATACCTACACCTACTCCGATGTCTTCCATTTCCAAAAGCCACCGAATAAAGATTTTATGTACCTGCCTCCACCGGGAACGTACCGGCGTGGACCTAAACACGAGCCCCTCATAAATGTTCCCCCACCGGAGGACCCACTGCTCCATTTTCTAACTTCCATGGTAATGAACCATGGAAAGCGCGCAACCGTGAGCTATCTCACACTCCCACCTTATCTTTCCCAACATCTCGTATGGCCAGGCCCGCCGCCGTGTCGCAAAAGCGCTACTTAACATTCATACACTCACTCGCGCACCACCTCTCCCAATCCTTCGTGAGGCTGTGCAGCTGGTGTCGCCTGCTGTACGGATCAGGACCGAGAATGCCACCCCCACTAAAATTGCATCCGTGCCCATTGCTCTGACCGAGCGACAGCCCACGCGTCTCGGAATCAAGTGGCTACTTGAAGCCGCTAAGCAACGAACCAGTGGCCAACGCATCCGGTTGGAGGAGCGCCTTGCGCGGGAGGTGATCATTACCCTGAAAGAGGCGGCCGGGGCGCGTGACAAGCACTCTGACGACGTCAAATATACCGGCGCACTTGCAGAAAGGGAAAAAATGCACAAGTTTGCCACAGTGAACAGGTGAGGCATGTGCACAGACTCAGAGTGACAGTACGCTTTCTGTGTCGACTCTACTGACATATATTTCAGAGGTTGGGTCAGACCCGCCCCGGGTGCCACCCCCACTGCAGCCGAGTTCACTGGCGACATCGGCAGCCTCGGTGGTGAAGATATCGAAGAGAGGCCAGAGAGGGGAGCGAAGAGACGGCGGGGAAATGCAGAAAAAAGGGGGTAGACTCGGACGCTACAAATGACCGCCCATAACCAATGTATAGTTCAACTGTCAAATATTCCACACCTGCAAATCGTACACAGGTTGGGAGTAACAGTATGTCCCGGGCGTCATACATCATGGCGAAGATAATTCAAACGCGGGGCGAGCAATTCAAGCAATCTTGACGTGCAATTTCACGACCACGGTGACGAAGCTCCTGAAGCTTTCTCCGTGGACGGGAAATTCGAGCAGTCGCCAATGCTGTGAGTTGCACTAGGTCTGCTTGCCCTAATAATCTACGAGATGGGAGGCGGACGGGAAGTATTGTTTCGAACCGTCCCAAGCGCAATCTCGCACATGCGGGACTGCCGATCTCCTATGAGAACTTCGAACACGTCAAGAAGCTGTCGAGGGAGCAGTCGAAGGAGGGACTTGCGAATACTGAGAGTTTCCCAAGTCAGAGTTGAGATCTCAACCGCGTTCGAAAGCATGGAGTGAGATATAATCCGTGATTCAGGTTGCTCTGCTTAAACCCGCCGAGAGGCCAAGAGTGGCGGTGTACCCGCGATTCTGTCGAGGCAATTTAAAATTCGGAACGAGGCGTACCTCTGAAGCAAATTCGAGAGCGTTCCGCTGGGGAATTCATCGCCGAGCGTCGCAGTCATTGAGAAGATCTCAAAGTGCTAGAAAATCCTTTGAAGTTCACCTCGTCTGCATGATACCCACCGATCCTTACAGACCGGCTGCAACCTTTGGAAGGCAGAGAGTTGCCCAAACGAGGATGTTACGCCCAGGCTGCAGATGGGGGGTATGAAGCCGGTAAATATGGTGTCCCCGTGCTCCTGTAGTGGGTTAGACACATCGAACACCGAGTCAAGGATAACGCACGCTTTGAATCAGCAACATTGACGCGTTGTCTAGGGCATAAATTGAAACAGATGTCAGCCGTAGCTTTCTGAATTCATTAAGCCCTGTCTGGCTGAATCAGTGCAGCCGCATTCCTAAGCTCGCCCCAAGGTTGATGCAATACAGAGAAGAATTCGGGTGGCAGGGTGGGACTTAGGACTCTGGTCGGAGATCTGTTTAGGCCGCTCACAAAACTCGCAGATCCTGGTGCGAAGCATTGAGCCGCGAGCGAGCGCACATATCCCCGGCCAGAGCAGAGGAAGGAAGGTCAGTGGTGGTACTACTACTGGTAGGAGAGAGAGCGAGTGTCACAGTCGTGACCGTCAACGAAGTTGTGACAAACGCGTTGATCGCACGTGCTTTTTCCCCCGCATTGGGAACATTTTTCTTGTCTTCTTACCCATGTCGACCATCCTTGTCGAAGAGAAACATGACGCTGTGAAGCTTGAAGAGACGCAGACGGTCGATGGTCCACTGGACGAGGTAAAAGCCGAGGAGACTGAGCCCGAGGATGACGGTGAGGCAGAGGTGTCCGATATTGAATTTGAAGAGGTGCGATGCCCCAAGCATGGTACCGTCCTCCCGCGCAAAGTCAGCCAATCGAAGGCGAATCCGAACCGGTGCGACAGACTGCAACTCTCAATCGACTCACACCTGATGCACGATGTTTGTAGTGCATTCTACATATGTTTTCTAAAGGATACTAAATCCAATGATGCGACCTACAATAAGAATTGTTACTTTAGTACACTTAATTTTCTGCGCTTTCTTCGATGCTGCATGGGTACACAGAATGGGAAGATGAGCTGTTAAGAGAGAAGGCGGTTGCCACACCGGAAAACACTCTTGGCGAGGTGAAATGCCCGACGGCGCACGACGTCGTTCTTCCGCGCAACATCAGCCAGTCGAAGGAGAATCCCAACCGGTGCGTTTGCAGCTGACGGTGGAGATATGTAGAGGAATTCAGCGTCGCCAGTGCGTTTTATGTGTGCGACGAGGAGGACTACAATTCCGACGACGAGGCCGACTACGACCCAGTCAAGTGCAAATACTTCAGTACGTCGCGCCTTACAGACTGCGATGCGCCAATTAAACCTGAGACATAGAATGGGAAGACGAGCTCCTGAAGAAGCCTCTGACCGCAGAGGAGAATGAGGCTCTGTCCACGCTTGGCGAGGTGATCTGCCCCACACACGACAGCGCTCTTCCGCGCAAAATCAGCCGAACACAGAAGAATCCCAACCGGTGAGCTCCATCTAACAGGGTCGGCTTGTCCCTCACGCCGCGGCTCCAGCGCGTTCTACTCCTGCTCTGAATGCAAGTATTTCAGTACGTCTCTCTCCATTTTGAGTTCCATTGGCCAACAAGAGTGCCAGAATGGGAAGATGACCTGCTGAAGAAGAAAATGAAGGCTACCACAGCGCCCAAGAGGTCTGCGCCTGCAGGGAAGGCTTCGGGACCTGCTAAGAAGCGACAGAGAGTCTCAAAACGCACCAAGCCCGCTGTCAGCACCTCTCCTCCACCTTCTGCACCGCTGTCCCAGACTGCTCCGACATCCAGCCCGTTAACGCCACCTCCCGACTCGCCATAAATGCACTGACTCGGATCCCGAATTGTTTTCTTGTTGTTCTTTATGCTGCATCCACTCAGCTTTTTAGCTTGTATTGACGTAGGTGTTCTGAAACTCGCACTGTACATTTTCCTTCCCCAATACCAACCCAATAATTACTTGTTAAAAATGTACGACTTACCACTGTATTAAAATCTTGAACCTCAGGCCTTCGAAAGGCGTTTTATTTTCGAACCTTTCAGAATGAAACCAAGAAAGGAAGAAAAATTGTACGCGGCGCCTAAAAGTGATCAGCTATCAGATCAATCAGGCGCCTGCTTGAAATACTCAAACTTGACTCCCATGTCGCCCTTCGTCTCCGGCCGGGACCAGCCCCTCCAGGCCTTCCTCTCGTCTCCCATTGCAAAGGGCGGCAAACCTCACCCTGTAGTTGGCGTGGCCATCTTCGCCTCCGCTGCGAGGAAACTTCTCATCGTGCAGCGTGCAGCAAAGTCGAAGTTCTTCCCCAATATGTACGAGCTCCCCGGCGGAAAATATGACGACGAGGACGAGACACTGCGCCGTACAGTTGAGCGAGAAACACTGGAAGAGACGGGCTTCGTGGTGAAGGAGATCGTGCGCGAGTTTGAGGGGTTCGAGTATACCACGGGCAGCGGATCGGAGGAGGAGCTCTATAAGCAGTTCAACTTCGTCGTCGAGGTGGAGCCGAGGGAGGAGGGGGAAGGGGGGCTTCCGTCGCCAAAATTGAGCGACAGGGAGCATCAGGCGTATGCGTGGATTGGTCCCGGGGACTCTCTTGAATCCTACCCGATGTCGGAAAGCATGGCCAAGGTGGTCCGCAACGCCCTTGAGGCGATTAGCGCCCCTGGTTCCTGGTGAGTGCTCCAATATTAATAATGCACCATTTAGAGATAATGACTCCATACAGAGAAAATTCAGATTTGGGTATCACAGGTTTCAACACTGTATGATATTATCTGTGTCCGTTTCGAGTGTCGCAAATATCGCTTGATGAGATTCGAAAGTCTGTCACGAATTTAGCACAGTCCAGAAAACATTGCACCTCGAATTCCCGACTTTTTCAACGCCATGTTCATTGATACTGTTGAGTTGCACTGACCTTACCCATTATCCGAGTCTCCTCGCCGCCTTCAGAAAGACTGTAACTATGTTCAAAACGAGCTAATACCTGCTCCGCCGTTCAAATCTCTAATGCCTGCAACCGGGTTGTATTTCGGGGCGCGATGCCACAACGGCCAGAGGTACTGCGAGTCTTATTAAATGCCTCATTGGTATCCGCGCCTCACCCATAGTAGGGCAGAAACCTTGATTACTTACCTCTGACGGAGACGCACAAGATCGAATCTAGGCCCGTACTTACACAAGAACCTGCCTGATTGGTGCGTGAAATCCAGAAGATGTTCAAACCGGTGAGAAATGAGGTAAGAAAGCGGTCCTCCAATTTCGCGTTGCTAATGTAACTTTTCAGTTGAAATGACAGACGGCGGCAAGAATTTTAGCATGAATTCGGTATGTACACATGTATTCCGAGTGAAGCAAACGAAAGAGCAGTAAGTATGTATGTATGAAGCGTAGAGAGCATTGAAAAAGCGGACAGCGAGCAATCGAAAGAATGTCCAAACCGCGCAACGATCACACGCTCAATGTGCAGCTCCCTTCAACACGTTCCCGCTCTCGGCCACCAACCCCTCCTTGACGTCACCCAGCTGCGCCTCGCGATCCTTGAGCACCTCGTTCTGCTGCTGCAGCCGGCCGTCGCACGTCGCGAACAGCTGGAGTTTGGTTCTGGGTGATAAATAAACAGGCAATTGCATCAGCGTAAATGAAAGCCCGAGGAAGGAGAAGGAGAAGGACGCACGCCATGTGGGATTTTACCTGGGTACGCACGCGTCAGGTCCCGTAACACGAAGAGAAAGGGAGACGCACGAAGTCAAAGATCTTGTTATAGTTCGTGGCCAGCCCTGCGAACGGAATGAAATGAGGATGCATATATAGAAAGTTTGGAATGCAACGAAACACGCACCGTCCGCACCCGCCATCCACTCCTCGCGGCTGCACGTCTTCCACTTCTCGGCCAGGCGCGTGTACTTTTCAACCCGGGCATCGCATTGGAGGTCGAAACCGTCTGCCTTGAGAAGGTGGAGGAGGCGGTTCGTCTCGGCCGGCGGGTGTTGATGCGGAGGCGCGGCAGGCGCGGGGCGGCGAGGCTGCTGTGCGTATTCTTGATTCTCATGCGGACTGGACGAGCGATGATACATGTCGGCAGTGCGGGGGTACGCCTCGGCTTCGTCGAGCTGAAAGGGCAATTTCTTAGAGAAACGCGCGCGAGATGAACGCGAGAACAAACCTGTTGTTGCCCCTTGAACCGCTTCGCCTGCCCGCCGTACCCGTGCTCATGCTCGTCGTCATCAACCTCCGAGCGCCCGCGCTTGTTCCTGCCGCGAACAGCGGCCTCGGACTCGGTGATTTCGTAGATCTCGTCTTCTTCCTCGGTGAGATCCGTGACCGCGCGCGCGGCGCCAAAGTTGAGACGGTGCGCTCCGGGCTGGGTCGGGAGGGTTTTGAGGCGGAATGCGCCGTTGTTGGGGACATTTTCGTCGCGGGAATGTTCGGGGGAAAGGGACTGCTGGTCGTGCATTGTGTCGTTCGCAGGAGTACGAGTACGAGGCGCTGGAAGCGTAGGAGTTTTGAAAGCCGGCGCAGGGTTGGAGAATATGGCTGATGTAGAGCGGGCTTGGACAGGAGTGGGGGCGACGATGCCAGCGTGGGATTGAAGGCGATGATTCGGAACAGCCATAGACTGGGGCTTGGAGTGAGGGTCAGAAGTTCCAGGACGTGTGGGGTGATTCAAAGCAACAATGGAATGCGGGTCAGATGTTGACGGACGAGGATAGCCGGTGGTCTGCATCGATTGGCGGCGAGGAGGAGGAGGAGGGTGCATGCGATTGTTCTTGGTAAGCGATCCGATGTTGAGCGGGCGATTGTCGACGTTGTCAGCACGATCCTTCGGCGTAGTCGATCCACCATTCAGAGGGTTTGTGGGATCCGCGACGAAATGAGGTATAGATGGCGCGTTGCTGGTGGCTGAGCGCGATTCAGGTCTCGAGGAGGCCCCAAACCCGCTGCCGGGAACAAAGGGTTGTCTGGCGCTCATTTTGAGATGATGGTGGTCGGAAAGCAAGAGAAGACGCGTCACGGCGGTGTTATTTAAACAACGCGTCCTGTCACATCATGTTACTTGATCCCGGTCCTGGCACACAAAGCACAACATTGTTTTGAACCGTGGGAATCCTCCGACGTGGCTGAATTCCCGACCATCAGTGAAAGAGTAAATTGAGAAGAATAATAACCCTAGCATGCAAAACTAATTGCTTACATGAGGACCGCGCAACGCGACTTCGGGAATGGTGCGTGAAGAGTGGCCCGACGGTGTGCAGATGCCCGAGATAACGAGAGAAATCTTTGCCTCAGGGAGTCAAAGAGAAATAAGGTGAGCTATCTGTTCAACTGAGCTTTCGCTGTTCAAGCTGTATGGTTTACCAAAGTGGTATAGTTCACTCCAGTAAAAGTTGCACGTTAAGATTAACTGAATCGACATTCAAATATTCAACGGGGAACCAGAATAGCCAAGCCAGATAAACTTGAGGAGGAGAAAACGCATGTACATAAAATGAAATAAGATGAGTACAAGACAATGCAATTTGTTTGGATCGTCGGCAGCTAGATAATGCGCATCAGCAAGGCAGAAAATTGGGAAATACTCACATTTTCGCATAGTTGCACTTGCCTTGCATCTTCGATCGCCCTGAATCTTGGAGAGATTTCACATCGGGCCCATGAGGAACACGGCGGGGCCCGGCTCGCTGTCAACCTCAAAGCTTAGACTCTCAGGTGGAACTCCATACTAAGGCTTCATGTCATCTAATTCCTGCCGAGTTCCTGCAGCAGCATTTATCAGCAGTCTGCAGTCCGCAATCGCAAGGCAAGGCCCCGGGAACCTGTAGGAGAGAATTATGAGACCACTAGAACACAGCCAAACTTTCATCCAACCGTGATTTGGTCACTTGGGCACCAATAAAATAAGGGCTATGTGTAGAGGAGTGAGTGTTAGGATTGATTGAACAGTGGGAATCTGCTGTTGACATACCACTGTTATTACCAGTCGCCTATATCGCCCCTCAAGCCGGGATCTCGACCCCGCGAATGTTGTATGGTTGTGGGATTAAGGGTCAATTATACTCATCGTCAAAGTTACCAATGCGAATGGCCAACCAAAAGTTCCAGTCTGGCAGTATGTCTGGAGCCATCCCTGGTGAAATGGAAATTCCTTGCTTTTAAATTGTGTGCCGTGTCTCGCATCTGTTAAAAGATGAGTGGCGTTTTCATAAATTGCAAGCGTATCTTTCGAGTCCAGGTTGCTAAGACTTATGTAAGTACAGCGAATTATAACCAACGTTCAATCACCAGATGATTTCCTGCAGAAGCCGGATCCTAGTTGAAGCAAAAATGCGGATCTGTCGATGGGCTTCGCATAAGTGTAGTCGTTGAGATCGGGTCGAACGGTTTCAGCAGGGATGTTTACAATCCCTCTCTATTTCAGGAATTTCCGGGACATAAAACGATGTTGATACAGGCTAGATACATAAGAAAAATACATGTATATTCTAAGAGAGTGGATGCTCAGGATTTTGCACAACTCCCCCTACAGGCGCAGGACGGCTGTCGCGATGTTTCTTGGCGTTCTGTTTGGGAGGGGTGGTAGGTGGGGTCTTAGGGGCGGGGTCCTTGAAAGGACTTTCAACCGGTGGGGTGATTTTCGCCACTGCGTTTGAAGCTAATATTAGCGTATCAAGTTTCAACATCCAGATCCCAGGAGAAACATGGTAAATTGCGCACCAGTCGCCTTGGAAGTCACCATGATCTCTCTGTTGTCAATTTTACCCGCAGAATGCCCTGTAGAATAAACGACGATCAATGGAATTTCATCTGCGCGGAGGATCAACACGAACGATGACGCAAAGTTGCTTGGATGTCCTCTGCTTTTTCTGTGTTCGTTAGATGTTCAGATGGCCTCTGGCCCCGTGGGATTATTGCTTTCTCTATGTTTGTCAGGCCAGAACCTGACCCCTCTGATGCCTTGGCAGCCGCTTCATTTGACGAAGTTAGTATGAACACCGCGCAGTGGATTCCCAAACCGCACCTTTATGTTTGTACTCCGCCCTGTTCCAAAATTCTTCCAATATCTGCATTTCTTTCGCTTTATTGGACTCCTTCTGGGAATAAATAGGTCAGTCCAGTCATTGGGCGTCACAAGAGAAGGCCATATACCTTGACTACATCAGACAGCCCCTCGACTTGATCCTGGAAGTCCCACAACGCTCTGAGGTTTACATCACACCACAATGCTTCCTTCAGTGTCTGCTTGATGCGTTGAGATTCTTTTTCAACCCTTGAAGATGCTCATATTATAAGTACAGGATCAGTCCACGTTTGACCACGTACTCCTTATAGGCTGTGAGAAGGCTTTGGAGTCCCTCCGATGTCATTATATCACGATATTTATGCGCCTCGTCCAGTGCATCGTTCTTCTTTATGCTGGCCTTTTTGAAAAGCGATTTTGAGGTTTGCGGGCGGACTATCCATTGCACCAAGGCTACAGTCAGTCCCGTCCCATTGATCGCTGCCCCGGTTATCTGAAGACTGGTCTGGAGGGTCATTGACGTGTCAAAGGAGGGTAAATTACGGACCTGCTGCCTCGAAGGAGGACGGTTAAATGGGCGCCGCAACAAAAAGCACCAAAAATGGTACGAACCTCTGGGTGGGTACTCACTACCCAGAGATGACAAGGGAGATCAGCTTCTCAGATGCAGTGGAAGTAAAGTACAATGAGATTCGGCCAATGTCACGGTACGTTAGACATGGTGATCGTAGCGAACCTCTAGGCGGGTACTCACTACCAAGAGATGATAAGTTCTCAGCCTTCAGGCGCCGTGGAAGTAAAGTACAATGAGGCTCGGCGAATGCACGTCAGACATGGTGATCGCTGTGATCGTAGTGAATCTGGTCGGGCAACGGAAGCATCATGCCTTTCTTTCCTTTTGGAGCGGTGACCGACACGTGAAGTTGACAGCTGTTTATGTATGTTTTCTGTGTGGGTCCATCTCTTGTTCTGGGTTTCCTGTCTTCGTTCTTTCTCGTTCACCCCCCTTTCCCCACCTTATACCCTCCTCCAAGAATTGAACACAATGTCATTCAAGGAGCGATACAGATACGATCCTGACGATTTGGCCGTTCTGGAACCAGAAAATCTCGCCCTCCGGGAACGTTTCTGGCGCGACTACCAGCCCTGGCTCCTCGAACGCGGGTATCGTCTTCGGGCTCGTTATCAACCGGACTGGGTTGCGTCGTGGAAATCGTTCAGGGAAAAAGTCTTCGCCGAAGATAGTCTGCGTATTCGCGTTCGTGACCCCTTCTCGAATGGATGGATGGAATACCGGCTCACTGAATACATCAGCATAGCAAACTCATGGACGCTGTCCGAATCTCCGATGGGGCTTTGGTCGTTCTCAAGAGATCAGATCCGACCGAGGACCCTGATGAAGTCGATATTGCACAATTTCTCACAACCGGACTCCGCTCTGCGGATCCACGCAACCACTGTGTGCCCATATATGAGACCTTTCCCGTACCTGATCTCAACGACGCAGTCATAATTGTGATGCCTTTGCTTTATCGCTTGGAGAGCCCCCGATTTGACACAGTCGGCGAGGCCGTTGAGTGCTTCAGGCAGATATTCCAGGTGGGTGGGTGCTCTGCATAGGCATCTTTTAGGGTGCTCATCGGTCGCAGGGCGTTCAATTTATACACGAAAATAATGTTGCCCATGGGTGGAGTTTTCCCTTGAACTTACATCCATAAAACTGATTAATCAACCAGGGACTGCAAATACGACAGCTTCATGGTCGATTCAAAGGCGCTATTTCGTGGGCTCAGCGATCAGCCGCACCCATGGTTTCCGACCAAGCGGAGAGACTGTCAGGGACGGCCACGGACCGCCACTACGCGTACGCGCTCGCCCGTCAAGTATTTTATTATCGACTACAACCTTTCGCGCCGATATGAGGGCCCCGGACCGCATCTAGAAAGTCCAGGTTGGGGCGGCGACAAGACAGTTCCAGAATGGCGCAGTCGCGAGCTCTGCGATCCCTTCCCTGTTGACGTCTACTGCCTTGGAAACATGATTCGAGAGGCTTTTACCCAGGTGAGTACGGAATATGCTGGTTGGATTATTGAATACCATTCTCGCATAGGGCTGGGACCTAGGTCCTGGCAAGAAAGGCTTTGACTTCATGAAGAGTCTTGTCAACGACATGTGTGCAGAAGATCCAAAAGCTCGACCCAACATGGCCGAAGTTGTCGCCCGTTTTGAAAAGATTAGACTTGGTCTGAGCGAGCGTAAGCTTCGCTCCAGGATCGCTTCACAGGACGAGAATCTCATCGCCGGTGTTTTCCGGTTCGCTTTCCATTGGAGCAGACAAATTATACCAATATGTCGACGAATACCTGCAATTCCATATTGTTGATCAAACTATTCCGCTATTATTGTTCTTTACTTTTGTGTTTTAGTAGGAACAAGGCGAATATATTTTCGTTTGGTTGCGGAATTGGAACAATGAAGAGCGGCTTTACCCTAAGGGGCCAGATGATAATAATACCGGATCCCCCCATACCGAAACAGTACAGATGATAACAGTCGAGCGCTGATGACGGCAGAGCATCATTCATTCAATCTGTCAGGCTACACGCGGACTCGACAGCTATTCGCCGAATCCTTCATACTTTGACTTTGTTCACTGGAGCTCCATTGTATTCTGGCCTGGTTACCTTGTGTTTTTGACGCCAACCGAGATTCGATCAGTCGACGGTCTCGTTAGCCCTTTGTTCTTTGGTTCTCTACGGAAGATCATAGCAACGATAGCCTTGTATTCTGGTCTGAACTTCGACTGCACATGATGGGCGGCTGCTACCTTAAATACAGCAGCTGCAAGGGTTCGAAATTACATCTCACGGATATGCCAGACTTCGAACAGATCACCATGGCTGTCGCACTCGCGACCCTTAACGTTTCTCTTGAAAAGGACCCGTCTGTTGTCCTTCTGGATCCGGAAAGCAAGCGCAACAAGGGAGCTGCCGCTGCTTTCAATTCGCTTGTAAAAGCAATGAGTGACGAGGGTGTTTTCTCACCTTTCCTGTCCCAATATGACCAGTAAGACCTCCATGTTGTCCTTCACGTCTACTCACTCAGTATTTTGTTAGGCTTCAGAAACATCATCGAATTCTTGCAGAGAAAGAAAAGGAACATAATTTTCTTCAAGCTGCCCAACCGGTGTGTTCGATGTGCATCATGATTATCGGTGAGCCACAACCCATGAAACATCAACAGATGCCTACTGCAAGCCCGGTCCAATGTTCGTAATATTCCGTTGTAGTTACCGTAGAGTGACCTGATTTTATTTCAGTTGAGCGGCCCGATACGAATGCCCTGGCATACCGCATTACCGTTCCGCCCCCAATGGACGATAAATCGACAACCGCCTATGGTCTTGTCAGTTCCGGAAACCAGTTGATGTGTGCGGCAATGGACACAACTACAAAAATCGCGCCGATGCTTGACGTTGTGCAGTTCGGGCATTTGGTGAAGCTTTACGACAAGTGAGCTTCCCATGCGCCTCTCGCTCATGCTTATCCTGAGAATGATCCAGGGTCGAACAACAGGAAAAAATCATGTGGCTTACTGGGGAACCCTCGGAAGACAACGCTCAGAAATATTTCTGGGATGCTTGCGTCTTTCTTACTCGTGCCCAACTAATAACGGTAAGATCTGCTGATTTATCTTTGAGATTGTGTATCTGACCCGCATGAAGTGTCTTTTGAAAGTTCCCGCTGACGATATCAGAAGACAGGCGATTGAGGTACACGAAAGCAAGCGAGATTTTGTGCAGTAGAATATGTCCATACCCTGACCCCCCTGATGTTTTGACTATGTTGAGTTCTGGTGTTCTTGTATGGGGTTTGATATTTGTAGAAGAATAAGTTGAAGATCTCGTCCAGTTAGGCCAGTTTGAACCGTGGGAATATTGACAGATCACGATCGCGTCGACTGAGTCGTAAAATGGAACCGAAAAACAACCGAAATGAATCGAGAAGAACCGCAATACAGTTTCGGAACGTCCCAGCAGCTAGATATACCCCAAGAATTAGAGATATTCATAGCTTATCAGCGAGTTCGACACAGCCTGAGGTGGTCACACATGAGAACGCAATGTGGAAAGCGGTGGTCACTTTTCAGGGCGAGCATTCACCGAAGATACATGAGCGCTGGGCGACAGAATATGGATTGAACACAGCCGATAGCTCTGCCTACACCCACAGTACACTTCAGGGCAAGACGAAAGAATGGACGCCAGAACTTTGAGGGTGATGGCTAGAGTTTAACTATATGACTGGCAATTTCTGATGAATGGTTTCGTGCCACAGATAGTATCAGCACAATGTCTCATTTTTTTGAAAGACGCGCGCGAGCCGGAGACGGCGAGTCTGGTAGAGAAGAGAGCGAAGATGCGAAGTCGCAGATAAAGAGAGCTGATGTGTGGCTATGCTACGCGGATCACTAAGCAAACGCCCATACCAAGCCCAACCAAACACTTCGCTGCTTTCCACTGTCAACCTCCGCCAGGTCAAATGGCTCACCCGAATCTGCTATAGCCTGGCTTATCTCCGCTAACCCACCGCTTCCCGGGCCCGTATACTCACACACCACAGCTACAGGACATCCGTCTGTTCTCATGCCACCTAGAAATTGCATCATCGCACAACTTTTACAGATCGTTGAGTCTCCCTTGGTCCGTCTTATTTTGTTTATTCGTAACTGCTTTCATTACATCCCATAGTATTAGTGACTACTCTCGATTCGACATTTCATTATGGAAGTCCCACGATTGAATTCTGGCCATCGCAAATTTGTGCGGGGTGCAACGGATAGGTTTCTTTCCTACCAAAACATCAGTTCAATGCACAAAACGTCATCAGCTCAATTTGCCCGCAGTCCCATGTGCCCGCGCAGATTCCATTGGATGACCTCTTCCAACATGTGAGACGTGTCGCAAATTTCCAAGTGAGACCTGCCTAACGCTTCCGCCTTATCCGCCCTGCGGTTGTCTCACTCTTCAAGTCCTCACATTTTCCCCCATCCGCCTTCTGCAAATGCCTACCTGCTCTGCAGCCTGCATCTCCTCCCTTCCCCAGCCTGGTCCCCCGCCGATGGGCCCGCTGCTGTCAGGCGGAAGCAGCGCGTGCCGAAGAAGAGGGCGACGGTGGCGAGAATACCTGAAGGCTACAGATTTATTCCCCCACCTATGCCTTTGACGTACCCCTCCACTTACCATCTTGTCCCCGCAGGTCCGCAGAACGCGCCGCCCAAACCCAAGCGCGCGGTCTTCAGGACTCTGACGAACATCACCGAGAAGATGCGGATGCGGAAGGAGCCCTAGATGGATTTGGCGGACGAGAGTTTTTGCTGCCGCGGAGGGGAGCTGATTTGATTTGTTGACGAGGCGGGCGTGGGGTGTTCTGCTGGCGGCATGTTTTCCTCTTCTTCGTTGTGTTTCACGCCACTAATGAGTTTATTCCCTTCGCAGGAGCGCGCTCACTTTCAAAGGCAACCTGACATCCACAGTTAGGCTACAGATGACGGTCTCTCGGGACGCGGTCGGAAGTCGGACTTACGACGCTTCCTCGCTGGTGGCGGGGCACTGTTCGCATTTCGGTATGTCTGTTTCGCGCGTTGTACTCTTCTGCTCCCACTGACGCCTCGCCACAGAACTCGCCTCTAGTCCGACGCTGTGATACGGAAGGTGGCGGGCCTCCCTCGCTGGTCGATGAGTTGTACTCTCTCTCTTTGTGTTCTCGACTGTTGACGCTTGTGGTGCAGCTTTAGGTCCTTCCACCACCGGACGATATGAATGGTGGCGCACCTGTCCCGCTGGGCGGTGAGTGCATCATTTATGCTGTTGGAACTCCTATTCTTATTGCTCTCTTCAAGGCTGACTTGATAAATGGTTCTGGGGGCTTGTGGGTTCCGGGGGCTCTTGGGCTCTGGGGGATCATCCAACGGCGCTTATTATCGATATGGTTTAGCCGAAGTGGGTTGGGGGCCTTCATTGGGTTCTGGGCGTCGTTCCTCCGTGGGCTTGGCTCCCCACATTATTTGGGTTCGGGGGGCTCTTCTCCGCCGCTTAACAGCTGGGTGGCGGGAAGATTTCTTTCTTCGCGGATGTGTGCTGGACATATGTGCCGCGGCGCCAATCCTGGTTCGACTCCAGGCATCCGTTTTGTAATGTGTGGGATAAGGATTCTAATTTGCTTTGCGTCCAAGATTCTTTCTTTATGGTCACGTCTGGATCCAATTAGTTGAGAAACTCCATGTGGCCACACACTTGTGCACCCGCCGCCGAAAACTGGCTCAGAACGGAATCTTCCCACGGTTCAACTACCTTCAAACGGCCCCAAAAACTTAACTTGCACCGATTGGGCTTAGATAATAGAGCGAGGCAGAGGAGTAGTCTTTAACGTGATATTAAACTCGAAAAGTTCCATTGAAAGCGCGGGTAGAAGCCAGAAAAATGGTAATCCGTTCCTACATAGCATCCATTGATGCCGGAAACTCATTTGATCCCCAATGAAGACGCATCCCGCCGCTCCCCAGTCGGCGCAATCTGGAGTTTGAAGCTAGTGAGAAAGTCGGCCGCCGACTCCCAGTTGTGCGTGATTTCTTCAACCGGCCGATGGAGGGCCTTGGAAACATTGTTATGCAGTTCACATGTAAAGCCCTCCGTAAGTTGATTGAAATGATTATCGCTCCTTTGCTTAATTGCTCATAGGAAATGTGCTCGTTGAACTGGGAGTGCCCCATCTCTTCAGCACTGCGATCCGCAGTGCGCGCTGGTAAAGTCGGATGGGCACGGGTGTTCTGGTGTTCTGAGGCGCAAGATCCTTCTAGTTGGGAGCTGTGGCCGCCGGATTGTGAGGCTCGGTACAGTGGCTTGTAGCCTTGTTCCTTTGAGGGCGGGTCAGCGGGCGGGAGTGAGGATTCGGAGGATCGGTTATCTTCGTTATCTGCATTCTTCGTATGTGATGTGCTGCGACTCGGAGTGTACGACCAAGATGCACGCTGCTGTCAAGTATTTCCGCCCCTATTCTCTTGGTTTTTGCTGCCGCCCAAAGCTGAGGTCGAGCAGCCTTTCATTCCCTGGATCCGGAGAGGATTTCTGGATGAAAGACTCCTCGCCCCGCTTACATGTAGAGGTCGATATTCCATTATTTCAAGAGCTGAACGGCTGTACGCCCATATGGCTCATACAGTCGACGGGAGATGTATTCTTCGTGTAATCAGTACCATGTAGTCAGAGTGGCGGAACAGACGGCCTGGAGAATTTCAATGTCCTGAGTATAAAAAGTAAAAAAATCTTCGATATCCTCGCGCTGGAGGGTGCAGGACCAGATTTACAGCCAACGCGTATATCGGCAGGATATTTTTCTCGCCATAGACACGCATCATTAGCATTTGACGGCGAGATGGTTGTATTAGGCAACCAATTGCACTGCCACTGACGCGCCATCACGCATCGCTATTGATCCGCCTGATCTCAATTATCGGAAGTAAACCTGCGTCAGTCCTACAAAGTTAGATGAAAGTGCAGCAGCCGCATAATGGGGAACGACTTGGAAAGCTTTGTAAAGTGAGCGTCCTCGGCGTCATGGTATGGCTCTGCTAGTGCTCCTTTGGCAGACTAGGGTCTGCGCTATTATTCGATCTGAACAGCTTGCGTGCGATCTACCTTGAGCACTGCCTGTAATGCGGGGTATTTCTCGCGGGAGCGTTCTCCCATTGTTCTCAAGCAGAAGGCAGATAGATATCGAGGCCGCAAAGATAGAGTATGAATGCGAAAATTAAGTTGCGCCGAAATATTGATACAATGGTCTACAGGGAAGGTATATAGTCAGTGGGTAACATATCGTTCCGCGTCCTCAAGTCCGTCGGGAGCCCTCGCTCTCATTATGACATACGGGACATCCTTGGTCTAATCGCGCGCGGACGACCGACTCGCTACAAAAGGGTCAGAGAAGGCAGATCTCAGTCGCTGCGACAGCAAGAGGTAAAAGCGGACTCACAACGCAATCTTCCCGCTCAGCCCACGCGCCATGGTGTCCGCCATGCCGACGCCACGCAGTGCAGGGTCGGGCTGCGACGGGAGCTGGTCGCCCCCATTCGCACACGCAGCGTGCACGACGTGCCGACACAAGAACAAGATGATGAGAGCCTGCGGCGTCTCCTGTAACGACCGCGTACATATCGGGCACGTCGTCTTCGCTGTACAACTGTAAGTAAGGTACGACAAAGAAATGAATACACCATACCAGTGAGGAAGAACCCCGCCGTCTGGTCCTTGTGCAGCTTGCGGGCAAAGTCGGAGCTGTCGCCGTTGAGGATCGTCTGGCAGCCTTCTAGAAGCGAAATCTGCAGGTGAAAGTCCTGCAGAATCTTGATCAGCGCCTCCTGCAGTCCGGGGATCTCCAGCCCGTTTTTGATGCGGCGGATGAGACGCAGCGGGCTGATCTCAGGGCCGACGTTCTCGAGCAGGCCACGGATGAACGCTGCCGTGGAATGAGTTTCTAAAACGGAGAATCAGGCAGAATGCTACGTACTAGGCCGGGTTTCCGAGTACTTAAGGAGGTCCTCCCAAAGATCGTCGTCGTTCTGCTCCTTGGCAAAGTCGATAGCCTATAAGGAGCAGGTACGTTATGTGAGAGATGGATGATAGTAAAGAAGAGCGGCGTACCCGGTGGACGTCTCCGAGCTTCTCGATGATAAGCGTCAGCGCCTGCTTATTGTTGCCCATGCGTCCCAGAAGGAACACCATCTCAGGCACGAGACTGCGTTCGTCGCAAACTTTGTACGCCTGCAACACCGTCAGCGACCTCAAGTCAATTGGTGATGCTGAACCTCACGTTTTCCAAATTATAGTCGTTGCTTGCGCGCAGGAAATCGATGAGCCGTGGTGTTGCGAACTCGGCGTACAGCTTGACCTGGATGTCCGCGAACCCGGAGGCCATGTGCGGTTCCTTGTCCATCAGCGCGTCCAGATAGAGGAACAGGAAGTACGGGCGACTCTGCAACTGCTGCACCACCCGCCCGACCTAGAATTATGCTTCAGCCATTTCTCATCGCAGGGAGGGAACAAATGATGTGCTCACTGGTATTGAGTGGATGTGGTCCACGAGAAGAGTGATCGCCTCGCTCTTCTCGGCGGGCTGTCCGTCCTGCTTGCGCTTTTCCATCAGCTCGTGGTCGAACTCGACGAGCAACAGCGCCTGATCCTGCACGTCCGTGAACAGATTGTTGTCCCGGATGAGATCGAAGACGTTCGGTCGCCGTAGGCGCAGGAAGTAAGTCAGCGCCTTGCCGGGCTGCCGATTCGATATGTACCTGCGGAGACGCAGTCAGGATGAAGCCGCCCGGAATAATCAAGGAACGCGGGATTACAGCTCGGCGAGACATTCCATGAGGACGATCGAGTCCGCGGTGGAAGCGGACAGATTCGACGTCGACGCGTTGCGGTCCAGCTCGCCGTGCACTGCGACAATGACAGCAGATATATCGTAGATGTCTTTCGGCCATTCTTTCACTGTTTGGAGCAGGGACTAGCTGGGGTTGGGAGAAACGTCTTCCGATCGAGTAATTGACGTACCTTCCTGTCGTGCGAGAGGAAATGTGCGAGGATCATCTCGTAGACGAGGTGATCTAACCGGAGCGACTCGGTCGGCACGTAGGGGATGATAGCCTTGTGAGGTCAGAAAAAGCGAACGTGGATAATATAGGACACACCTGCAGCTGTTTCTGCTGCTGAAACAGGAATATCCACTTCTCCCATCGCTTTGCATCATGACCACACACTTTGGGTGTTAGCCGCGCGGCGTTTACAAATTCGCCTGAGCAAGAGCTGTTAAAGAAATGGATGTGCCAGGGCAGATAAGAACGCGCCGTCGTTAACCAGATGGTGGATATAGCGCTGCCCAATCTCGACGGCGCTGACCGCGTCCTCCCCGTCACCCTGTCCGTCCGCCTCCAGATGCTCCACCTCAAGCAACGCCTCCTCATACCGCTTGCGCTCGACGAGCCACGCAATGTGGTCGCGGCGGTCACGCCTCTTCACAACGACGATGTCGCGCGGACTGAGCACGATGTAGCAACGCCCGTCGTCAGCACCCGCCCCAGCCGCTGAGGCGTCGCCCCCAACGTCAGCAAGCACATAATCGTTGCAGCCCCACGACTGAAAGTTCGTCAGACTGATCGCGTCGGCGGCGAGTTCGGCGCCTGCGGGAGAGATGATGCGCAGCTCTGGGCGCTCGGCAAGCTTGCGCGCCTGCTGCGCACGGTCCTGCGTTTGCTCGTCGAGGAAGGACGTGTCGGGCGGGGTGTAGGCGAGGATGAGGAAGCACGCGAGAGGGGATGCGTCGGAGGAGACGGTCGGGTGGGGGACGAGGCCGGCGATCATGCAATCGACCTTGAGGACGAGGGTGATTTCGACGAGGAGGGGCGGGAGGTTGGCAGACGCGGCGGAGGTGTTGGTGCGTGGTCGTGCGCGGATGCGGGCGACTTTGATGTGGTCTGCCCATGCGATGAGCAGCGTCGAGTCGTCTTGCCAATGGAGCGTGCATTTGAAGAGGTCGGCACGCGGGCTATCTGGGGGGCGGTCGATGAATGTGATACGCGTCTGGGAGACGGTGTCGTATATTTTGACGCCCTTTCGAAAATGAGACCAGAAAAGCCACGGTACATATCGCCTAAACTCACCAGATCGTTGGCCCAGGCAATAAGCCGGCCTCGCCAGCGGATTTGCCAGATAGGCCCTTCCCCGGTGTGGAGGACTGTCTCCTTGTGTCCGAGCCAGCCCTTCTCGTGTAAGACTAGGTTGCCGGCCATCCCACCGCAAACAAATGCGCGAGTCGTACGTTTCGCGAAATTAGGCTCCAACGCGACGCTTCGCATGGGCCGTTTAAGATCGAATGCGTACGATTCAGCTTGAGAGTGAATGACAACCTGTCCTAAGTGAAGCAGCGTAAATCAGTCGAGAATGAAAAAACCCAGGCTGCTCACCGTCGATTGACGCAGTCGCAATGTATTCGGCAGTCTCATCCATCGCTATATCTATGACGGACGCCATGTGCGGCTTATACGACTTGATTCTGTTGCCCGTAAGGTCGAGAATATGCACGATGCCGCCATGTGTTCCCAATGCCTTTTAAAATGTTCAAAGACAGAAAGCCAAACGGAAATAACAACGCACCAACAAAGATTTAGAAATTGAGAGCGCCGACGCTGAATCCTTCTTGAGTAGATCAGGTAGTGTACCGCCGATCCGCTCGTATTTCAGTGCCGGTTCTTCGTCGTCGTCGTCTTCGCCATCATCCTCCTCGTCTTCCTCTTCGTCATCCCCCTCGACTTCCTCCTCCTCGCTGTCAGTCTCCATCTCTTCCCCAGATGAAGTCACATCGCTGACATGTACTTCAGGCGACGACTGCGGCGTTTCAGCCTCTTCTGGCTTCTCGGTGTCTGGAAGTTTTCCATTTCCAGTCACGTCTCCCTGCTCTTCCGAGTCCATGGACGAAGGCTACGGGGTACACCAAGTACAATAAAGCCAGCCGTGTGAGCACGAGAGCTGGATATTGAGGGCCAGAGTCGAGTTATCTGCCCGCGGAAAGAGGATGAAGGCTGCAGCGCGATGTGGCTGTGCTGTACTGACGTCAGCATTCCCGATTTGGTCGACTCAACTCCCGAAATACATTTCCCGATGTGCCCAAATTGCGCCGGATGAGAGCGCCGTGGCACGCGTACAATATTTTGACGGAAAGAACCAATGAAACTATCTGAAGGAAGTGAATTTTACAGCCTGCTGTTCTAACTTTTTGCTTGCTGCCACAAACCATAATATAACAAACCATAATATAACTTAACAACAAGCAAGCTAGATGGATGAGCAGCGGCATGACAAGGTAGGATGGACAACAGCTAGTATATTTAGGATAACGGAAGACGATACAGTGAGCTGGGAGTGTTCGAATTCAGTTAACAGTCTACGAAACGTAAGTTTTGTTGTAGCGTCTGTCTAAGAGAAACTAGCCCCTATAACCCGCCGACATAGACGGTGCACCCAACGGCATGACGTCATGCCCATCGGCAAAGCACGTGCCTTATTTGGACGTTTTCTCCTCTTGTCTCTTGTCTCGTGTTTCTCTATCTACTACAACATCCGGCTCGTATCCTCTGCTCACAACACCCAAACATGTGCGAATGCGATCTGCTACTTCAGGGACAGTTTGGTTTCTCGGTGTAGGTGCTTTGAGTCAGTGGCCCGTGGGCCAAGTGGCACTCGCTGCTTGATATCCGTTTTCGGCTCCCAGTACTACTATACACTGTTGATCACTTTCCTTTTTCAAGGCAATAGGGCTTTGTAAACACAGATTTCCACAGGCTGACATAAAATGGACGACTGTATGCTATGAACCGTTACAAGATCGCATGTTTCGGCGTCGGGGCACGAACAAGAAACCATCTGAGCCGATCAATTGAAGTACGGAATAAATCACTCAAGTTCGGCCCCGCTGCGGGAACGATTAGGCGGTCAACAAAACGGATGGAAGGGACGAACCGGCGCGAGAACAAAGGTCCGTCGATTTCGGTGTCGCTGCAGGAACGATTGAGTGGGATTCAACAAAACGGACGGTTGGGACGAACCGGCGGGAGAACAAAGGTCCGTCAATTTCAGCGTCGCTGCAGGAACGATTGAGTGGGATTCAACAAAACGGATGGTTTGGACGAACCGGCGAGAGAACAAAGGTCCGTCAATTTCGGCGTCGCTGTGGGGCTCATTAGATGGACCAGAACAGGAACGGCGAATCGAGCAAACCGGCGCGAGAACAAAGGTCCGTCGATTTCGGCGTCGCTGTGGGGCTCATCAGATGGACATGAAGAGGAGTGGTGAAATTGGCCAAACCGGCGCGAGAACAAAGGTCCGTCAATCTCTGCGTCGCTGCAGGAACAATTAGGTGGGTTTAACAAAATGGATGCTTTGGACGAACCGGCGGGAGAACAAAGGTCCGTCAATTTCAGCGTCGCTGTGGGACTCATTAGATGGACGTGAAGGGGTGTGGTGAAATTGGCCAAACCGGCGCGAGAACAAAGGTCCGTCAATTTCTGCGCCGCTGCAGGAACTATTAGGTGGGATTCAACAAAACGGACGGTTTGGACGAACCGGCGAGAGAACAAAGGTCCGTCAATTTCGGCGTCGCTGCAGGAACGATTGAGTGGGATTCAACAAAACGGATGGTTTGGACGAACCGGCGCGAGAACAAAGGTCCGTCAATTTCGGCGTCGCTGTGGGGCTCGTTAGATGGACCAGAACAGGAACGGCGAATTGAGCAAACCGGCGCGAGAACAAAACGCCCTCAGGAATTGCCCTGGAGACAGCGAGCCCAATGAGGGAGAAAAGGACGTAAAAGGTGCCTGTGAGTCGCATCTTCGGTAAGACTGAAAGGCTGAGGATTTCGATGGGAGGTTTTGAACTGGATTTGAGCTTTTATACTGTTCAGATCAACATCTTTATGTATGGGTTCGGTGGACTCATTGGAATTTGGTAATCGAATTTTCACGTTCAAGCACTTCGTTAACATTCCCGCTATCTAGGTAACCTACTGATGGTGTGACCCACCTTGACCCGCTGCACGTTATCGAGAACGACTAATGTGTTGGCGGACCCGGATCCACTTCGCGGGATCCGATCCGCTGATGATCCTTCACGATGAAACGTTGAGATGACAAAAACATTGAGGTTTCTGCAGCTTGAAGTTTCTTTCGTCTGACTCTCAAGTCATCCAAAATGTGTCAGAAATCGAACCGTGGGAAGAATCGTTGGCCCCAGAATGTTTGCCCATGCTCTTTCCCCTCTCCTCCTCCCCCTCGCTCCCCAGCAATCAAATTCATGGAGTCTGCTGTTCTTTAGCATCGGAAAGCTGTAAACTTAACCCGGTTAGGAAAAATTCTACAACATGAATAGGCTCATCCCATTGTGTGTGGAAGGAAGAAAGGAAGTACATGTACAGTGTTTCACAATCCGGATGTGCTTACGCTACAACACGAGTTGGCATGTTTCGAAACACTTTGGAGTCAGACTGTGAGAGAATCGAAGCATCCGCATCCACGAGGAATCTAAGTAGCTTACTAAATCCAACGAGTGTTTCTCGCCGTGGTCTTGGCAGTCATTACAAGAATATTTCGTGTCTTTTAGATTTCCCTCTCTTCCGCTCTTCCGAAAGGCTCGGGTGAGTCAACCTGCACTACGTAGACGGATATTATTCGAAAGCAGCCAATCGCGATCTACGATCCAACCTCCATACCTCAGCATCTCCAATGGTCACTTCTCGACTTTGCGGCTTCAAACGTGTGTTTTTCCTCCTCATCGTGGTCTGCATCCTTGCAGTTTTCCATAATACCTTGGTGGAGCAAGGGGGCAATGGCATTCTTGATCCGCAATGGAGATGGGCGCAGAATGTCGACTTTGTATTTGCCTGGTCAGTACAGTAATTCAGGCCAAAATTCAGACCTGACTTGGCCCATGCATCCCAGGGTGAACGGCTCCGATTCCGAGTGGCTTACACGTCGTTCCACAATATGCCCCAGTTGCCCAATGCACAGCACAGCTAATGATCGGTCGAACGACGAATTGAAGTATTCGCTGCGTTCTATTGCCGAATACCTTCCGTGGCATCAAGGCAGACTTATCTTCGTCACCCCTGGGCAGGTTCCCTCGTGGTTGAATACGGCCCATCCACGGGTAAAGATGGTCAACCAGGACAACATTGTACCAGCGAACGTTGGCTTCACGGTCAACACCTTCGTCATCTCGTGGCATCTGGATCATATTCCCGATCTTTCTGAGCATTTTGTGTACATGTTGGTGATCTATCCGCCACCAACAGCAATGATTTAACCACTCCTCTTTCTTAAAGCGAAGATGACAATTTTGCGGATTCGCCTGTGCATCCGTCCACGTTTTTTACCCAAGACAGAGCGATACGGTTTTTCGATAATGCACATTTTTCCAACCCAGCCGCTCGATTCCAAAATGCAACTCGCGAGGAAGCAGATGACGCGTATCGGAGCCTTCTAGCTGGCGAAACCAGTGATGGGTACGATGTTGCCGGACAGCAGACATCCGCCGCGTTGAAGGAAGTATTTGGTGATCCTCAAGCATTTTTCTTCTATCCAAAACATGTGCCGATGGTTCTCAGGCGGTCATTATTCCCTCCTGCTCGACTACTATTTTCCGAGTATCTCCGTCCGATGCATGCTCATAAACGTCGACACCCGTTGTCGGTCCTCCCAGCGGAAACACTTCGCTCTGTTGCCCTGAAGTTGACAGAAGAGAATGTCGAGCTGAAATTGGCCGAGGTCGCCCCCCCTGAGGAGTGCGAGGGCCGTTTTCTGACGGAGGTGGTGTCCGACGACATCCATCGGAACGACAAGCTATTCACTCGGCTCTTGGGTCCGGAAAGGGGGACTCACGCATTTTTTAGTTTGAACGACGTCATCCAACTGGAGGCCGAAATTGCTGGGAAGCAGTTACGCCAATTTCTCGAGACTAGGTATCCTGTAGCGAGCGAATTCGAACTACTATAATCATCGCGTAGTAGTCGTTCTACTTTAATCCCATGTAATTCTGTGTTCTTTTAACATCTTGCGCATAATGTGCATCGATGAAATCACTCGAAAATTTACATACCTGTTAATCAGGAAATTCTGGCCCGGTTATTCCGCAGTATGTAGTCTTAGACAATGTTTTGTCGTATCGTACACAAATCGTACATGAGTTCCACCAATTGTTGCGGACCACGACAACGTCCCGAGGGGCTTCAAGTTCAAAGAATTCTGCACTGGGGAATGGCCCGAGTAATTCCAACTCAGTGTGGCAAAAAAGTTGAAAAGGTTTTGTGCCTTTTACGGCAGCATGAGCAGAGGTTGGTCATTGAGATACGTAAGAATGAGATTGGATCAGATTGGATCTATACGCTAACGACCCTGCCAAACACCTTCAGGCTATAACCAAACAAGCCCAGATCCGAACGTGAATTATCTCCGCGAAATCACGGTGCCACACCTTGGCCACAGCGGTGCCATCTTGACGCTTCAAGTTTGACTAAATTTGGCTCGTCGCCCCAGGCAAAACAATATATATACTGTCGCCTTTGGCATGTCCGCTTCCACTCTTTCTTTGCAGCCTGCGGCATGTCGGAGTCCATGTCCCTCGACTTCGATATCCCCACCTCGGAGAATGTCCCCACCCCGGTTGATACATCTCGTATACTTCAGCGGCGTCTGGGAGACACCGAGATATCTTATTTCCTACCATCTCGTGAAACCGGTGCCAATGACATGTATGTTGTTGCTCGCTGTGTACCTTTCCAACGCTTGCTTAAGCACCCATCCAGGTATCTTCATTTGGGATTTCATTCTCCACCTGGGATCATGAAGTGGAGTCGTGTCTCCTTGGTGTGGACCATTCTTCGTGTCAGGCATCTATTGCTTGCCTCCAAAGTTCAAATACACGACTACGACGACATTAGATTCGTGTACGTTCTTGGGTGATCATCTGGACTTTATTTCGAATTGTTGTTCATGATCTCCGCGCGTAGACATGTGGCACCTGAGACCGTCAGGGATACCAAAAACTCTGCAGATTCCAGTCTCGAATATTGTTCAAGGTCCAAAGATGGTGAGTCCTTCGGGCACTTGATCTGCTTGCTGCTCCTGATTTGCCCTTCCTACAGAAATGATTGAGGCATATTTAAACGGACCTCGTACACTTTCAAACGAACGACTTTCCTATCTTGTTATTTCGAACCATAGCTCCTCCTCGACCCACGCTGTCTCTGAGCCGGGCGTTCAGAATTTCGACTTGATTTTGTGTGCCGCACATTTCTTAGCCGACGGAATGGCCCTTCATCAATTCGCGAATGAATTTTTTTCCCTTGTGTCAAGTCACAGAACGATTGAAGACCTCGAAGCCATGTTGACTGACGAATGGAACCTCCGTTGGGGAGTTGAGAAAGAAAACAACTGCAATGTGCGTTCGACATGTTTTTTAAATAGCTCATTTTCGAATTCGTGATGCAGGTTTATGGACTTCCTCCCTCATTAGAGGACAGGCTGTTACGCGCGGAAGATGGGAAACTACATCGTGTAGTTTCTCGAATTGATTTCGAGAACACCCAAGCAAGGCTGATTGTACGTGAGGTGAGGGCTTGCATGATTAAAAGCGTTTTAACGTTTACAACAAGGGCGGACACTCTTTCCCCCGTCGGTACGGGAAACCCCGGAACACGGTACTGCACACTGTTTCAATCGATTCTGAGCGAACCCAGCTTATGTTGAGAAAATGCAAAGCCAAGTCCGTTTCGATATCTAGTACGTTACAACGACGTTGGATTTTAGTGCGGTCCGAGGCTAATCAGAACACTGAAAGGTGCCCTGTTCGCCGTCTGCAATATTGCTTGGGCCAGGACGTGTGATCAGAATTGGGAGCTTCCGACGTGAGTCCATCACAAATATCGGCTGACCCTCACTCAAACCTCTGCCTAGAATGTTATATTCTGCCCTCAACCTTCGTTCAGTTTTGACAGACAGCAAACCATTCAACGAGTCCTACTGGTACCTCGCCATAGGCTACTTCAATATCATCCTTCCAACGTTCATTCCAAGCAACCGTTCCGAGGAGGACATGGAGAAACTATTTTGGCTCAGAGCGCATAGCGCGAAGAATCAGAGCACGGCCGCTGCCAAAAATAGCTTCCTACGGTCCAGGAGTTATGAGATGGCACGCAGGCGTGGGCAACTGGCACGTCTCTGGGCTTGTGAAGATGATAAGGCGGACGGTGTATGGAAAGCCCCTCTACCTCCGGTCGTCCCGAGTAATGTCGCCAACAAACCTCCCTCTGTCGCCTTGATGGGCTTGTCGCTTCTGGGCGACTTGGATAGGATTTATAAACATTCGGCCTTCCCTAATATCCAGCTACACACCCTCACCACCGGATCCCGGCAGCGGGCGGGCGGAATGCTACTGTTTGGGTACACGTTTGTCAGTGAGTAATTTGATACTTGTCGAAAAAGGAAAACGGAGGTTCATTTGCATATCTCAGGGAAGTTGTGGATCAGTCTTGGTTACGATAAGGCTGGGTTCGATTCTGATACAGTCGAACTATTCTGGAAGCATGTTTTGATCACGGTGGACACGTTTCTTGGTTGAAGAACGCACTGATTGTCACCCATGCACTATTGAATGGGAATAATTCCGCATTATCTGGTGAACATGTTCGAGAGGAACCACAATCCTCAAATTGATCCATGATGTGAGATCGGCCCAGGTCTACTGTTCAAGTTGGACGGCGCAAACTCGGTACTCGTGCAAGAGCATCGCGTGTGATACGCGGCAAGTCCCCCGACTTATTATGCATGGTCCTCTACGCAATTCAGCCTGGGTTTGGTCTGCTTGGCCTGCGCTTGTGATCTGAAGCATCGGGGGAAAATATGAGGCACGTACAGGGCCAAAGTCGGTTACGGCGAAGGCCGCAGGGTTTGCGATGCGCTCCGTCATCTGTAAATGCATCAAATAAATCGGTGAACGCGCAATTCGAGAATAACGCACTGGTCCCCGACATCCATGACCTGCGTTTCGAGACCCTCCCGAACTACAAATGGATTTTACGACCTGCTGTTTTTTCAGTTGCCACAAAGCATAACTTGAGAACAAGCAAATAGCTGGAATTGATGAACGGTAGGACGAGGTAGGAGGGACAACAGCTGGTATCTTTACGATAAAACGGAAGACTACGATACAGTGAGCTTGGGAGTATTCGAATTGACGGTTCAGTTAACATAGTCTGCGCTTTCACATCTGCCTACTGCGCCTGTCTGGCAACAGGAGGCGGGCCCCTCCTCCTGCCCCCACCACGACGGCCTCCTCCTCCATACCCACCCCATCCGCCGACATAAGCACCGGGTCCCAACAACCCTACACCTCCTGGTTCTCCAAACGTCGCGACGTTCCTCTCCCGCTCCTCCTCGCGCCGATTGAAACCATACCCGCCCCTTCCACGCCCTCGTCCACCGCTTCCACCCCCATTCCCGTTTCCACCGTTATTCCCACCACGTCCCTGGCCCCTTGGTGCAAACGGCGGTGGTGACGACAGCGAGTCGAAGAACGACTTCTGCGGGTTATACGCCGCGCCATCCTTCTCCTTCCCGCGTCCCTGTGCTGCGTCTTCCTCGTCGCTCGGATTCGTGCGGTCGCTCCCGCTCGTGCTTGCGGGGCGCGTAACCCTCGCCGCCAGCGCGGCCTTGTCGAACTTTGCGTTCATGCTCGCAAAGTCAAAGTCCGCAGCAGGGACCGCTACACCGGCGTCCTGGTGCCCGGGCGCACCGCCAGTGCGCTTGGTGCGCTGGCGACGATTGCTAGACTGGGGCGCGCCGGTGTTGGAGACGCGGAGGTCGCCGAGCGCGCGCTCGACGGTCTCGAGGGATGCGGAAGCGGTGTGAATCGCGTTGGCATTCGCAGCGACAGGTCGGTGACGCGGCGCAGGGGCAGCGCGCTTGCTGCTGCTGCTGCTGGACAACCTGAGGCTGCGCCTGGCGGGGCGGAAGCTGCTGCGCGGTTTGCTGGGCGTACGATGGCGGTGCGGCAGGCGCGACAGGTGCGGGCGCCTGCGTCGAGGCCTATAAACGGATTTGACCAGTAAATAACGGCGATAGAAAAGGCACAAAGAAATAAAACTTGCCCCGAGAACGGCGGGGTCATCATGCACGCTGCGACGAGCCACGGGCTGCTCGTCGACAGACAGATCCTTCACCTCGGACGCGCGAAAGATGATGTACTGATACGGTTCCTGCACCGGTGGGATGTACTCGGCAACAGGCCTGTAAACACTTGGTGAACAAAGAAGCTTTCAACACGGCTAGCACTGACCTCCGCGACTCAGTACCCATGGAAAAGACTGTACACCATTGAATACGCGCAGAATGGAAGAATAAAAGAGCCTGGAGCCACTCACCATTCGAAAGCTGAATTGTGGATGCTGCGGGGTCAATCCCCGCAAGAATCCCTCTGTAACGTACATCGGAATGCGAAATGAGAGAAATCGGTTTCCTAGAGAACGTAGCAGTCAGCCACAGCACACTGGTGACAGCAAACGACGCACCCGATGAAACTAAGAGCCATGGTGGTAAGAAGAGAGATGGAAATTTGCGCGAGTAGGTTATCGGCTTTGGAACCAAACACCGCGCTCTTGCTTCTTTCTTCCACCGCTATCCCCCGCGCTATCCTCATCCTCGGAGTCCTTTCAAACTTGCCTGGGATGCCCGTATCGGCCTCTGCAAACTGGCTGGCTTTACAAAAGGTTTCTTTTTTCATTGTCAATAACAAATGGGATATATTTTTTATTCCGCCCATTTCCTCAGGTCCTCCCTACAAAGCCGAAACGCGCCAATAGTTCCAATGAGAGTTTTCCACGGAAGCGTCGTAAGACGGAGCACGAGGAAGAGCGGGACCGGGAACCCGATGTTGCACCAGTGAAAGTCAATACGACTCAGAAGATGCCGCAGGCCAATACGACTCGAATGCCACCACCCGACTCGGAAAGCACAGGCGCAGAGTTCAAGAACGGGGAATCTCTCCCGGCCTTGCGAAAGATGATTTTTGGGAATATGGAGTACACCGAGGCGCAGAAGCAGTGAGTTGCCAGTCGTTTTTATTTATTTCGTCCGAAAGCAAGTTTCAAAATGCCGGGAGGATTCCGGACTCATTTTCCCTCACTTTCGAAGTGGCATTTGTGCTTTGCCTTCTACTACTGGCGCAATCGAATTTAATCGAAATCTGCACTTGATTCTTGCATCCGAAAGCAGGGGAGGCCGAAGTTCAAATTCTGGCACGATTCAGGACTCATGCTGCGCGCACTTTCGAAGGGGTGCTTGTGCTTTGGCTTCTACATGGTGGCGCAATCGAAATGAATCCTTGATTTTTGCATCGACTCCTTACGAGTCCGCAATATCTGCATTCACCTCCTTTCCATCCTTTCTTTCTTTAAAGTCCTGACACCAACCCCCAGACCCGGAAAATTCCTCGCCCTCGACTGCGAGATGGTCGGCGTCGGCCCCGAAGGAGCCGAGTCCTCTCTCGCGCGCGTCAGTCTCGTCAACTACTACGGCGCCGTCCAGCTCGACGCCTTCGTGCGCCAGCGCGAGCGCGTCGTCGACTACCGGACCGAGTTCAGTGGTGTGCGCGAGACGGACATGATCCACGGTTTGTCTTTCCCATCTCCTCACTTCCCCCATCAAACACAAACCCTTAGCACGCCCATTCGACGAGATCCAAAAGCAAGTCGCCGCCCTCCTCAAAGACCGCGTGCTCGTTGGACACGCAGTCTTCAACGACTTAAAAGTGCTTCTGCTCTCCCACCCGCGGCCGCAGACGCGCGACACGCAATACTACGCGGGCAAATTCAAGATCGCGAAGAGCAAATACGTCGCACTCCGCACCCTCGTCAAGCAGGAGCTCGACGCGACGATCCAGGGCGGGGAGCATTCCAGTGTGGGTGTCTTCGTTGCTTTCGAACTCGTTGATCTTATTTTGCGTCTAGGTCACGGACGCGCGCGCGACGATGGCCGTGTACCGCCTGCACCGGCGCGAGTGGGAGAAGGGCAGCGCGCCGCTGATCATCGCCGCGATGAGCAAGCGGCGTGCGGAAGAGGAGGGGGCGTGAAGGGTTCAATGCGCTTATGAGACACTGTATCGTAGTCGAAATGAATATATTGTTGTGGGAAGGACTACATTTGTGACTACGCCGCACTCCCATTGGCTTATCACCGTGGCTGTGTTTTCTACTGATGCGCAAAAAGCTTAAAACCGTAAGTCAGAGAGGGTTTTTGCATAAAATTTGGCGATAACCTCCCCGTCCCGAGGGTCTTCAAGGTGGTTAAAAAATGTCAGGGTGTTACAGGGTAGATAGAGAGAAATGAAAGGGTTAGGTGTATAAGGTCAACGCACCGAGGAATAGAAAGGTATTGACCTATAAGGTGGGTTAGTGGGCTCTGAATGAAGTAAGTCGGCGCACCTGGAGAAAGCTGCAAAGTCAGTAGTAAATACACTTGGGTTACAAGTCAATTATCTACGCTAGATCTGCAAAGTAACTTGTAGTTGAAGTTGAAAATGAATGCTTACAAGTCGCCCGAGTGTGGTTGAAAACCGCGTTTTGGAGTCCTGTGGTTGAAATTAAGTAGAGGGGACTGAAATCAAGTTGGAATTGAACTTACGCGATGGAACTGAGTTGGATTTGACCTAAAATGTAACGGTTTAGCATAGGAAATGAATGTGACGCGTATAAGTGAACTTACGCGTTGAAATTGAACGTTTGGCGCGTCGTTTGGGTGAAATTGAAGCGTCAGTGTGTTTTTGGGCCATGGCGCTATTGAAGTTCAACTTGACGCGTCACTGAACGCAAGATATTTGAGATTTTGAGGCTATACGTTCATTTTTGAGGTCAGGCAAGGATATATTTGAACAGAACTCACGTATGATTTGAATAGGCCAAGGTCGGTGTTGACGCCACGTTAAGGTCCCCGCAAGGGAAAAACTGAAGAAATTGCATCAACCACGCGTAAGAATGATGGCGGGAGGTACAACGTACCTTGAACGCGTAACCCCGCTCGCGGGAAAGCGAAAATTGAAGTTTGAGTTGGCGGGGCTCCGGTAAGACTGGAAACGCGAAGAAAACACGTAAAAAGCGCGTCAGGAATGACAGATGAGCGCGACTTACATTGACCTTGTAACCTCGCTCGACGGAACGCAAAAAACCGAATCGGATTTGGAGAGCTGCTGCGCGCCGGTGGGCTCGGGACGGTGAAGAGGACCACGCAGAGGTTGAAGGGTAGGATGTAGAGCTGAGACAATAGGTCAGCGACAAGGGAGGGATAGTATGAAGGATGTAATGTACTTGCATCGCGTAACCTTGTTTGCGGGAATGCCAAAGATCAACTCGGAATTACGAGGGCGGCTCACAGCCATCGACGCGCCCCGCGTCCGTAGCAGTAAGATTGGAGCCGAGGAATTTTTCGATGGCGAGGCTGCGCGCCCCTTCAACAAAAATTGAAGACAGCAGTACTAGATGACGCGCTAACATATTGTAATATTGCCAACCCATGTTAGAATAACATACCTCAGTAATCCCGCCGGCGGGAAGTCCAAAAATCGAATGAATTTTCTGGGGCGGCGCGTAGCGCCGCCGATGCGCGTGCTTGAGTATAATGGGCTGAAACGGTGGTGGAATGGGAGAGTATTGAAGATGGACATCAACTAACCATGGGCGCCTGACAAGTTGAACCAAATTTGCGGCGTCGACGCTGCGCGCCTCCGCCGCCGCAACGACCCCGATGAAGCACATAATCCTGCAAGGTTGTTCAGTATGAAGGCGTGTGTGGGCGTGGAGGAAACGAACATACCAAGAGTAGTCCGGGTCGCGGGAAACCCAAAAATGGAATAAAAATTTCCGGAGCGGCGCGCTATGCGCCGCCGGTCCGCACGAACTGGAGCTACACGGGGGAACATGGAAGCTTGCTCGGCGGACCGCCGAAACTTGAATGAAAATTTGCGGGGCGGCGCTACGCACCGCCGACGGATCTACGGCGAGGGAAGCATCTGGGAGTCCGGTGAGTGAAGGATTTAACAACAAAGGTACATCAAAATTTATTACCGAAAATGCGCAAACTTCGCGCCGGCAACCCGTTTAGATTGGATTTGACGAAAAAACGAGTCTGGTGATGTTGGCGTGAGCATGTAATCGATAACGGAAAAATAATTGAACCCACAAGGGCCGGTGCCGTGGGGTTGGTGCAGAACCGACGGGCAGGCACAGCTCGTGATCCTGAGCTGGATCGAGTCGGGGGTTGCCGATGTTGGTGCGCGAGGTTGTCGTCAAACAACGCGTGACACGGCGAGCGAACTGGTTCAGAGGCCTATGTCCAAATGGGAATGAGTCCATGGTGGACTGAAAATAAGAGAGAATGAAACTTACAACGCTCAAGGCTTGCGAAGGTCAGCGAAGTTGTTCAAAAGGTCTGCTGAACCTGAACATTGTTGAACTGGGCCAGGAGGGTCCAAAGGTTGTAAAGGGTGGACCAGGTGGATAAAGAAGTGGTTGTGGGGGTGTTGCAGAAAAGGAGAGGAGGATGTTGAAGGCGGATGGTGGTGGTATAAGGCAAGAGGCAGCATGTGTTGTTGTTTGGTCTGTGCATCAAACATTCAACATCTCGTAAGTTCAAGTTTATTTATGATTCTCTGCCTCGTGGTCATCTCCGCGGATGGTTACACAGCAACACCGGTTGCACTGCCCGCCTATTCCCTCCATGCCTGCGCTCCCGCAAACATCTATCAATACCATTCTCATCCAGGATCCCCAATATTATTTTCCCTGAATTGTGTGCCTGGACCCATTATGGCACAAGTTCTTGTGGCATGCAGGAGCAATACCAGGGCAACAATTTAAATTCACATTGCATCTGGGCCTCTTTGCTTGCTCATCATTTGCCATTGTATGTCGGCAGTCTGAGACTCATTGGCACTTTTTCACCACAAAACTTGCATCTGTGGTATGTAGAAAGTCAAGATGCTGAATACTTCGAGACACAGGAAAGTTTTGCCAACGTGCAAGTATTTTTATAGCACAACTCAAGTCGAGCGAGAAAAAATTGGGACAATATGCTGGGTGGGAAATTTGAAGAATGATCAACTTGGCCCATTTTGGACAAGCTAGCATTTTGCACGCTGGCGGCTTCTGGGTGATTATTGCTAACGCCTGTGAAAGAAACTCCAAACAGAACGGGATAAGCCATACAAAATGTTAAATCAAACTCCCACCTACGGCATTAAAAATAAGCAAGATCAACATTAACAACTGAAATGTTCATCTCTGGGTCCACCTCAACGGCGTGATAAGAAGCTAGGGTTGTTGTGGGAAAGAAATGTGAGTCAGAAAACGGCCCGAGGCCTCGGAGACGGAGCGGAAATCTACAACGTAATACTGCAAATCCGAGACCAAGCTAAAAATAGATTGAAAAAGTCAACCACAATCGCGCGTGAGGTTGACATACCGCGATTTAAACATGAATTTAACCTTGATAGCTTTCGAATGACGCGTAGTACATGTAAGCACCTGCCGGCAATTTTTCCCCGCTAAAACGGCGGCTCGAGCGGAAAATTCAACCAAAATGATGGCTTTTCACTGCCACCGCTGTCAAAATCGGCGCGGTCCGAGGCACCGAGACTCAACGCCACCCAATTGGGAAGCCGCCTCTTGCTCTCGTTTTTCATGTCGATTTTTTGAACCCTCTCAACCGCTGGCCCGACCTCGCCGAAATTTATTTATAACATCCTTTCGCATGTACCCTACGTCCCTGGCGCTTCATATCCGCGTTCCACCGCGCTCAATTTGAACACATGCCGGTATGTCCAAAAAAGCATGTTCAATCTTACCAAGCCCGTAACACAGGTTACAGAGCTTTAAATAGACCCACGGAGAACCTCCATTGATACGCCGCAGCACCTCCGCCATTCACAGGCACTCGGGAGCAGTCAGGGATGTAGCAAACTCGAAATGGATGCCAATCCATTTCCGAGCTGTTGGTCCAACACGGGTCCACAAGACCCTTGATGGAAGTCTGGGCGGCGATCTTTCGATGTGGGAATAAGGTGGAAATCCTCGGTGCGTGGCTACATCCCCGCTCCTGACTCGAAACTAATGGTTTATCCCCCTACCTCATCTTTACTATCATGCCCACTCCTTGCCTCGCCACCCTGCCGAAACATCCCTCGATGTTTTCTCTCAACTTTAAATTGAATCCTGGTCCAAATTTGCGAACCTGCGCGTCCTACAGACTTGATTATTGTGCATGGTTCGTTTTCACCATCTCGAAATATATTCACAGCACATCCATTTTAGCCCGCGGATCCCCACCAACTCGGGCCCACAATCTATTTTAGTCTTCAAACAAGATCGCCGCTTTTATTTAGCAGTCGGCGGTGCATGATTGGAGACGGGACTTTCAGGGTGCAAAAGTTAGTTTTGCGTTGGGAGGTTCTCCGCGCGGTTCCCAGGCATCGGGTACGCTACCATCTACTTTAAACTTATGTTGGCTTATGGAACACAGCCCGCCCGGAACTCTGGGCCTATCCCGAAATCTATAAGTATAGGCCAACCACCCACCTATTCTTCATTCCAACCACCACCCACTTTCCGCCCCACCTCGTCCTCTCACTACAGCTGGCCTATCTCTCACCATGCTCGATGCCTCATGTGCCTTCGCTTGTCGTTGGTACCGTGGTTATCTTAGCTCGTCGCCGTCGACCTCGCGCCACTCGACACGCCGTCGCCGCCAACGTTGTCCTCAACGCCGACCCTACCTCAGCACCTTCGATATCGAACTCATATTCAACCAGGTATGCATCCTTGCTTCAAAAACGATCCCCCTCTCACTCCTTCGTTGCATTCCAGGTCCTCGTCATCGCCGCTCATTCGCCGCCGCCGCCGACAACGACCTCGACCTCGCCGCAGCCTTTCAGTACTTGCGGAACGTCTCGTTGAAATCTATCCCACTATCCTCGAACTTTCCCCGCTGTCAATATCGTCAGTGTTACTTCAATATTGCAGGTATGGGCACCAACGCCTTACAGGCGCTAAGGTGTGTAATCCTGCAGACTCTTTCATCCCTATCTAACCAGTTTCAACAGCTTGATTCCTTGGTTCCAAAACCGTACGCCGCTTCGAACTTCAATTCCCGCCGCCAAACTCGATGCGTTCCGAGTCCTTCAAAAATCAACCGCCGACTCCGTACCTCGGTTCAAATATTGACTCCGGGCTTCAAATATGGATGCCTCGCTTCAATTCTGAGCCTCTAAGGCGCGAGGTGCGCATATTTCCGTTTCAATACTTCGCATATGCTGACCCCGTTTGCTTAGATCTGCTTCAATTTCAACATTGGGCTTCAAATTTCGACGTTGTGCTTCAATTTTGACCGAAAGGTGCGCTTATTCTCGTTCATATCCTTCGTGTTCACTGACCCTGTTTGCTTAGCTCCCTCAAATTCGACACTGGGCTTCAAGTTTCGAAGTTGTGTTTCAGTTATGACCATGTGCACCGCAAGGTGCGTCTATTCCTGTTCAAAACCTTCAGCTTTTACTGACTCCGTTTGCTTAGGTCTTAACAACAGCTCTCAAACCATACACTCGCAACTCGATTATGGCCAACTCGGACCACTTTGTGCCTCGTTCTATTCATTCTTCTCATTGGATTATGACTCGCTTCCAGGTTTTCCTTCGAGTTTCATTCAATCTGGGTACTTCAATCCTTCAAACCGCACTCCAAAATTGTTGGAATGTTGGTTGATTACCCTCGGGGATCGGTATTCGGTGCGTTTCACATCCTGATTACAGTTCATTGACTTCATTGACCTCGTTATACAGGTCTTTACTTGGTTCGCTCACGCCTTGCGATGACTTGCAAGTGGGATGGTTCAATCTGAATGAAGGTTGGAGGATGGGATTACAGTTGCATGGATCCCACGTGCGTCATATTCAGTTCTTGTTTTAATGACTATTGACTCACTTGAATTACATGACTAGCTCGAAGGCTAACCTGACCACCGCGCCTTTGTTGACTTACAACACCGAGACCGTAGTCCTCGATGTTCGGGGTCAGGCATGCATTTTCAGTTCTTTCGATGATTACTGACTTTGATTGCAAGCAGGTCGAAGCTATATACCTATTAGCCTCCCAGTTCTTAACTCTGAACAACGAAACCATAGTCTTTGATCTTCGGATTCAGGTATGTGTTGATGGTTTTTATCGTAGTGGGCGTCGTTGACAGTGCCTTATGGCATATAGGTTGCATGCAAGAATTATGGTTGTATATATAACCAGGTGCGTACAATTCAGTCTCGGTTCGACAACCATTGACTTATCTATCTTGTAGATCGAAGCTATCGTTCGCAGTTCTTGACTCGGAACGCCGAAACACCGAGAATGTAGTCGCATGAACTCGGCTTCAGGTATGTTTTAATTTCATTGTATTGCTGTTCAGCGTTTCAGCCTATCCGACTAGGATCTATGCTGGATGGATGCATGGTTCAACGTTCAAACTCTCAGGTCAGTCCCATTCAGTTCATGCACATCGTTTCAACTCTTTACTCGTTCCACCTAGTTGAATGTCAGTCGCATCGTTGATACGCTTGAACTTCGTTTCAATAACGGTACGTCTCCTTATCAACATCTTTGTAGGCCCTCCTAATTGTATCCATCCTAGGCCTTATCAGCTGCTGTGATCGGACTCGGAACGTCGTCTGGCTGACTTCGGACCGCGGGAATTATGGATTTCGAGCTGGGAGCGCCGGGACTATGGAGGTTGAGTCGGAATGCCGAATCTATGGACCATGGCTTCAGGTATGTCGCACTTGTCATTCCTCGTTAAGTTTTTGACTGAGTGACTGACTACAGAATCCAACTTGAAGCTTTCAAGTAAGTCGCGAGCTTTCGTTGTTCAAATACTCAAGTTATTTACCTCTCGTTGGTAGGCCGTCGGCATCGGCATCGGCATCTCACTTGTTGCGATTCAACCTCGGTTCAAGACTCACATTCAATTTGAACCCAAGCCAAGGTACGCTGCCGCTCCACATGTATCGACTTCTACATGCTGACTTGACTTTAAGTATTAGGTCGACTGTCCTTCAAGTTGAGTGTCCGTGGGTCCTCAATGCCGAAGGTATTCCCGTCTTGTTGGGACTGCGACCCTGAGGTATGTCTGTAAGTATATTATTTCGATCTTGCTTGAACGGTTTGACTGAGTTGTTTTTTGATAGGTTCCATGTCAAGTCCAACTCACACACCTCTACAACACTGGCAGACTTCAACCATAACCCCTTGAACGCTATCCAACCAAAGTATGTGATGTTCACTCTATCTATCTACTCTACTTCGAGTCTAGTCTATCGTAGTCTTGGTCAAAATATCTCTAACATAACGCTGACTTGTATATATACCTCAGGTCCGATTAATTGCAATTTCCTCAAGCAATCTAATCTTCGAGTCCAGGCTGTCCAGCACGGGGTACGCATTATTTATTACTTTATCCTCTCCCATATTCACTCAGTTGGCTCACGAGTCTTGCAGGTCAAGGAACCCACCAGAACTCGACTCGCTTCAAACGATTCAACTCGTTCACTTCAATTCGGATATTATATCGACGCCGGTTGGGTTTTACTTCATCCAAGATGCGGCGCGACTTCTCAACCTTACTTCAACAACTCGGGGAACTCAACTCAATATATTGACCATCAACTATGAGTACATGCAAACGAGGTACGCTACCAACTAGTTTTATCTCATGGTACAATACTGACAAATACCTACGGTACGCAAACTTTCCAGGACGACGCCCGGCCATCGTCGTTGCACCCGAGCCTGCATGGAGGCTGCGCACAAGGTACGCGTCGGTCCTATTCGCTCCCAGTGGGAATTTGCGCTGACGTCTCTTGGCAGGTCTCCCTCGACCACTCGAGCCGGAGCTCAAGTCATATCAGGTGAGCTTGATGTTCGCTCCAAAGGAACGGTTTCAAGACTCACCTCGTCTCTGTAGAAGCGCGGCGATTATCCTCGCAAGTCCCCCAGAACGCGCCTCACCGCGGCGACTCAGCACGGCACAAGAACCTGGCCCGTTCGCTAGCGCGGGTGAGCGCGAGTCCTCCTTTGAACTGAATCGATCAGCGCGCTAATAACGGCTTGGGCTTGCAGCGTCAGCGAGCGGCGTCGGCAGCGACTTGAACTTGCGGCGACGGCGTCAGCGTGCACAGGGTCTCCCAAACGCGAGCGACACGTGGGTGGACGCGCGGGGGTTGGCGTCGAGTCGGGTTGCGGGCGGACACAAGTAAAGACCGCGGTTCGAGGTGTAAAGGCGGACGCAGCGGCACACGACGCACGCGACACGAATGGGTGTACGGGAGACGTGTGCGGCTCTGGTAGTGGTGCGGGATCGGCGAGCGGAGCAGGGCGAAGAGGAGAGAGGCACAGACGGGTAGAGCAAGTTGCGGTGACGTCAGAGCCATAGTCTGCGCCTTCACATCTGCCTACTGCGCCTGTCTGGCAACAGGAGGCGGGCCCCTCCTCCTGCCCCCACCACGACGGCCTCCTCCTCCATACCCACCCCATCCGCCGACATAAGCACCGGGTCCCAACAACCCTACACCTCCTGGTTCTCCAAACGTCGCGACGTTCCTCTCCCGCTCCTCCTCGCGCCGATTGAACCATACCCGCCCCTGCCACGCCCTCGTCCACCGCTTCCACCCCCATTCCCGTTTCCACCGTTATTCCCACCACGTCCCTGGCCCCTTGGTGCAAACGGCGGTGGTGACGACAGCGAGTCGAAGAACGACTTCTGCGGGTTATACGCCGCGCCATCCTTCTCCTTCTCCTTCCCGCGTCCCTGCGCTGTGTCTTCCTCGTCGCTCGGATTCGTGCGGTCGCTCCCGCTCGTGCTTGCGGGGCGCGTAACCCTCGCCGCCAGCGCGGCCTTGTCGAACTTTGCGTTCATAGCTCGCAAAGTCAAAAGTCCGCAGCAGGAACCGCTACACTGGCGTCCTGGTGCCCGGGCGCACACCAGTGCGCTTGGTGCGCTGGCGACGATTGCTAGACTGGGGCGCGCCGGTGTTGGAGACGCGGAGGTCACCGAGCGCGCGCTCGACGGTCTCGAGGGACGCAGAAGCGGTGTGAATCGCGTTGGCATTCGCAGCGACAGGTCGGTGACGCGGCGCAGGGGCAGCGCGCTGCTGCTGCTGCTGCTGGACAACCTGAGGCTTGCGCCTGGCGGGGCGGAAGCTGCTGCGCGGTTTGCTGGGCGTACGATGGCGGTGCGGCAGGCGCGACAGGTGCGGGCGCCTGCGTCGAGGCCTATAAACGGATTTGACCAGTAAATAACGGCGATAGAAAAGGCACAAAGAAATAAAACTTGCCCCGAGAACGGCGGGGTCATCATGCACGCTGCGACGAGCCACGGGCTGCTCGTCGACAGACAGATCCTTCACCCGGACGCGCGAAAGATGATGTACTGATACGGTTCCTGCACCGGTGGGATGTACTCGGCAACAGGCCTGTAAACACTTGGTGAACAAAGAAGCTTTCAACACGGCTAGCACTGACCTCCGCGACTCAGTACCCATGGAAAAGACTGTACACCATTGAATACGCGCAGAATGGAAGAATAAAAGAGCCTGGAGCCAACCATTCGAAAGCTGAATTGTGGATGCTGCGGGGTCAATCCCCGCAAGAATCCCTCTGTAACGTACATCGGAATGCGAAATGAGAGAAATCGGTTTCCTAGAGAACGTAGCAGTCAGCCACAGCACACTGGTGACAGCAAACGACGCACCCGATGAAACTAAGAGCCATGGTGGTAAGAAGAGATGGAAATTTGCGCGAGTAGGTTATCGGCTTTGGAACCAAACACCGCGCTCTTGCTTCTTTCTTCCACCGCTATCCCCCGCGCTATCCTCATCCTCGGAGTCCTTTCAAACTTGCCTGGGATGCCCGTATCGGCCTCTGCAAACTGGCTGGCTTTACAAAAGGTTTCTTTTTTCATTGTCAATAACAAATGGGATATATTTTTTATTCCGCCCATTTCCTCAGGTCCTCCCTACAAAGCCGAAACGCGCCAATAGTTCCAATGAGAGTTTTCCACGGAAGCGTCGTAAGACGGAGCACGAGGAAGAGCGGGACCGGGAACCCGATGTTGCACCAGTGAAAGTCAATACGACTCAGAAGATGCCGCAGGCCAATACGACTCGAATGCCACCACCCGACTCGGAAAGCACAGGCGCAGAGTTCAAGAACGGGGAATCTCTCCCGGCCTTGCGAAAGATGATTTTTGGGAATATGGAGTACACCGAGGCGCAGAAGCAGTGAGTTGCCAGTCGTTTTTATTTATTTCGTCCGAAAGCAAGTTTCAAAATGCCGGGAGGATTCCGGACTCATTTTCCCTCACTTTCGAAGTGGCATTTGTGCTTTGCCTTCTACTACTGGCGCAATCGAATTTAATCGAAATCTGCACTTGATTCTTGCATCCGAAAGCAGGGGAGGCCGAAGTTCAAATTCTGGCACGATTCAGGACTCATGCTGCGCGCACTTTCGAAGGGGTGCTTGTGCTTTGGCTTCTACATGGTGGCGCAATCGAAATGAATCCTTGATTTTTGCATCGACTCCTTACGAGTCCGCAATATCTGCATTCACCTCCTTTCCATCCTTTCTTTCTTTAAAGTCCTGACACCAACCCCCAGACCCGGAAAATTCCTCGCCCTCGACTGCGAGATGGTCGGCGTCGGCCCCGAAGGAGCCGAGTCCTCTCTCGCGCGCGTCAGTCTCGTCAACTACTACGGCGCCGTCCAGCTCGACGCCTTCGTGCGCCAGCGCGAGCGCGTCGTCGACTACCGGACCGAGTTCAGTGGTGTGCGCGAGACGGACATGATCCACGGTTTGTCTTTCCCATCTCCTCACTTCCCCCATCAAACACAAACCCTTAGCACGCCCATTCGACGAGATCCAAAAGCAAGTCGCCGCCCTCCTCAAAGACCGCGTGCTCGTTGGACACGCAGTCTTCAACGACTTAAAAGTGCTTCTGCTCTCCCACCCGCGGCCGCAGACGCGCGACACGCAATACTACGCGGGCAAATTCAAGATCGCGAAGAGCAAATACGTCGCACTCCGCACCCTCGTCAAGCAGGAGCTCGACGCGACGATCCAGGGCGGGGAGCATTCCAGTGTGGGTGTCTTCGTTGCTTTCGAACTCGTTGATCTTATTTTGCGTCTAGGTCACGGACGCGCGCGCGACGATGGCCGTGTACCGCCTGCACCGGCGCGAGTGGGAGAAGGGCAGCGCGCCGCTGATCATCGCCGCGATGAGCAAGCGGCGTGCGGAAGAGGAGGGGGCGTGAAGGGTTCAATGCGCTTATGAGACACTGTATCGTAGTCGAAATGAATATATTGTTGTGGGAAGGACTACATTTGTGACTACGCCGCACTCCCATTGGCTTATCACCGTGGCTGTGTTTTCTACTGATGCGCAAAAAGCTTTAAAACCGTAAGTCAGAGAGGGTTTTGCATAAAATTTGGCGATAACCTCCCCGTCCCGAGGGTCTTCAAGGTGGTTAAAAAATGTCAGGGTGTTACAGGGTAGATAGAGAGAAATGAAAGGGTTAGGTGTATAAGGTCAACGACCGAGGAATAGAAAGGTATTGACCTATAAGGTGGGTTAGTGGGCTCTGAATGAAGTAAGTCGGCGCACCTGGAGAAAGCTGCAAAGTCAGTAGTAATACACTTGGGTTACAAGTCAATTATCTACGCTAGATCTGCAAAGTAACTTGTAGTTGAAGTTGAAAATGAATGCTTACAAGTCGCCCGAGTGTGGTTTAAAAACCGCGTTTTGGAGTCCTGTGGTTGAAATTAAGTAGAGGGGACTGAAATCAAGTTGGAATTGAACTTACGCGATGGAACTGAGTTGGATTTGACCTAAAATGTTAAACGGTTTAGCATAGGAAATGAATGTGACGCGTATAAGTGAACTTACGCGTTGAAATTGAACGTTTGGCGCGTCGTTTGGGTGAAATTGAAGCGTCAGTGTGTTTTTGGGCCATGGCGCTATTGAAGTTCAACTTGACGCGTCACTGAACGCAAGATATTTGAGATTTGAGGCTATACGTTCATTTTTGAGGTCAGGCAAGGATATATTTGAACAGAACTCACGTATGATTTGAATAGGCCAAGGTCGGTGTTGACGCCACGTTAAGGTCCCCGCAAGGGAAAAAAACTGAAGAAATTGCATCAACCACGCGTAAGAATGATGGCGGGAGGTACAACGTACCTTGAACGCGTAACCCCGCTCGCGGGAAAGCGAAAATTGAAGTTTGAGTTGGCGGGGCTCCGGTAAGACTGGAAACGCGAAGAAAACACGTAAAAAGCGCGTCAGGAATGACAGATGAGCGCGACTTACATTGACCTTGTAACCTCGCTCGACGGAACGCAAAAAAACCGAATCGGATTTGGAGAGCTGCTGCGCGCCGGTGGGCTCGGGACGGTGAAGAGGACCACGCAGAGGTTGAAGGGTAGGATGTAGAGCTGAGACAATAGGTCAGCGACAGGGAGGGATAGTATGAAGGATGTAATGTACTTGCATCGCGTAACCTTGTTTGCGGGAATGCCAAAGATCAACTCGGAATTACGAGGGCGGCTCACAGCCATCGACGCGCCCCGCGTCCGTAGCAAGTAAGATTGGAGCCGAGGAATTTTTCGATGGCGAGGCTGCGCGCCCCTTCAACAAAAATTGAAGACAGCAGTACTAGATGACGCGCTAACATATTGTAATATTGCCCAACCCATGTTAGAATAACATACCTCAGTAATCCCGCCGCGGGAAGTCCAAAAATCGAATGAATTTCTTGGGCGGCGCGTAGCGCCGCGATGCGCGTGCTTGAGTATAATGGGCTGAAACGGTGGTGGAATGGGAGAGTATTGAAGATGGACATCAACTAACCATGGGCGCCTGACAAGTTGAACCAAATTTGCGGCGTCGACGCTGCGCGCCTCCGCCGCCGCAACGACCCCGATGAAGCACATAATCCTGCAAGGTTGTTCAGTATGAAGGCGTGTGTGGGCGTGGAGGAAACGAACATACCAAGAGTAGTCCGGGTCGCGGGAAACCCAAAAATGGAATAAAAATTCCGGAGCGGCGCGCTATGCGCCGCCGGTCCGCACGAACTGGAGCTACACGGGGGAACATGGAAGCTTGCTCGGCGGACCGCCGAAACTTGAATGAAAATTTGCGGGGCGGCGCTACGCACCGCCGACGGATCTACGGCGAGGGAAGCATCTGGGAGTCCGGTGAGTGAAGGATTTAACAACAAAGGTACATCAAAATTTATTACCGAAAATGCGCAAACTTCGCGCCGGCAACCCGTTTAGATTGGATTTGACGAAAAAACGAGTCTGGTGATGTTGGCGTGAGCATGTAATCGATAACGGAAAAATAATTGAACCCACAAGGGCCGGTGCCGTGGGGTTGGTGCAGAACCGACGGGCAGGCACAGCTCGTGATCCTGAGCTGGATCGAGTCGGGGGTTGCCGATGTTGGTGCGCGAGGTTGTCGTCAAACAACGCGTGACACGGCGAGCGAACTGGTTCAGAGGCCTATGTCCAAATGGGAATGAGTCCATGGTGGACTGAAAATAAGAGAGAATGAAACTTACAACGCTCAAGGCTTGCGAAGGTCAGCGAAGTTGTTCAAAAGGTCTGCTGAACCTGAACATTGTTGAACTGGGCCAGGAGGGTCCAAAGGTTGTAAAGGGTGGACCAGGTGGATAAAGAAGTGGTTGTGGGGGTGTTGCAGAAAAGGAGAGGAGGATGTTGAAGGCGGATGGTGGTGGTATAAGGCAAGAGGCAGCATGTGTTGTTGTTTGGTCTGTGCATCAAACATTCAACATCTCGTAAGTTCAAGTTTATTTATGATTCTCTGCCTCGTGGTCATCTCCGCGGATGGTTACACAGCAACACCGGTTGCACTGCCCGCCTATTCCCTCCATGCCTGCGCTCCCGCAAACATCTATCAATACCATTCTCATCCAGGATCCCCAATATTATTTTCCCTGAATTGTGTGCCTGGACCCATTATGGCACAAGTTCTTGTGGCATGCAGGAGCAATACCAGGGCAACAATTTAAATTCACATTGCATCTGGGCCTCTTTGCTTGCTCATCATTTGCCATTGTATGTCGGCAGTCTGAGACTCATTGGCACTTTTCACCACAAAACTTGCATCTGTGGTATGTAGAAAGTCAAGATGCTGAATACTTCGAGACACAGGAAAGTTTTGCCAACGTGCAAGTATTTTTATAGCACAACTCAAGTCGAGCGAGAAAAAATTGGGACAATATGCTGGGTGGGAAATTTGAAGAATGATCAACTTGGCCCATTTTGGACAAGCTAGCATTTGCACGCTGGCGGCTTCTGGGTGATTATTGCTAACGCCTGTGAAAGAAACTCCAAACAGAACGGGATAAGCCATACAAAATGTTAAATCAAACTCCCACCTACGGCATTAAAAATAAGCAAGATCAACATTAACAACTGAAATGTTCATCTCTGGGTCCACCTCAACGGCGTGATAAGAAGCTAGGGTTGTTGTGGAAAGAAATGTGAGTCAGAAAACGGCCCGAGGCCTCGGAGACGGAGCGGAAATCTACAACGTAATACTGCAAATCCGAGACCAAGCTAAAAATAGATTGAAAAAGTCAACCACAATCGCGCGTGAGGTTGACATACCGCGATTTAAACATGAATTTAACCTTGATAGCTTTCGAATGACGCGTAGTACATGTAAGCACCTGCCGGCAATTTTTCCCCGCTAAAACGGCGGCTCGAGCGGAAAATTCAACCAAAATGATGGCTTTTCACTGCCACCGCTGTCAAAATCGGCGCGGTCCGAGGCACCGAGACTCAACGCACCCAATTGGGAAGCCGCCTCTTGCTCTCGTTTTTCATGTCGATTTTTTGAACCCTCTCAACCGCTGGCCCGACCTCGCCGAAATTTATTTATAACATCCTTTCGCATGTACCCTACGTCCCTGGCGCTTCATATCCGCGTTCCACCGCGCTCAATTTGAACACATGCCGGTATGTCCAAAAAGCATGTTCAATCTTACCAAGCCCGTAACAACAGGTTACAGAGCTTTAAATAGACCCACGGAGAACCTCCATTGATACGCCGCAGCACCTCCGCCATTCACAGGCACTCGGGAGCAGTCAGGGATGTAGCAAACTCGAAATGGATGCCAATCCATTTCCGAGCTGTTGGTCCAACACGGGTCCACAAGACCCTTGATGGAAGTCTGGGCGGCGATCTTTCGATGTGGGAATAAGGTGGAAATCCTCGGTGCGTGGCTACATCCCCGCTCCTGACTCGAAACTAATGGTTTATCCCCCTACCTCATCTTTACTATCATGCCCACTCCTTGCCTCGCCACCCTGCCGAAACATCCCTCGATGTTTTCTCTCAACTTTAAATTGAATCCTGGTCCAAATTTGCGAACCTGCGCGTCCTACAGACTTGATTATTGTGCATGGTTCGTTTTCACCATCTCGAAATATATTCACAGCACATCCATTTTAGCCCGCGGATCCCCACCAACTCGGGCCCACAATCTATTTTAGTCTTCAAACAAGATCGCCGCTTTATTTAGCAGTCGGCGGTGCATGATTGGAGACGGGACTTTCAGGGTGCAAAAGTTAGTTTTGCGTTGGGAGGTTCTCCGCGCGGTTCCCAGGCATCGGGTACGCTACCATCTACTTTAAACTTATGTTGGCTTATGGAACACAGCCCGCCCGGAACTCTGGGCCTATCCCGAAATCTATAAGTATAGGCCAACCACCCACCTATTCTTCATTCCAACCACCACCCACTTTCCGCCCCACCTCGTCCTCTCACTACAGCTGGCCTATCTCTCACCATGCTCGATGCCTCATGTGCCTTCGCTTGTCGTTGGTACCGTGGTTATCTTAGCTCGTCGCCGTCGACCCTCGCGCCACTCGACACGCCGTCGCCGCCAACGTTGTCCTCAACGCCGACCCTACCTCAGCACCTTCGATATCGAACTCATATTCAACCAGGTATGCATCCTTGCTTCAAAAACGATCCCCCTCTCACTCCTTCGTTGCATTCCAGGTCCTCGTCATCGCCGCTCATTCGCCGCCGCCGCCGACAACGACCTCGACCTCGCCGCAGCCTTTCAGTACTTGCGGAACGTCTCGTTGAAATCTATCCCACTATCCTCGAACTTTCCCCGCTGTCAATATCGTCAGTGTTACTTCAATATTGCAGGTATGGGCACCAACGCCTTACAGGCGCTAAGGTGTGTAATCCTGCAGACTCTTTCATCCCTATCTAACCAGTTTCAACAGCTTGATTCCTTGGTTCCAAAACCGTACGCCGCTTCGAACTTCAATTCCCGCCGCCAAACTCGATGCGTTCCGAGTCCTTCAAAAATCAACCGCCGACTCCGTACCTCGGTTCAAATATTGACTCCGGGCTTCAAATATGGATGCCTCGCTTCAATTCTGAGCCTCTAAGGCGCGAGGTGCGCATATTTCCGTTTCAATACTTCGCATATGCTGACCCCGTTTGCTTAGATCTGCTTCAATTTCAACATTGGGCTTCAAATTTCGACGTTGTGCTTCAATTTGACCGAAAGGTGCGCTTATTCTCGTTCATATCCTTCGTGTTCACTGACCCTGTTTGCTTAGCTCCCTCAAATTCGACACTGGGCTTCAGTTTCGAAGTTGTGTTTCAGTTATGACCATGTGCACCGCAAGGTGCGTCTATTCCTGTTCAAAACCTTCAGCTTTTACTGACTCCGTTTGCTTAGGTCTTAACAACAGCTCTCAAACCATACACTCGCAACTCGATTATGGCCAACTCGGACCACTTTGTGCCTCGTTCTATTCATTCTTCTCATTGGATTATGACTCGCTTCCAGGTTTTCCTTCGAGTTTCATTCAATCTGGGTACTTCAATCCTTCAAACCGCACTCCAAAATTGTTGGAATGTTGGTTGATTACCCTCGGGGATCGGTATTCGGTGCGTTTCACATCCTGATTACAGTTCATTGACTTCATTGACCTCGTTATACAGGTCTTTACTTGGTTCGCTCACGCCTTGCGATGACTTGCAAGTGGGATGGTTCAATCTGAATGAAGGTTGGAGGATGGGATTACAGTTGCATGGATCCCACGTGCGTCATATTCAGTTCTTGTTTTAATGACTATTGACTCACTTGAATTACATGACTAGCTCGAAGGCTAACCTGACCACCGCGCCTTTGTTGACTTACAACACCGAGACCGTAGTCCTCGATGTTCGGGGTCAGGCATGCATTTTCAGTTCTTTCGATGATTACTGACTTGATTGCAAGCAGGTCGAAGCTATATACCTATTAGCCTCCCAGTTCTTAACTCTGAACAACGAAACCATAGTCTTTGATCTTCGGATTCAGGTATGTGTTGATGGTTTTTATCGTAGTGGGCGTCGTTGACAGTGCCTTATGGCATATAGGTTGCATGCAAGAATTATGGTTGTATATATAACCAGGTGCGTACAATTCAGTCTCGGTTCGACAACCATTGACTTATCTATCTTGTAGATCGAAGCTATCGTTCGCAGTTCTTGACTCGGAACGCCGAAACACCGAGAATGTAGTCGCATGAACTCGGCTTCAGGTATGTTTTAATTTCATTGTATTGCTGTTCAGCGTTTCAGCCTATCCGACTAGGATCTATGCTGGATGGATGCATGGTTCAACGTTCAAACTCTCAGGTCAGTCCATTCAGTCATGCACATCGTTTCAACTCTTTACTCGTTCCACCTAGTTGAATGTCAGTCGCATCGTTGATACGCTTGAACTTCGTTTCAATAACGGTACGTCTCCTTATCAACATCTTTGTAGGCCCTCCTAATTGTATCCATCCTAGGCCTTATCAGCTGCTGTGATCGGACTCGGAACGTCGTCTGGCTGACTTCGGACCGCGGGAATTATGGATTTCGAGCTGGGAGCGCCGGGACTATGGAGGTTGAGTCGGAATGCCGAATCTATGGACCATGGCTTCAGGTATGTCGCACTTGTCATTCCTCGTTAAGTTTTTGACTGAGTGACTGACTACAGAATCCAACTTGAAGCTTTCAAGTAAGTCGCGAGCTTTCGTTGTTCAAATACTCAAGTTATTTACCTCTCGTTGGTAGGCCGTCGGCATCGGCATCGGCATCTCACTTGTTGCGATTCAACCTCGGTTCAAGACTCACATTCATTTGAACCCAAGCCAAGGTACGCTGCCGCTCCACATGTATCGACTTCTACATGCTGACTTGACTTTAAGTATTAGGTCGACTGTCCTTCAAGTTGAGTGTCCGTGGGTCCTCAATGCCGAAGGTATTCCCGTCTTGTTGGGACTGCGACCCTGAGGTATGTCTGTAAGTATATTATTTCGATCTTGCTTGAACGGTTTGACTGAGTTGTTTTTTGATAGGTTCCATGTCAAGTCCAACTCACACACCTCTACAACACTGGCAGACTTCAACCATAACCCCTTGAACGCTATCCAACCAAAGTATGTGATGTTCACTCTATCTATCTACTCTACTTCGAGTCTAGTCTATCGTAGTCTTGGTCAAAATATCTCTAACATAACGCTGACTTGTATATATACCTCAGGTCCGATTAATTGCAATTTCCTCAGCAATCTAATCTTCGAGTCCAGGCTGTCCAGCACGGGGTACGCATTATTTATTACTTTATCCTCTCCCATATTCACTCAGTTGGCTCACGAGTCTTGCAGGTCAAGGAACCCACCAGAACTCGACTCGCTTCAAACGATTCAACTCGTTCACTTCAATTCGGATATTATATCGACGCCGGTTGGGTTTTACTTCATCCAAGATGCGGCGCGACTTCTCAACCTTACTTCAACAACTCGGGGAACTCAACTCAATATATTGACCATCAACTATGAGTACATGCAAACGAGGTACGCTACCAACTAGTTTTATCTCATGGTACAATACTGACAAATACCTACGGTACGCAAACTTTCCAGGACGACGCCCGGCCATCGTCGTTGCACCCGAGCCTGCATGGAGGCTGCGCACAAGGTACGCGTCGGTCCTATTCGCTCCCAGTGGGAATTTGCGCTGACGTCTCTTGGCAGGTCTCCCTCGACCACTCGAGCCGGAGCTCAAGTCATATCAGGTGAGCTTGATGTTCGCTCCAAAGGAACGGTTTCAAGACTCACCTCGTCTCTGTAGAAGCGCGGCGATTATCCTCGCAAGTCCCCCAGAACGCGCCTCACCGCGGCGACTCAGCACGGCACAAGAACCTGGCCCGTTCGCTAGCGCGGGTGAGCGCGAGTCCTCCTTTGAACTGAATCGATCAGCGCGCTAATAACGGCTTGGGCTTGCAGCGTCAGCGAGCGGCGTCGGCAGCGACTTGAACTTGCGGCGACGGCGTCAGCGTGCACAGGGTCTCCCAAACGCGAGCGACACGTGGGTGGACGCGCGGGGGTTGGCGTCGAGTCGGGTTGCGGGCGGACACAAGTAAAAGACCGCGGTTCGAGGTGTAAAGGCGGACGCAGCGGCACACGACGCACGCGACACGAATGGGTGTACGGGAGACGTGTGCGGCTCTGGTAGTGGTGCGGGATCGGCGAGCGGGAGCAGGGCGAAGAGGAGAGAGGCACAGACGGGTAGAGCAAGTTGCGGTGACGTCAGAGCCATAGTCTGCGCCTTCACATCTGCCTACTGCGCCTGTCTGGCAACAGGAGGCGGGCCCCTCCTCCTGCCCCCACCACGACGGCCTCCTCCTCCATACCCACCCCATCCGCCGACATAAGCACCGGGTCCCAACAACCCTACACCTCCTGGTTCTCCAAACGTCGCGACGTTCCTCTCCCGCTCCTCCTCGCGCCGATTGAAACCATACCCGCCCCTGCCACGCCCTCGTCCACCGCTTCCACCCCCATTCCCGTTTCCACCGTTATTCCCACCACGTCCCTGGCCCCTTGGTGCAAACGGCGGTGGTGACGACAGCGAGTCGAAGAACGACTTCTGCGGGTTATACGCCGCGCCATCCTTCTCCTTCTCCTTCCCGCGTCCCTGCGCTGTGTCTTCCTCGTCGCTCGGATTCGTGCGGTCGCTCCCGCTCGTGCTTGCGGGGCGCGTAACCCTCGCCGCCAGCGCGGCCTTGTCGAACTTTGCGTTCATGCTCGCAAAGTCAAAGTCCGCAGCAGGAACCGCTACACTGGCGTCCTGGTGCCCGGGCGCACCACCAGTGCGCTTGGTGCGCTGGCGACGATTGCTAGACTGGGGCGCGCCGGTGTTGGAGACGCGGAGGTCACCGAGCGCGCGCTCGACGGTCTCGAGGGACGCAGAAGCGGTGTGAATCGCGTTGGCATTCGCAGCGACAGGTCGGTGACGCGGCGCAGGGGCAGCGCGCTGCTGCTGCTGCTGCTGGACAACCTGAGGCTGCGCCTGGCGGGGCGGAAGCTGCTGCGCGGTTTGCTGGGCGTACGATGGCGGCGCAGCAGGCGCGACAGGTGCGGGCGCCTGCGTCGAGGCCTATAAACGGATTTGACCAGTAAATAACGGCGATAGAAAAGGCACAAAGAAATAAAACTTGCCCCGAGAACGGCGGGGTCATCATGCACGCTGCGACGAGCCACGGGCTGCTCGTCGACAGACAAATCCTTCACCTCCGACGCGCGAAAGATGATGTACTGGTACGGTTCCTGCACCGGTGGGATGTACTCGGCAACAGGCCTGTAAACACTTGGTGAACAAAGAAGATTTCAACACGGCTAGCACTGACCTCCGCGACTCGGTACCCATGGAAAAGACTGTACACCATTGAATACGCGCAGAATGGAAGAATAAAAGAGCCTGGAGCCACTCACCATTCGAAAGCTGAATTGTGGATGCTGCGGGGTCAATCCCCGCAAGAATCCCTCTGTAACGTACATCGGAATGCGAAATGAGAGAAATCGGTTTCCTAGAGAACGTAGCAGTCAGCCACAGTATAGTGGTGACAGCAAACGACGCACCCGATGAAACTAAGAGCCATGGTGGTAAGAAGAGAGAGATGTCAGTTTGCGTGGGTGGTTATCGGCTTTGGAACCAAACACCGCGCTCTTGCTTCTTTCTTCCACCGCTATCCCCCGCGCTATCCTCATCCTCGGAGTCCTTTCAAACTTGCCTGGGATGCCCGTATCGGCCTCTGCAAACTGGCTGGCTTTACAAAAGGTTTCTTTTTTCATTGTCAATAACAAATGGGATATATTTTTTATTCCGCCCATTTCCTCAGGTCCTCCCTACAAAGCCGAAACGCGCCAATAGTTCCAATGAGAGTTTTCCACGGAAGCGTCGTAAGACGGAGCACGAGGAAGAGCGGGACCGGGAACCCGATGTTGCACCAGTGAAAGTCAATACGACTCAGAAGATGCCGCAGGCCAATACGACTCGAATGCCACCACCCGACTCGGAAAGCACAGGCGCAGAGTTCAAGAACGGGGAATCTCTCCCGGCCTTGCGAAAGATGATTTTTGGGAATATGGAGTACACCGAGGCGCAGAAGCAGTGAGTTGCCAGTCGTTTTTATTTATTTCGTCCGAAAGCAAGTTTCAAAATGCCGGGAGGATTCCGGACTCATTTTCCCTCACTTTCGAAGTGGCATTTGTGCTTTGCCTTCTACTACTGGCGCAATCGAATTTAATCGAAATCTGCACTTGATTCTTGCATCCGAAAGCAGGGGAGGCCGAAGTTCAAATTCTGGCACGATTCAGGACTCATGCTGCGCGCACTTTCGAAGGGGTGCTTGTGCTTTGGCTTCTACATGGTGGCGCAATCGAAATGAATCCTTGATTTTTGCATCGACTCCTTACGAGTCCGCAATATCTGCATTCACCTCCTTTCCATCCTTTCTTTCTTTAAAGTCCTGACACCAACCCCCAGACCCGGAAAATTCCTCGCCCTCGACTGCGAGATGGTCGGCGTCGGCCCCGAAGGAGCCGAGTCCTCTCTCGCGCGCGTCAGTCTCGTCAACTACTACGGCGCCGTCCAGCTCGACGCCTTCGTGCGCCAGCGCGAGCGCGTCGTCGACTACCGGACCGAGTTCAGTGGTGTGCGCGAGACGGACATGATCCACGGTTTGTCTTTCCCATCTCCTCACTTCCCCCATCAAACACAAACCCTTAGCACGCCCATTCGACGAGATCCAAAAGCAAGTCGCCGCCCTCCTCAAAGACCGCGTGCTCGTTGGACACGCAGTCTTCAACGACTTAAAAGTGCTTCTGCTCTCCCACCCGCGGCCGCAGACGCGCGACACGCAATACTACGCGGGCAAATTCAAGATCGCGAAGAGCAAATACGTCGCACTCCGCACCCTCGTCAAGCAGGAGCTCGACGCGACGATCCAGGGCGGGGAGCATTCCAGTGTGGGTGTCTTCGTTGCTTTCGAACTCGTTGATCTTATTTTGCGTCTAGGTCACGGACGCGCGCGCGACGATGGCCGTGTACCGCCTGCACCGGCGCGAGTGGGAGAAGGGCAGCGCGCCGCTGATCATCGCCGCGATGAGCAAGCGGCGTGCGGAAGAGGAGGGGGCGTGAAGGGTTCAATGCGCTTATGAGACACTGTATCGTAGTCGAAATGAATATATTGTTGTGGGAAGGACTACATTTGTGACTACGCCGCACTCCCATTGGCTTATCACCGTGGCTGTGTTTTCTACTGATGCGCAAAAAGCTTAAAACCGTAAGTCAGAGAGGGTTTTTGCATAAAATTTGGCGATAACCTCCCCGTCCCGAGGGTCTTCAAGGTGGTTAAAAAATGTCAGGGTGTTACAGGGTAGATAGAGAGAAATGAAAGGGTTAGGTGTATAAGGTCAACGCACCGAGGAATAGAAAGGTATTGACCTATAAGGTGGGTTAGTGGGCTCTGAATGAAGTAAGTCGGCGCACCTGGAGAAAGCTGCAAAGTCAGTAGTAAATACACTTGGGTTACAAGTCAATTATCTACGCTAGATCTGCAAAGTAACTTGTAGTTGAAGTTGAAAATGAATGCTTACAAGTCGCCCGAGTGTGGTTGAAAACCGCGTTTTGGAGTCCTGTGGTTGAAATTAAGTAGAGGGGACTGAAATCAAGTTGGAATTGAACTTACGCGATGGAACTGAGTTGGATTTGACCTAAAATGTAACGGTTTAGCATAGGAAATGAATGTGACGCGTATAAGTGAACTTACGCGTTGAAATTGAACGTTTGGCGCGTCGTTTGGGTGAAATTGAAGCGTCAGTGTGTTTTTGGGCCATGGCGCTATTGAAGTTCAACTTGACGCGTCACTGAACGCAAGATATTTGAGATTTTGAGGCTATACGTTCATTTTTGAGGTCAGGCAAGGATATATTTGAACAGAACTCACGTATGATTTGAATAGGCCAAGGTCGGTGTTGACGCCACGTTAAGGTCCCCGCAAGGGAAAAACTGAAGAAATTGCATCAACCACGCGTAAGAATGATGGCGGGAGGTACAACGTACCTTGAACGCGTAACCCCGCTCGCGGGAAAGCGAAAATTGAAGTTTGAGTTGGCGGGGCTCCGGTAAGACTGGAAACGCGAAGAAAACACGTAAAAAGCGCGTCAGGAATGACAGATGAGCGCGACTTACATTGACCTTGTAACCTCGCTCGACGGAACGCAAAAAACCGAATCGGATTTGGAGAGCTGCTGCGCGCCGGTGGGCTCGGGACGGTGAAGAGGACCACGCAGAGGTTGAAGGGTAGGATGTAGAGCTGAGACAATAGGTCAGCGACAAGGGAGGGATAGTATGAAGGATGTAATGTACTTGCATCGCGTAACCTTGTTTGCGGGAATGCCAAAGATCAACTCGGAATTACGAGGGCGGCTCACAGCCATCGACGCGCCCCGCGTCCGTAGCAGTAAGATTGGAGCCGAGGAATTTTTCGATGGCGAGGCTGCGCGCCCCTTCAACAAAAATTGAAGACAGCAGTACTAGATGACGCGCTAACATATTGTAATATTGCCAACCCATGTTAGAATAACATACCTCAGTAATCCCGCCGGCGGGAAGTCCAAAAATCGAATGAATTTTCTGGGGCGGCGCGTAGCGCCGCCGATGCGCGTGCTTGAGTATAATGGGCTGAAACGGTGGTGGAATGGGAGAGTATTGAAGATGGACATCAACTAACCATGGGCGCCTGACAAGTTGAACCAAATTTGCGGCGTCGACGCTGCGCGCCTCCGCCGCCGCAACGACCCCGATGAAGCACATAATCCTGCAAGGTTGTTCAGTATGAAGGCGTGTGTGGGCGTGGAGGAAACGAACATACCAAGAGTAGTCCGGGTCGCGGGAAACCCAAAAATGGAATAAAAATTTCCGGAGCGGCGCGCTATGCGCCGCCGGTCCGCACGAACTGGAGCTACACGGGGGAACATGGAAGCTTGCTCGGCGGACCGCCGAAACTTGAATGAAAATTTGCGGGGCGGCGCTACGCACCGCCGACGGATCTACGGCGAGGGAAGCATCTGGGAGTCCGGTGAGTGAAGGATTTAACAACAAAGGTACATCAAAATTTATTACCGAAAATGCGCAAACTTCGCGCCGGCAACCCGTTTAGATTGGATTTGACGAAAAAACGAGTCTGGTGATGTTGGCGTGAGCATGTAATCGATAACGGAAAAATAATTGAACCCACAAGGGCCGGTGCCGTGGGGTTGGTGCAGAACCGACGGGCAGGCACAGCTCGTGATCCTGAGCTGGATCGAGTCGGGGGTTGCCGATGTTGGTGCGCGAGGTTGTCGTCAAACAACGCGTGACACGGCGAGCGAACTGGTTCAGAGGCCTATGTCCAAATGGGAATGAGTCCATGGTGGACTGAAAATAAGAGAGAATGAAACTTACAACGCTCAAGGCTTGCGAAGGTCAGCGAAGTTGTTCAAAAGGTCTGCTGAACCTGAACATTGTTGAACTGGGCCAGGAGGGTCCAAAGGTTGTAAAGGGTGGACCAGGTGGATAAAGAAGTGGTTGTGGGGGTGTTGCAGAAAAGGAGAGGAGGATGTTGAAGGCGGATGGTGGTGGTATAAGGCAAGAGGCAGCATGTGTTGTTGTTTGGTCTGTGCATCAAACATTCAACATCTCGTAAGTTCAAGTTTATTTATGATTCTCTGCCTCGTGGTCATCTCCGCGGATGGTTACACAGCAACACCGGTTGCACTGCCCGCCTATTCCCTCCATGCCTGCGCTCCCGCAAACATCTATCAATACCATTCTCATCCAGGATCCCCAATATTATTTTCCCTGAATTGTGTGCCTGGACCCATTATGGCACAAGTTCTTGTGGCATGCAGGAGCAATACCAGGGCAACAATTTAAATTCACATTGCATCTGGGCCTCTTTGCTTGCTCATCATTTGCCATTGTATGTCGGCAGTCTGAGACTCATTGGCACTTTTTCACCACAAAACTTGCATCTGTGGTATGTAGAAAGTCAAGATGCTGAATACTTCGAGACACAGGAAAGTTTTGCCAACGTGCAAGTATTTTTATAGCACAACTCAAGTCGAGCGAGAAAAAATTGGGACAATATGCTGGGTGGGAAATTTGAAGAATGATCAACTTGGCCCATTTTGGACAAGCTAGCATTTTGCACGCTGGCGGCTTCTGGGTGATTATTGCTAACGCCTGTGAAAGAAACTCCAAACAGAACGGGATAAGCCATACAAAATGTTAAATCAAACTCCCACCTACGGCATTAAAAATAAGCAAGATCAACATTAACAACTGAAATGTTCATCTCTGGGTCCACCTCAACGGCGTGATAAGAAGCTAGGGTTGTTGTGGGAAAGAAATGTGAGTCAGAAAACGGCCCGAGGCCTCGGAGACGGAGCGGAAATCTACAACGTAATACTGCAAATCCGAGACCAAGCTAAAAATAGATTGAAAAAGTCAACCACAATCGCGCGTGAGGTTGACATACCGCGATTTAAACATGAATTTAACCTTGATAGCTTTCGAATGACGCGTAGTACATGTAAGCACCTGCCGGCAATTTTTCCCCGCTAAAACGGCGGCTCGAGCGGAAAATTCAACCAAAATGATGGCTTTTCACTGCCACCGCTGTCAAAATCGGCGCGGTCCGAGGCACCGAGACTCAACGCCACCCAATTGGGAAGCCGCCTCTTGCTCTCGTTTTTCATGTCGATTTTTTGAACCCTCTCAACCGCTGGCCCGACCTCGCCGAAATTTATTTATAACATCCTTTCGCATGTACCCTACGTCCCTGGCGCTTCATATCCGCGTTCCACCGCGCTCAATTTGAACACATGCCGGTATGTCCAAAAAAGCATGTTCAATCTTACCAAGCCCGTAACACAGGTTACAGAGCTTTAAATAGACCCACGGAGAACCTCCATTGATACGCCGCAGCACCTCCGCCATTCACAGGCACTCGGGAGCAGTCAGGGATGTAGCAAACTCGAAATGGATGCCAATCCATTTCCGAGCTGTTGGTCCAACACGGGTCCACAAGACCCTTGATGGAAGTCTGGGCGGCGATCTTTCGATGTGGGAATAAGGTGGAAATCCTCGGTGCGTGGCTACATCCCCGCTCCTGACTCGAAACTAATGGTTTATCCCCCTACCTCATCTTTACTATCATGCCCACTCCTTGCCTCGCCACCCTGCCGAAACATCCCTCGATGTTTTCTCTCAACTTTAAATTGAATCCTGGTCCAAATTTGCGAACCTGCGCGTCCTACAGACTTGATTATTGTGCATGGTTCGTTTTCACCATCTCGAAATATATTCACAGCACATCCATTTTAGCCCGCGGATCCCCACCAACTCGGGCCCACAATCTATTTTAGTCTTCAAACAAGATCGCCGCTTTTATTTAGCAGTCGGCGGTGCATGATTGGAGACGGGACTTTCAGGGTGCAAAAGTTAGTTTTGCGTTGGGAGGTTCTCCGCGCGGTTCCCAGGCATCGGGTACGCTACCATCTACTTTAAACTTATGTTGGCTTATGGAACACAGCCCGCCCGGAACTCTGGGCCTATCCCGAAATCTATAAGTATAGGCCAACCACCCACCTATTCTTCATTCCAACCACCACCCACTTTCCGCCCCACCTCGTCCTCTCACTACAGCTGGCCTATCTCTCACCATGCTCGATGCCTCATGTGCCTTCGCTTGTCGTTGGTACCGTGGTTATCTTAGCTCGTCGCCGTCGACCTCGCGCCACTCGACACGCCGTCGCCGCCAACGTTGTCCTCAACGCCGACCCTACCTCAGCACCTTCGATATCGAACTCATATTCAACCAGGTATGCATCCTTGCTTCAAAAACGATCCCCCTCTCACTCCTTCGTTGCATTCCAGGTCCTCGTCATCGCCGCTCATTCGCCGCCGCCGCCGACAACGACCTCGACCTCGCCGCAGCCTTTCAGTACTTGCGGAACGTCTCGTTGAAATCTATCCCACTATCCTCGAACTTTCCCCGCTGTCAATATCGTCAGTGTTACTTCAATATTGCAGGTATGGGCACCAACGCCTTACAGGCGCTAAGGTGTGTAATCCTGCAGACTCTTTCATCCCTATCTAACCAGTTTCAACAGCTTGATTCCTTGGTTCCAAAACCGTACGCCGCTTCGAACTTCAATTCCCGCCGCCAAACTCGATGCGTTCCGAGTCCTTCAAAAATCAACCGCCGACTCCGTACCTCGGTTCAAATATTGACTCCGGGCTTCAAATATGGATGCCTCGCTTCAATTCTGAGCCTCTAAGGCGCGAGGTGCGCATATTTCCGTTTCAATACTTCGCATATGCTGACCCCGTTTGCTTAGATCTGCTTCAATTTCAACATTGGGCTTCAAATTTCGACGTTGTGCTTCAATTTTGACCGAAAGGTGCGCTTATTCTCGTTCATATCCTTCGTGTTCACTGACCCTGTTTGCTTAGCTCCCTCAAATTCGACACTGGGCTTCAAGTTTCGAAGTTGTGTTTCAGTTATGACCATGTGCACCGCAAGGTGCGTCTATTCCTGTTCAAAACCTTCAGCTTTTACTGACTCCGTTTGCTTAGGTCTTAACAACAGCTCTCAAACCATACACTCGCAACTCGATTATGGCCAACTCGGACCACTTTGTGCCTCGTTCTATTCATTCTTCTCATTGGATTATGACTCGCTTCCAGGTTTTCCTTCGAGTTTCATTCAATCTGGGTACTTCAATCCTTCAAACCGCACTCCAAAATTGTTGGAATGTTGGTTGATTACCCTCGGGGATCGGTATTCGGTGCGTTTCACATCCTGATTACAGTTCATTGACTTCATTGACCTCGTTATACAGGTCTTTACTTGGTTCGCTCACGCCTTGCGATGACTTGCAAGTGGGATGGTTCAATCTGAATGAAGGTTGGAGGATGGGATTACAGTTGCATGGATCCCACGTGCGTCATATTCAGTTCTTGTTTTAATGACTATTGACTCACTTGAATTACATGACTAGCTCGAAGGCTAACCTGACCACCGCGCCTTTGTTGACTTACAACACCGAGACCGTAGTCCTCGATGTTCGGGGTCAGGCATGCATTTTCAGTTCTTTCGATGATTACTGACTTTGATTGCAAGCAGGTCGAAGCTATATACCTATTAGCCTCCCAGTTCTTAACTCTGAACAACGAAACCATAGTCTTTGATCTTCGGATTCAGGTATGTGTTGATGGTTTTTATCGTAGTGGGCGTCGTTGACAGTGCCTTATGGCATATAGGTTGCATGCAAGAATTATGGTTGTATATATAACCAGGTGCGTACAATTCAGTCTCGGTTCGACAACCATTGACTTATCTATCTTGTAGATCGAAGCTATCGTTCGCAGTTCTTGACTCGGAACGCCGAAACACCGAGAATGTAGTCGCATGAACTCGGCTTCAGGTATGTTTTAATTTCATTGTATTGCTGTTCAGCGTTTCAGCCTATCCGACTAGGATCTATGCTGGATGGATGCATGGTTCAACGTTCAAACTCTCAGGTCAGTCCCATTCAGTTCATGCACATCGTTTCAACTCTTTACTCGTTCCACCTAGTTGAATGTCAGTCGCATCGTTGATACGCTTGAACTTCGTTTCAATAACGGTACGTCTCCTTATCAACATCTTTGTAGGCCCTCCTAATTGTATCCATCCTAGGCCTTATCAGCTGCTGTGATCGGACTCGGAACGTCGTCTGGCTGACTTCGGACCGCGGGAATTATGGATTTCGAGCTGGGAGCGCCGGGACTATGGAGGTTGAGTCGGAATGCCGAATCTATGGACCATGGCTTCAGGTATGTCGCACTTGTCATTCCTCGTTAAGTTTTTGACTGAGTGACTGACTACAGAATCCAACTTGAAGCTTTCAAGTAAGTCGCGAGCTTTCGTTGTTCAAATACTCAAGTTATTTACCTCTCGTTGGTAGGCCGTCGGCATCGGCATCGGCATCTCACTTGTTGCGATTCAACCTCGGTTTAATTCAAGACTCACATTCAATTTGAACCCAAGCCAAGGTACGCTGCCGCTCCACATGTATCGACTTCTACATGCTGACTTGACTTTATTGTATTACATAGGTCGACTGTCCTTCAAGTTGAGTGTCCGTGGGTCCTCAATGCCGAAGGTATGCCCGTCTTGTTGGAACTGCGACCCTGAGGTATGTCTGTAAGTATATCATTTCGATCTTGCTTGAACGGTTTGACTGAGTTGTTTTTGATAGGTTCCATGTCAAGTCCAACTCACACACCTCTACAACACTGGCAGACTTCAACCATAACCCCTTGAACGCTATCCAACCAAAGTATGTGATGTTCACTCTGTCTGCTCTACTTCGGGTCCAGTCTAGTCTTGGTCAAGATATCTCTAACAGAACGCTGCCTTGTATATATACCTCAGGTCCAATTGCAATTTCCTCAAATCTAATCTTCGAGTCCAGCACGGGGTACGCATTATTTATTACTTTATCCTATCCCATATTCACTCAGTTGGCTCACGAGTCTTGCAGGTCAAGGAACCCACCAGAACTCGACTCGCTTCAAGCGATTCGAATCGTTCCCTTCAAGATATTATATCGACGCCGGTTGGGTTTTACTTCATCCAAGATGCGGCGCGACTTCTCAACCTTACTTCAACAACTCGGGGAACTCAACTCAATATATTGACCATCAACTATGAGTACATGCAAACGAGGTACGCTACCAACTAGTTACTACGCTAGTTTAATTCTATCGGACTGACGAATACGTACCTTACGCAGACTTTCCAGGACGACGCCGGGCCATCGTGGTTGCACCCGAGCCTGCATCGGATTCGGCGAACAAGGTACGATGCATCGTTCCCATTTGCTCCGAGTCGGAATCTGCGCTGACGTCTCTTGGCAGGTCTCCCTCGAGCCGGAGCTCAAGTCGCGACGCCGCTGGGTGTTGGCAGGTAAGCTTAATGTTCGCGTCGAGTATTGGTTTCAAGACTCACCGAGTCTCCGTAGAAGTGCGGTAATTGTCCTCGTACCGCCACAAGACCTTGTAAACGCGCCCTCACCGCGACGACTTAGCACGACCCGTCCGCTAGGACGAGTGATTGCGACCTTTACTTGAATCTGATTCGCACACCGCTAACACCCTTGCTTTGCAGCGACCGCGCGTGGCTTGGACTCGCAGCGACCGCGTGGGGCTTCAAATTTAACAGGGCGCCGGTCTCACGCAGAGACGCAAACAAGCCTGGTATGGAGCGCGAAGGGCGCGCGCTTGTTGTTGAACGCGTATGGGTGGAGACTTGAGCGTCGGTGGCGGCGGATGCGAGTCGTCGGGGATGTGACGGATGAGTGTCCGCGACTGAGCGAGCGACACGTGGGTGGACATGCGCGGGGGTTGGCGTCGAGTCGGGTTGCGGGCGGACACAAGTGGAAGACCGCGGTTCGAGGTGTCAAGACGCACGCAGCGGCACACGACGCACGCGACGCGAATGGGTGTACGGGAGACGTGTGCGGCTCTGGTAGTGGTGCGGGATTGGCGAGCGGGAGCTTTGAGTCAGAGGGAGCAGGGCGGACAGGAGAGACGAGGCAGTCGATAGAGTAGAGCGTGACGTCAGAGCCATGGTGGTAAGAAGAGAGATGTCAGTTTGCGCAACCAGGTTATCGGCTTTGGAACCAAACACCGCGCTCTTGCTTCTTTCTTCCACCGCTATCCTCCGCGCTCTCCTCCTCCTCGGAGTCCTTTCAAACTTGCCTGGGATGCCCGTATCAGCCTCTGCAAACTGGCTTGCCTTGCAAAAGGTTTTTTCAATTCTCCATTTCAAACAGAATAGATTTTCATAGATTTCCGTGCATTTCAGATCCTCCCTACAAAGCCGAAACGCGCCAACAACTCCAACGAAAGTTTTCCTCGGAAACGCCGTAAAACGGAGCACGAGGAAGAGCGGGACAAGGAACCGGATGTTGCACCAGTGAAAGTCAATACGACTCCGGCCAATACGGCTCGAATGCCTCCAGCCGACTCGGAAAGCTCTGGTGCAGAGTTCAAGAATGGGGAATCTCTACCAGCTTTGCGCAAGATGATTTTTGGGAACATGGAATACAACGAGGCGCAGAAGCAGTGAGTTGCCAGTCATCTTGATTTATTTCGTCCGAAAGCAAGTTTCAAAATGCCGGGAGGATTCCGGACTCATTTGCCCTCACTTTCGAAGTGGCATTTGTGCTTGCCTTCTGTGGCACCATCGAGTTGAATATTTGCACTCGATTCTTGCATCCGAAAGCAGGGGAGGCCGAAGTTCAAATTCTGGCACGATTCAGGACTCATGCTGCGCGCACTTTCGAAGGGGTGCTTGTGCTTTGGCTTCTACATGGTGGCGCAATCGAAATGAATCCTTGATTTTTGCATCGACTCCTTACGAGTCCGCAATATCTGCATTCACCTCCTTTCCATCCTTTCTTTCTTTCAAGTCCTGACACCAACACCCAGACCCGGAAAATTCCTCGCCCTCGACTGCGAGATGGTCGGCGTCGGCCCCGAAGGCGCCGAGTCCTCCCTCGCGCGTGTCAGTCTCGTCAACTACTACGGCGCCGTCCAGCTCGACGCCTTCGTGCGCCAGCGCGAGCGCGTCGTCGACTACCGGACCGAGTTCAGTGGTGTGCGCGAGACGGACATGATCCACGGTTTGTCTTTCCCATCTCCTCACTTCCCCCATCAAACACAAACCCTTAGCACGCCCATTCGACGAGATCCAAAAGCAAGTCGCCGCCCTCCTCAAAGACCGCGTGCTCGTCGGACACGCAGTCTACAACGACCTAAAGGTCCTTCTCCTCTCCCACCCCCGGCCGCAGACGCGCGACACGCAATACTACGCGGGCAAATTCAAGGTCGCGAAGAGCAAATACGTCGCACTCCGCACCCTCGTCAAGCAGGAGCTCGACGCGACGATCCAGGGCGGGGAGCATTCCAGTGTGGGTGTCTTCGTTGCTTTCGAACTCGTTGATCTTATTTTGCGTCTAGGTCACGGACGCGCGCGCGACGATGGCCGTGTACCGCCTGCACCGGCGCGAGTGGGAGAAGGGCAGCGCGCCGCTGATCATCGCCGCGGTGAGCAAGAAGAAGAAGGGCAAGCGGCGTGCGGAAGAGTCTGACGATGACAATGACGACGAAGACGAAGAGGAGGAGAAGGCCGCAACGAAGCCCACTAAGACTAAAAGCGAGCCATCGTTCCCCGGTGGCGGTCGGAAAGGCGTGAGCTCAGGGTTGTCGACAGTGGTGCGTCGGGGCGCCGGTGCGTCGACGGGGAAGTCTGGCGGAGGTGGGGAGCGGATTAAAGCACAGTGGTGGACAGAGCTTGGATCAGGAGGGGGCGCGAAGGGTTCAATGCGCTTATGATCATATCAGACGCTCTTCTTTCACTTCACACTCTATTTTGCTGCATGTTTCGGAACCAATACTATCGGTATCAAGTCCATTCTCAAACCAAAGACTGCAGATGCGCAAAACGACAGTTCAGTCCGAAACACTTTTGAATTACACGGACAACTCAAAGATCACATACGTGCAGTCGCATTTTTGCTCCACGGCTACTTACATATCTTCCTAAAGCAAAATCGGTTACTTACAATCACAGCACCGCAGGATCATCTCCTCCGCTCATACGCCCGATCCCGCTCACGGTCATCACCTCTCCGGGGCGGCGGCGGCGGGGAGCGTTCCCTCGAATCGCCTCGCCTCCTCTCTGATCCTTTGTATCGTGCAGCCGGGGGTGACGCCGACCTCTCCCGGCGGCGCGGGGGCGGCGGTGGCGAGTCGCGCGTCACTGGCGCACGGTCACGATCACGCGCAGCAGCTCCGGGCCCGTACCCACCACCACCATTCGAGCGCCGCGCCGGCGGCGAGTCGAAGCGGCGGCGCACACCCGGCTCAGGCTCTCGGAACTCGCGCGCAGGTGGTGAGGGGCGACGACGTGTGGGTGAGCGCGACTTGTCCCTGCGGAGGTGCGGAGGAGGCGACCGTGAATCGCGGCGGCGGGGCGGCGGAGGCGGCGAGCGCGAGACACGGCGGCGTGGGGGCGGGGGCGGCGAACGGGAAACCCGGCGGCGAGGTGGCGAACGCGAGTCGTGACCGCGCGGTGGCGGGGGAGGTGAGTCTCTGCGGCGTGGGGGCGGAGAGATTGAGCGCGAGGCTGGGCGCCCACGGCGCGGCGGGGAGGGCGAGTCCCTGCGTGTCCCGCGGCGAGGAGGGGGTGACAGATCTCTCTTGCGCGGGGGCGGCGAACGGGACCGGCGGTGCGGCGACGGTGAGTCCGAAGGTGCGCGGCGTCTGCGTGGGGGTGAAATGCTGGGGTTGCGGCGGCGACGTGCACCACCTCTCGAGGCGTCTGAGCTCGAATCCGAATCCGAATCCGACGAGTCGGAATCAGAGGACGAGTCTGAGTCCGATGAGGAAGAGTCGGACGACTCGGCGTCGAGCATCGCGCGACGCTGCTCCATGATAAGGCGGGGCGCGTTCTTGAGGAACTCGCGCATCTCCTCCGTGACGATGCCCAGTCCGATGCTCGTGAAGTAGTTGATTGCAAAGCGGGTGTTCTTCGGCACATCGACGGGAAACATGCCCTCGCAGGCACGACGCACCTCGGGGTCTTTGAAGCGCTCCGCAACAGTCTTGAGCCCCATCGCCTCCGTCATCTCCGTCATCATGATCTTCACGAAGATACGGCTACTACTCGTCGTATCGTCCTCATTGATTTTGACGCACTCCAAGACAAGCCATGAGATGGCGTCGCTCGCGAGGAGGTGTCCAAAGAAGCGGGCGATGTTCCGCAGACGGTTTGTCTCATATCGATGGATCGTGGTGTAGTAGTTGCCGAATGCCTGCTCGAAGCAGTCTGTCCAGACACGGTTGAGCTTGCTGAAGCGCTCGCCGACGAGGCCGTAGAAGGTAGAGTACGAGCGCTCCTGCGAGCAACATTCAATGATCATGTTCACGAGCTCAATCTGACACAGCGTTAGTAGAGGAAGGAGCTAATAACACACGAACAGGTACCTCCTGACCCTCTTGAAGTTGCACTTTGAGCAGCTTGTGGACGGCTTCTTCGTAGTTGAGCGCGTTCATGATGGAGAGGTAGATGGTCCGCCGCAGATTGACAAGATTCGTCTCAGTGCGATCCTCGATTCCCTCTTTGTTTTCGGCGACTGGGGGAAACATGGTCAACGAAAGTGCTGTAGTTATCGAACGACAACGAACCTTCATCCTCGTCCTCGTCCTCGCTCGACTCCTCGGAGCCCGACTCCTCGTCCGAGTCCTCGCCCAAGATCTCCGCCTTGATGGACTTGTACTTTTCTTCATTGTCGAGATAGTTTGGATCGAATTTAAAAATATCTGCAAGAGGGTGAGGGTCTGGGACAACGAGCAGGAAGAAAAACGCACTCAATCCCTCCTGCACCTGCAGCTCTTCTTCCAGCTGGATCTGGTGCGTGATCTGCTCCTCCTCCTCGACGAGGTCGAGTCCCTCGGGCAGGATCGGGTTGTCCTTGTACTTGTCCTTGCGGACCTGCATCAGGACCTCAATCATGTACTGCACGCGCTGGCTGATCGTTCCCTCATTGAGGACGGCACGGAAACGCTCGAAGACGGTCGCATTGGCCTTGGGGGAGTTTTCGGCGAGGAATGCGCCGACCTCGCGCATGAAGCCGACGGCAATCTCAATCGAGTCGTCGGTGGGGCGCTCGATGAGAAGCACGATGATCTGCAGTGCAATGATCTCGTGCGCCACGGCCTGGTTGACGAGGTGACCGATGAAAGTCGTGGTGGAGTGGCAGACGATCTGGGGAGCGTGAGCATTACGCAGGGAGATACCGGCAGAAACGTACCTTGTCATTGCGCTTGAACGCACGTCGGAACTGGCTGATAAGCCGCGCGAGAATCAGCTCGCCAACCTGGGGCAGCTTGGTGTTGATGATCGCCACGAGAGCCGCAAAGACGGGCGTGAATGGTAAACTCGACGACTGGGCTTTCATGACGCTTCGCGCAAACAAGCCTCGGCCGCGGATGAGGTTCTCAGCAAAGAGCTCCGGGACCACCGCCTTGATGTTGACAATATTGACTCGATTGACGATACCGGTGATGGACTTGCGCAGCGCATCCCAGGAAAGACGTTGGTACTCTGCGCTCGTCTTGTCCGACGATGCCGCCGCCTGCAGTGCCCGCAGACGAGCCGGCGGCATGTAAACGCCGCCCGAACGCGAGCCAACGAGCTTGGCAAACTCGGCCTGCGCGTCAGCCTGCGAGTCTTTTGGTTTGTCGGTCTTTTCGAGCTCCATTGCCGCAACACGCGCCGCCAGTTGGCGCTCCCGCTCCGCACGCCGTGCAGGGTCAATATCTGCGACCTTTGGGAGGTTCATGCGAACTTTTGGAGGAGGAGACTGCGATCTGCGCCGACTGGACGGCGGTAGATCCTCAGGTGAATCAGACCTGGAAACAAGCATCAGACACGAAAAAAAGCCCCGGGAAGCATTTCAGGTACCTCTTCCGTTTGTGCAATGCACTTTCCGGCAGGTTTGGAGAGCTCATGACGGCGGCCATCGAGGCAAGAGGCAAGAATGGTTTGTTAGGTTGTGTGTATTTCTAAGACTGACGCCTTTCGACTTGACCAGCCGCCACCAGCACCGTTTTACTCCCCGCATAATGGCTTCAACGCTTGAAACGAAGCCTACAGTTCTTCGAGGATGGCAGAACAGCACTCTTCGAACTTGTCTTGGAATTGCCATTTTATGCAAGTCTGTATCAATTTAAGTTTGATTTAAGTACATGACATTCTTCGATTAATATTTCGAATGTGCATGGTCCCACTTGGGTCCCACCCGGCAGGAGGGGACGATAACTTGGGATTGTACCCGCGGAAAGACTCGGAGCCTTCGGCATATGGACAGGTCACAGCGCGTTGCGGACAAAACCCAAAAAACGGAACCTGAACTTGGCTCAAGTTTGAAGTGGGTATAGTATGTCTACAGTCTATTGTCTATAAGCACACAACACGAAAGCTACGGTATATTACGCCGGTACTTACTCTAGTTTCGGACGCCACTCTCCGCGTAGTACCGCCCACACCTAAACATCTTCCCTGCCCACAATGGCCCCTCTTGATTATATTATCTGTTCCAAACAGACCCGCCTAACTCTCGTCATCCTCCCAAATGACCCGTGGCCGCGCCGCGTTCGCAGCAATGAGCTTCCGCCGCTCCCGCCAAGCCGCGAGCGCGCTGAGGAGGATCGCGGCAAAGCACGCGGTGCTGGTGAGCCCGAGCGTGGCAACATAGCAGCTGCGCCCCTCGAGGCACTGGTGCGCCGCCGCCGTGATATCGGTGGTGGTGCTCTCTCCCGCAGCCGGCTCATGCGCGTCGAGGTTCCGCCCGAAGGCGATGGAGAAGAGGTTCCCGCCTGCGAGTGGCGAGAGAGAGAGGTAGCCCCAGTTTTCGGAGAAATGCGCTGGGTGAAGGTTAGCTACGGGTAGAGTAACAGAATGAGGATGGCAGGACGCACACAGGCCAAAGAACTCGATGCACACGGTGGGGAAGAGCCCAAAGATGGTGCCATACGAGAGCCCGACGAGTACGCTTGCTTTCCACAAGCTCTCCACTTCAGATATCTGCGCGGCGAGGAGCTGCGAGCAGAAGAACAGCGACGAGACGAGCACGAGCGAATACGACCGCGGCATGCCGAACCGGTTCTTGACGTTGTCCGAAATCAGGCCTGGGGTGAGATGTAGAGGAGTACATCGATAGACGGGAAGGCTACCCACCGATGAGGATGCGGCCGGCGAAGTTCATGATCGAGATAGTGGATACCTGAGTGGCCTGCCATCGAGACGCCTCGACCTCATCGTACGTGGGGTTCCCTTTGGAGAACAGCGCCTGCGACATCGAACCGACGTTGTTGATGTCTACGTCCAAGTATTTAGCATATATTTGACAGTGCACATAACATAACTCACACATCAACCCTGTCCCACTCACTACGAAGATAAGTCACGTTCAGTGAAGAAAGGGACGGACGACGCACGCATGGACAGGATTGCAAATAGCAACCAAAAGTCGGGGTTTATCCACAGCGCGCGGCCGTAGATGTTCGGGCCCTCGATCGCGAGATCGTGCTTAGCGCGGCTACGGCTGCGGCTGTGGGACGGGGCGCGGCTGTTAGACAGACTGCGTGGTGGACTTAGTTCAATCCCTCTTGCGTCTGGAACGTACTCTTGCGAGGGGCTGGAGGGAGCCTCCTCGTCGAGCAGCCGGGTGTGGCTGTCGTCGTCGTGGTGGAAGATGGTCGCTTCCGCCTCGGCCGCGACGGTCACAACCGTATGCTCGGCAGCACCATCGGCGGCCGACAAGGGGATAGCGCGGACGAAAAAGAAGCCGATGGCAGTCGTCAGCGCGGTCCCGCCTGCGAGCAGCAGGAGGAACGACGACGTGTCGCCCGGGAAAAGGATATGCGCGAGCGTGGAGAAGAAGAACGCTGACAGGCCGAATCCCGAGAGTACCAGCCCGGTGGTCGTCGCGCGGGCTTTGTCCGGGAATGATTTCGCAGTGGAGTTGACCGCGCCAGTGAATCCGGCGTTCCCACCCGCCCCGGTCATAAAGCTGCACGCGATAAGTAGGCCCATGCTGAGGCTGGAAATAGTGGAGTCATCTGGAACACCAGCATCGTAGAAGTGGCGAATTCCGGTGTATCCAAAGAACAGAAAGAAGAACGAGAAAGCCAGCGGTATACGGGGGCCACGCGAGTCGACAATTCGTCCCCAGAAAGGCCCGCTGCTATACACACCAACTGGATCTGAGTTAACGCCGAGTTGGTGAGAAATACCACTAGGACGCACCGTTCGCTGCAAGGCCGACGATATTCAATTGGGTATGGCTGATATTAAGGCGTGCCGCGAGTTGCGGGGAATATGCTGGAAATTAAATTAGCTCAACTCATTGGGCTTGGATCGGGGAAGCTTTACCAGAGAAGACCTGTAAAAGTGTTCGCGAGTTCATTCAGCTCGCCTTCTGGGCTGCTTGCGGGAAGTACTACTAACGCACATAATTTGTCCCCGATCCCACCGCGACAAGCAACGATGCCAGCAGAGTCGTTATCCGAGGCACACTTATGAGCGCAGGCACGGCAGAGTTCGGGGGTGCCATGCCAAAAGATATTTGAGAGACAAACAAGCTGGGAATTAGCTCAAGCCTCAAGGCCACGTAGGAAGCATAGAGTGGGGAAAGATAACCGTTTCCCGTCACAGCCACCGAGTTACGTTATCTCTAATCAGCGAGCGCCGATTAGATATGCAATTATTGAAAAATTTCAGAAAAAAACGGTCCGGATGAGGGAAGGTCCAGATGCAATTTGGTGTCAAGGTCTTGCACATGTTTTCGAAAGCAGCGGATAACATGCCTTTGAAAGCCGCGGCGGATACTTAAGATAACGCGAAAGGCAGGGGAGGATGTTGTGTTTTCGTTTTTTGTAGAAAGCGTGTTCTTAATTGAGCCCACATATGCATTGCGACTTTCAGAATTGTACGTGTGAATCTGAGCTTGTTAAGGTGTCCATTTGAGCTTGGAAGGAAACTTATAAGGAAGCATGGCTCGGAAATGGGTATCTAATTAAAGCTGAAATGAAGCGTGGAGTAGCTCAGTAGAATCCTTATTGAACTCAAGCCCATATACGGCTTGACGGCGAGATGGTGATGGTAGGAAGCAGGAGGGACGCGACGCGCCGAACAGAATGTTGCGGCAAACAGATACACTGCCACTGACGCGCCATCAACCATAATCAACACCGCCACTGATGCGCTTGATCTCAGGCACTCCGGATCAGGGATCATGGAAAATCAGAATCTAGATAAGGCACGGGGACGGCGAAGGTACGAAGCATGATTCTGTGGCCAAAAAAAGGAGTCCAATATACAGAGTTACAAGTCAAAAAGCGGCTGTGGCCCATAAGGATAGGAAGAAATAGCGGGAGACGAATGGGTTATGATACAGTGAGATTAGGAGGGTAAGAAATACAGAAGACTGTCGATTTAGCTGGAGTGCACATCGGCCACGCTCGTAGCAACCCATCGACCCTGCATCATGTGATGAATCGCGAGCCCTCGAGTCGGGCTCTGAGTGCCAGTGCGAGAACCCTCTTCCAGATGGATGAAGTGGGCCTTTCCGTCCAACGCAAGGAGGACGTCGTTGTATCGCTTGCCCATGATCCGCTCGATGAGCGGCATTTCGCCAATCGTGGCCAAAAATTCCATTGCGCGATTCTTGCGCGAGCGCCATTGCGGGTCGACATCAGAGTCCCGATGCTTATCGACGATCAGGACATTCCCTCCCACAACGGCGGCGTCCTGTATGGAGTAGTAGGACAGAATATCAGACGATCCCATGAGATGGGTTTGCAAGTGGCTCGTGTGCGATTTGGAACCGACGAAATGAGCTTGGGTCAATTTGGCCGACATTAAGAAGTCGTCCAGGGCGGAGCACACGTTGCAGGAACCACAGAGCTTCCGCAGCCCACCGCTGAATGCGCCAAGGACATGATGAAGATAACAACCGATCACGGCGCGGAAGAAATCGCTGAAGGGCTTGTGATATACCTCCATCCCATGATCAGTCAGAGTGCTTCGGAGATTGGGGATGTAAAGGGGGCTCAAAATGTCAGGAACCCAGTCCGCGCTCTGGTTCCGTGGGACCGTTATGAAGAGAACTCGACGACACATGTCGAGCCGTCGTGTGGCCAGACATAGATCGATAATCTCGGATAGGCGACGGTTGCGCAAGGAGATATCGCCAGAGCGCACGAGCAAAGAAAAGTCGCTGAGGATGGTGTCTAGCCCTTCGTCTGCCAGCGAATCGAACGTTTGTACATCCTCGTCGCTGTTGGTGCTTTCCGGTCGGATGGTGTAGAGCGACCGCAGGAATTCCACCCAGAAGTCGTAGGCATTCGGTACCCGGGTGATGGATCGCATGACCCTGGAGATGATATGGGTAAGAGCGAACGACAAGGCATGCACGAAGCACTTACACATGCCAGAAGAATGAGACGCCCTTCTTGCGTATAAGGGAGATGAATAGAGGGGCTTCATCTCGTTCAAGATGCTGCATAGTGTCAAGCGCCTTTTGAAGCTGGTCGGTCGACCAGTGCATAACAGCCTCTAGATTCGGGCCCGTCTCCAGCGAAGAGAAAGTGTCTGGGTCAGTCGCAAGGAAGAAATCCAAGGTTTTCCGGACACCCTTCTTCTCACAGCAGTTCTCGATACTGCGGCAGACGTCAGCATGGGACCGAAGCGTATGCAGCGGAAGAGCTTACCTTTCGCGTATATGCACGAAAGTGAACTGCTTCCAGGCAGTCAGCCATTGGATTGACTCCATATTCTTTATCAGCGAGCCGTGTGAGCAGCTGCTCCGGGCGGTCTGATTCCACAACGTCGAGTCGTTCCAGCCAAGAGCAATGTCTGCGAGTGCATTTTGGGCGTCAAAGTTGTACGGTTGCTGCCGGTAGAGCGAGGCGAGGACGTATGCTACAATCTTTCTGTCGACCGGGGAAGGCCTCCGTCGGTCCACGTTGTAAAGTCGTTCCAACGCATACGACGTCCGCCTGGTGTGCAGAAGCGCCTCGACCGTACGACGCCTCTCGAAAAGCACTACCACCGTGCGATAATAGTCTGTTTCAAGTGTGAGCCTTGGTCGGCAACGTAAGCGATTCTACTTACGGAATTCGATGACATGTGGGTCCTAAAGCGGGGTTAGAGATTCGTTGCGATCAATGCATTCGAAAAATTACCTTGGATTCGTAAACTACAAGATCTGGGGCGGACTCCGAAGGCGGCACCGTTGTAACAAGATCGGACTCGTTGAATTCCAATTTCGTCATTCCAGGAAGGGAAACGCCATCGAAATCGAAAACCTCCTTGATTGTCAGACGACGATTGTTGACCCGTAGCATTCGGGGGCGACCCTGGCCATCCCGGTGGGCGGTCTCGTCCGCAGTGCCGATAAGATGGTCGTCGAGAGTCGCAAGACCGAGCTGGAACCCCAACTCGTCGCAGAGGTTTTTCAGGTGGATGACCTTGTGCCTGTCCTCGAGTTTGAGAGTATCTGCGCGCAGATCGTTATCCCGATATTCGTGCCGGAGGGGATACGCGATGATGCTCGGAGCGGCGTCTGGCTCATACTCCTGGATGTCGGACCATTTACGAAGGAAGCGACGGAGATCAAGCAGTTTGTCGGGCATCGCGGGTAGCTTGGGTCGCGGACCATCCCCAGCGAGGAGGCTATAGACTAGAGCCAGGCGGCGGCCCGTCTCCACAGGTTTGATTGAACACTCCACCCCATGATACCAGGTAATGAGCGACGTCGAAAAGCTGAAGGCCAGGCTATTTAGGACACAAGGCAGTGTTGATAAGGGAAACATACCTTGACGTCGCCGATAAGTCGTAGTTCTCGGAACTGCCGGAGAACGACAGTTGGACATTTCCGCCTGTGTAGAAGGAGGGGAGGATGACATGGATCGTCGCAAACTCATCCGCTGGCCGTTTGGAAATTTCAGTACTGAAAGCAGGTAAGTACACAGTAGATCGCACTGGATCTTAGGAAAGGAGCCTCACCATTCGTACTCCTCAATACTAGAATGATAATTCAATAAATCACTCGATAGTTCAAGAAAAACGTAACGTACTCGGAGGTGGCTTCCCAGAGGAGCAAACTCTTGAGTTCTATCCGGGGACGGCTACAGTGTGGGGCAAGCTTCTTCCAGATATCCCTAAGGACAACGTCCTCTAGATACGTCGCCCAGGCAGGGTTACTGCATTCAATGTCCCGGGCGTCAAGCTCCCAGATGTTACCAACCGGGTGCGCCACATTCGTACGCGACGATATGTGCGATTGCACCAGTTTGGCATCCCGCTCGCTCAGAGGAAGCCCGAGGATACCGATCCCTTTAACATTTAGTCCGGGATTTGTCGCAGACGCAGTCGTTGCGGCATGGCAATATTTTCCGGGGAAAGAAAAATCGCGGCGCAACAAGAGCTCCAATTCGCGCTGATGAGGTTCCGTCAAGACTAAAGAATCGATTGACTGTAAAACCTACCGTGATATCATCGTGTGAAGAAGAGTGGTGTGAGGTATCAGGGGAGCTCGATACTAGCTTCATTTTCTTTCGCGCCGGTTCGCCGTCAGCACATTGCTGTCGCTTCGGGGCTACAATAACAGGGGACGCGATGCCTTGACTGGCAGAGCTGTGGCGACGGATGTTCTGTTTCTCGCGCTGTTTCTGTTCGCGCAAGTATTGCTCATCCTTGTATGGATGCGACCAGGTAGATCGCGCAATGGCTGTGTCCACCTGCAGCAAGATGATCAGTGCGATTGTCGCCCAATATTGCCAAGAGAATCACATAAAAGTCGCGTTTGGAGGCTGGATCGTATTGCTTCACCCAGCCCGGGGGGAGGGCATCCATCGACGGCGGGGAATGCGAATGCGCCACTTTGGGAGACGCATGAGGCGGTACCTATGTAACAGACGCCACAGTCAGACCTGCTGCATGCAAATGGGGTAAGTAATCCCAACGTTGTGAGCCGCAGTCCTGTGAGGGGATCTGGGGCGGGGAGTATTCATGGGGGGGTCAAAAGAGGGCCTGAGACAAGTTCGTGCGTATATATCGCGGTGAGAAGAGAGGAACAGGTGTGCAGAATCAGATGGTAGCCGGAATGTAGAGTATCAAACTCGGCAAGAAGGTCCGGTCAATCAGCAGACGGGTGATATCGAATTTCCTTCCCGAGGTTAGTTTCTTAAACTGGCATGGCTGCGTATCGTAACGATCTGTAGTGGGAATGGGGATACAGATGCAAAAGATAGAAGAATCACAAGAATCAACACGCGCAACAAGCCGCTTTCTCGTTGGTCACCCGACGGACAAAAAAAAAAGAAACCGCGGCCCCAGGGAGTCGCGACCCTCGAACAAGAGCGCAAAATTTAAATGGAAGGGAGTATCGTGAATCAGCTGAATCTAGATTGACTCCGAGATCTCACGCATATGGATTTTCCGGATCAGGGTGATGGAATGAATGCGACCAGATGGGCCGAAAGAAGGGTTCTGATGACAAGAGCAACGTGGACCCTTAAGTATCTCCATCTAGCCGTAGAATCCTAAAGCGGCAAGGGGCTCGAGCAAAAATCAGTACCTCCACGCATACACAAGCCGATGGGAGCTGTTGCGGTGGATGATGGGTTGGATTAGGGAAGTGCGGAAAGAACGCCAGAAATTTTCCCGGGATTGTTTTGTGAATGTTTTGCTCTTCGAAAGGACCGTTGACAGGGCGTACAGTAGTTAGATCCAAGAGAAAGGCGGTGAATATTTGTGGAGATGAGGCGGCTTGCCGGCTTCCGATGGGATCTCGTGCTATACGTCCGGTTTTTTAAATAGACATCAGCGCGGCGTAAATTTAAACTGAGCAGCCTCCACAGCAACAGCAATACTTATTCAACCGTCAGTCCCGTACGTAGGATTGATGGAGTTACGGAATGTTCGCCAAAATCCATGATTAGCGGAGTGAAGGAAAATATACATTGAGTCTAAACGTTTGGCAGTAATGTCTTTCGTGGTTGGAGCGAATAAAATGAGATCGACTATGAGTAAATTGAACACACCGGTACGTGCAGAGCGGACCTCGGCCATCAGCCAAAAAAAGAAAGGGAAGAACGAGCAATGGCGTACTAGGACAAGGATCAATCAGACGTTCGAATTGTATGAATCCTGGCAATTGGATGCGAGGTAGCTGGCTGCATTCAAACAATGATGTCTCCGTGGATCGCAGATCGAAGACTGGGCAATCAACGGGTTCGTTGCTGTTCCAGGGAACCCGAGAAATCTATATATACAGTATTGAGGTTCTGAGCATGTCTGGACAACACCTCAACTGAGACCGGATGCTCCTAGCCTCTCCCAGAGAACATTAGATCTCCCTGTGGACATAAAATGAGATATCCACCTACTTTGAGGTCGAGATTTTGGCAGAGCGAACTTGAGAGGCGAGAGTTCCCAGGAAGACAAAGTTAGTAGAATCAGTCAGCAGATATATGTGGCGTCGTGAGCATATGCAAGTGGCCACCAGTGTGAATTTTTGGGTTTCCAGTCTAGCAACGAAGATGGGGATGCAGGAAGCAGGAATCCAACTGGGGAATATGTTACCCATGTCAACGTGCTATAAGTGTATAGAAGCCGGAAGAGGCCGGACCTACGATTGCCTGCAATTTTGTCGAATCAGGATAAGGTATATGTTCGCTGAGGGTGAAGATTTTTGCAGCCATTGAGCCGATTGAGCCGATGTAGTAACTGAGATCACTGCCGCCGCCTCTTCGCAAGCGGAAGGATATTGAAGTGATGTGACCCAGGATCCAATTGGAGAGGTCGCTAAGAGAAATCGAAGTCTTGGTAGGAAATCAAGAGCATCCGGAATAGAGCAGAATCTGATGGATAGTGGATTAACCTGACCTGGAGATATGAGAGCTTACCGGAGGGGACATCGCAGTTCCACCCGAAATCATCATTTTACCCCATTTGCCACCAAAGTAGGCGACGCATGGGATGCCAGGGCGATCTGCGTTTATCCGAGGCATCCGAGACGTAATTAAACATAAGGATTTGAAAGGCAGTTCATCCAGATCCCCCTGTGCATGGGTTTGATCACAGGAACAGAGATCATGGATGTATGTACAGAAGCTTACCGTGAGCAAGTTTCGAGATACGAAGACTCGAAGAAAAGAACAACACCTGGAACCCACCCAAATCTCCGAGACCCCACAACCGCAATAACTTAGCCGGCAGGGCCGACCCCTGTACGTAACGGCGGGCGGGAAGCGGCGGCCATCTTGAGCGCTAATCTGCGCTAATTCCGGAACATGGGGAGACACTGGGAGACAAGAATGCAACTGATATCTCCGGATGATGGGAAGGTTGATGACGGGGGGATTTAAACAACACCACATACACCGTTGTTCCTAATTTGGCGACTCGCCGCTCCGAGATTCATAAAAAAGACGTGGAAATTTGCGAGCAGCTGACAGTAGCTTTCAGATGGGTACATGAATTGAGAGGAATATTTCTACTGACGAAGCACGCCACGCACTTAAAAGCACACAAAGATCCTCTGCCGCTGATTTCAAGTTGATTCGAAAGTTCAGGCTGATCTGTGGCAAAAAAAAAAAAAATAGCTAGCGGATAATAGCCATGGCATTATTCCTATTGCCTAGTCCAGGAATTCAAAGGTTTATCGACTCCAATGAATCTCAGATCCGCATCCGTGACTTCTGCATTCTCCGGCAACTCACAGGCCTCTGCATCTTCGCAGAATCATTGAGGAGGGAGGGTTAGGCCACGGAAAAGTTCGAAAAGGAGTGCCGCATGCAGTTGACACAGGCGAATATCGAGGAACACCGAGGTCCATGGATGCTGACACCATCCTTTTCGCGGCATTTGAGAATAGTGGCTGGACGCCATGGCATGACAACGAAGATGAGGGTGCCCAGATGGGTGCTTGAAAGTTGTCGGAACCGGTGGCGTACCCTGGCCCGTCGACGACAGAGTTACGGAAGAGCCGTGATAGAGTGAACGGTGTCAGCACCCACTCCGCAAAGAACAGGGCAAGATGGATCGCCTTCATCGCGTATGCTTTACCTACGTCCTGTCTTTTCATGTAGTGAGACAGTGATGCGGCACATTGTTGGTCGCAGGTCCCATCCTGCACAGCTCCCGACTACCGCCTTGAAATACATGGGAGATGCACATACCTGACTCATTAAATTTCGACCGCTTGTTTAGAGAGACGCGTGATGGACCGGCGTAAGAGCTTGGGCTGGGTGTTGAAGAAAACCTTCTTTACCCCAGAATCTCGAAAAGCAATGGATAGCCTACAATCTACACCATGCCAGCCCACATCTGCGACCAATAGAGGGCCATCGATATCTGTATACCAAAAGGCAGATGCGATCGTAGTTGTTACCGGTGTTATAGACAGACCCGGAGAAGGATGAGATTGCAATACCGTCATTTCTGCTACTGTCCCCTCCATACAAACAGGCGCTTGGATTGAGACCCAATCGCGCATAATGCGGCATCGGGCTCATGATCAAATGAGGGACAACGCGGTAGGGTAGCAAGATCCCATTGTAGATTCGAGCATGCGGTAGTTGTTGTACTGTACTGAACAACACCGATTCGAGTCGCTTTGATGTCCAGTCCGTGGCGTTCTTCCTCATCCACTGCTGAGAAGCAAGGCTGAGAAAATTGAGATTCCGCCCAAGAAATGTATGCAAAATTTGCTAGTTCAAAGAAAGCCCAGGTTCCAGACTGGAAATTGCGTGCGATGTAGTGCGTCGCGCGTGAGATAAAAAATTACGCCAGACAAGAGCTTGAACAACAAGGTGGAAAGAAAGTGGAAGATGAACTTAGATGGAAAGGAGGAGAGAGCAAGGAGAGAGTTTGCGACTGTTGATTGTTCTTGTTGTTGGCCTTCAGATTCAGCAGCTTTTGGACTTCGACCAAACTTTGACCCTTTTTATTTCCTGGAGATTCTAAAGCGGCACCTCGAGACGTTGGGTCACCTCATTTGCTATTATTGTGAGTTCCAAGGTTTCCATCGCAGAAAACGACCGCATTTATCAGAAAATGTCCAGTTCTATTCTATGTACTACCAAATCTACTCTATGGTCCATTCGAGATGGAATATGTTACGATAATATAAGAGGTGCGATATATATCCCCGTCAGAAGCACTGTCTTGGGTTTATCGACTTTTGGGCGACAGCCTCCTCCACAATCTTCTGATTGTGCCACCTCGTTTGGTGACATCCTTCCGCAGTATTGTGTCCTGCTCTTTTTGGGAGTCGTCTCCATCCCAATCGGCTTCAGCCTTCCTGCTCTTCTCAACCACAGCTACGTAAACCTCCGCATTCTCCTGCATCCGAAGAAGTTTCGGTGTACTTGGGCGTTTAAGGCTCGACGTGCGCGAGGATGCGGAGCTGCTGAGACTTGGGAGGCTCACAGAGCTCCTCTCGCTCGCCGAATCCGCGCTCTTAGGCCGCCCGCCCTTTTTCCGCACCGGCATGACCACACCAGGAGCCGCCAGTCCCAAACGCGAAAAGCGGGGTGTCGCGTCATATGGTGTGTATGTGAGCCAATTCTCGCTGGGGTCGTGGAGTGACACGCGCGATCCAGGCCGTGTGGGTGGCAGAGTTGGTGTGGGATGGTCAGACGTCAGATTTGGGGGCCTATCGTGCCCCAAAGTCTCCATTCTCGAGTCAGGGACGCTGAGGATCGAAATGGGCTGCGACACGCTTCGCCGATTCCCTGGCCGTTTGGATGCGCCATCAAGTGAAGGATGGATCGCAGGCACCGCGAACGACACTTTGGATTGCCCGTGCGAGCGGAAAGAGGACGGTGGCAGGCTTGATGTCTCAGCCGCAAAATCCAAAGAGTGGAACGATAACGGGGAAGGTGAACGGGATGCAGGTGCAGAAGCAATGACTTGAGGTCTTGTATCCTCCAGCGCAACTCCCTGTCCCTCGTCGCCATACGATAATGCCGGACCAGCCAAAGGCGAAGAGCGTAGTGGGCGTGGTGTCAGGTTCGTGCTGTTTCGGCGAATTACCTGGGGCCTGGCAGCAAGCAACCCGGCTTGACTCAGTGGGCGTAGTCTTGCGGTGGGCGGCAAGCGAACGGTGCTCCCAGAAGCCTCCATGCCGGTGAGTGAAGATACGGCGAAAAACGCGGATAACACACGTCTTTTAAAGGCGATTGCAACCCGGCCCCGTCAAGCACTGCATGTCATAGGCGCCTCGACTTGAATTTGTGAAAATTGACGACATGCAATCGAAAAGTGTTAAGATTATTGTCAATGAGTCAACTGCGTTGGAACTCACATTGACAGTATTCCACTCAAGCACACGATCTTGCATGTATCTCGAGTCTATTCCGAGTCCCTAGAAAGCGGTCAAGTGCGGTTGAGGCGGATATTACCTCAGATGGGCGCCGCGCTCACTGGTGACCCCGGCCCACAATGATAGGTTTCGAAAAACCACCCTTCCGAACGCCTCGCGCCGGATGTATTTGTTTTCCGGAACGTGGAACACCTCCGCCCTTGTTTTCGGCAAAATGATAGCTTATCGGATGTTGTGAGATAGCTTAGCATCCGTCATTGATCGCCGCCATCATCACGCATCCAAGAGAAACACCACCTCTAGGATGTGCAACGATGCGTACCTGGCACGCCTTTGCATGGGAGGATACACCACTCGTGCTCGACTTGTGTTGACCATCTTACGGCTGTACCTGTACTAAACTGGCCGGCAATAGCCAAAGACAGTGGATTCAAATTGATTTCCACGGCCTTTACGAGGACTCCTTCCGTTGCAAGACCGCGCTGGAATTTGGAGTAGTATAAGAGGCATACATGCATTTCTTCAAGCCTTTCTGTAGTTTACAACACTAAAGCACCTTCTCGCGCGAAAACTAAATAAACATCGTCAACTGCAGTCGTACACAGAAAACAAGGCAGCCGCTTACCAGCGTAACAAATGTTCCATCGGCCAACTGTTCTTTTCTGGGAGCCAAAACGTAGCCAAAGACCCGGGGAAGTACAACCCGCCATACCGCCCAATAAACGACACACAAAAACATGATGCCAATTCCAACCAAGCAATACCTTGTAGGCTTTCAGATGTAAAATGTAGAACCCAAAGGGAATTGCGTACAGATAATAGGGAAGAGGTGGTGTATCGCCGACTTTGTTGGCAGGCCGGATGAATGGAGCAACCATAACTGGAAAGTGATTGAGAGGACGACAAAATAAATGAGATGAAGACAGACGGAATACAGCAGCGGCAAGGAAGAATAAAGCCAGTGGCAACCAAACTACGAGCACAATGTTAGGCATTCGCAAACTGGATGTATTCACTTGCCTTTAAAAGGGCGTTTGGCATTTGGCTCCTTATACCGAAGCCAAAATAGTCCCTGAGAACTGGAGTTAAGTGCAACCTTGGAACAAAATATCGGGACTCACAATGACGATGAAAAAGTTGATGATTTGCTGTGGATACCCTTCGACATCCAGAATGAAAGGATACGCGACTGATGGCGGAGGGGCGACAATAACGATCATCTGTGAGGTTCATATCCTCCGGTTAATTCCGGTGTGTGCAGTCAGGTTTTACTTAGATACTCGCAGATGGAATCAGATGAATGATGAGACCAGGAAGGGGGGACTTTCCCGTGGGCCAGTTCGACGCCCAAAACCGATTTCCGAAAGGGAGAGGAACACCTTCTTTGGCAAGCTCTGGGCACAGTAGAAATTCATGTTAGATGAGAGTAAAGAACATTGATGAGTGAATGACCTTGATTTACTCTTGCGACAGCAAAAGTCTGACAGGCTCTCAATCAAGTTCAACCATCTTTCAAACGTCAAGCTAAACCTACAGTTGTGATTGTGTTCTGTGAATGTTCAGTACTGCGACACGTGGTATAGAATGAGATTCACTCTACGTAGGTTAAGATGCATCAGAAAGTATCAGCAGACGAGATAAAGCATCAAATGTTTACCCTATAGCACTAAAAGAATTATGGTTTCAAATCGCGTAGGATGAGTCAAGTAATGAAAATACCTCAACGCAACGAGAACAGACAGAGCTTTCTGCGCTTCTACTCCAAAGACATTTTTGAAAAACAAAGCCGCAACAGTCACGGAAGACTCGACGATTTCAGCTTGGGATGCAGCTGCAAAGTATGCCACGTTCGCCAGCAGATATAAACTGGCGCAAATTGCGAGCCCCAGAGGACCAGCAATTTTAAGTGTACGGATAGGATTTTTCACGTCGTTGAGCACATAATTCACATTCGACCTAGATACTCGTGAGCCTGGGTCAGAGTCACCGAACTATGATGAGAACCATCCTGAGTAGGCGAACAGGACCTTGAAAGTTGCAGTCGCGTACTAAAAATGAATTTCAACCATCAGTGGAATATACGTCGGAAAGTGGATTTTACAGCACATCATTACTGCTATGCGAGCTACCAGCAAATGCGTCGCGGAAATTCACATGAGGATCTTTGATGCGGGTCTTTCCAGAGAGCACCACCCAGCCTAAACTCACTCATGAGCATAGTTAGAGGCGCGGACAGGTCCACAACCATCTCCTACCCGCAATAACAATGATCAGCAGGACCAGGATTTTGATCATACTGAGTGCCTGAAAAACAACAATAAAAGCTAAATTTGAACAGAAAAAAAAAGTCGAACACACATTCATCACCAATATTCCAAGTTTGGGCGTTAAACCATGGAGCAAGGTCACGAAGATGATAACTGTGAGCTATAAGCTTGAGCCTGTTGAGAAAACCGAATCGTACCTCCGAGACCGATTCCACGAACAATCCACTGAGTGGCAGGCTGCCCTGCTGCAATCAGAATGCTGAGAGATATTCTCAAAAAATAGTTTATTCGTAAGTGAAGGCTCGAGACTGACTTCTGAGCGAAAACCTTTGGATACAATTTTAGTTGACAGTCGTGGGCGGTGAACAAGACGTACGATGCAACCAGCCGCTGTAAATCCGAGTAAAATGGCGTTCATGGCAAATATAATCGTCGCAAGATATTTAGGTTTCCGGTAGATAGCCTCCAGATAAACCTTCTCTCCCCCTGATCGAGGAATCATGGTCCCCAATTCAAGCCATATGAAAAGCCCACAGAATGATAGCGCGAAGCCAAGGACCCAAAGCAGCAGAGATGCTCCAACTGAACCCACAGATCCAAGAATAGAGCTAGGTGTTGAAAATATGCCAGTTCCAATTATTCGCCCGACGCTGTCGTGTGTTAAACACAGAAAAAATCGAAAGGAAGGCCTTACATCAACATGGTGCAACTGAAGATTCCGAGATGACGGCCCATCCCTCCCTGAACATCTTAACAGCCCTGAGCCAACGTAATACATTCAGCAAGGGAAAATTGTCACCTTCCTCGAAGGTCAGTTCTACTCCGGCGGAAGGGCCCACACTGTGAACACTAGAGTCATCCCGAGGGCCAAATTTTTCAGAGCCTGTTTCGCCATGCTTTGAATCTGTAGGATAGGTTGGTGAAGGACTGTCGCTGGCCGTAGTCTTGGTACGTGTGAATCTCGAGAAGAGGGTCATTTTGTCAGCGAAAGACTCGAGTCCACTGATAGACTGTATCTGCTGCTTTTAACGGGCCCCACCCTGTGCGAATATTGCCGCGATATGCAGGCAAGATAAGGACGAAGAAGTAAGAGGATAGAAGCCCTGCTGGGAAAAATACGCCATAGAAGGATACGCTATAAAAATCATATAAAAGCGGGCCTCTCCGGCATTTATCCACCCTTGTATGGTTTATGGTTTATCGCAGCGCAACGAGAAGGCCTCCAAGTCGAGTGTGCAAGTGCCCAGTTCCATCCGCTGGTTAGGGGACCAGGGGTAGGAAGGGATAGAGTTGATTTGTGGTCTATTTTTGATGAGGAGGAGTGTTCGTAATCCTTTGAGCTTCCCAAGTAGAAAGAATCAATCCGTACACCAGGTTCAGGGCGTCGACCGAGCGTCGAGGGTGCTCGCACACACGTACTGCCAAGGATGATGCTAAAGAGTGAAGGAAGGAAAATAGACAAATCACCTGAGACATATGAGCGTATGGTGTGAGAAACTGCCAAGGGCTGCTGCATTGAGTACAGTCAAACCCCTCGTAACCCATACCATTTGGTGGAAGCTCAAAACTATGGGTCTTGGGGGTATATGGGTCTATAGAATATATATTTTCAAATAAATCATAAAAATGGAATTAAAAAAGCCATTTTTGGTAGATTACGTCACTGCCAGACCTCAAGATTGTGCGCATCCATGTAGCCGAGCATTTCCACAAAGCTCGGCAGTGCCGCCGACGCGTTCCGGGTGTTATGGCGAGTGATGGGGGGTCCAGATGTGTTGTCAAAATGTGTCCGATCATTACAAAACCTTCCCTTTTTGATAATATTATGGGTTTTTGGCAGCAAAATTTACTATGGATTATGGGTATCTGCGGACGTATGGGTTTTGCCGCGATTTTCCCCGCCCACCGGCACGGTTACATCAAAAAATCATGGGTCTTAAGGGACTATGGGTTTTCAGGCGTATGGGTTACGAGGGGTTTGACTGTAACGACTTGGTAACGACTGATTTTGGACTGACCGGAGAGAAGACGGGATCTGCTACGCGGCGTGATCCGATGTTTCCAAATTTGGTTGTTTTTCTCACACTCCTGAACAAACCAACATCGTCAGGCGCGTCGCGCAAGGACACTCAGTTTTGACTCTTTAGCTTCCCAAATCATCCACGAAAGGAAATTTCTATGAATACATGTATGAGTGTTTGGAAGGTTCACTGTAAAGAATATAATGGTGTCAACTGGCATGGAATGGTTCAGGCAGAACCAAACACATATAGTACATCAGAATAAATTCTATCATAAATCCCACCAATCAGATGTCGGATTTCTCGGAGGTGCAGGTTGTATATATCTTCAATATTTTGGGCCAGCCTCTTTTAACTCTAGGCCATCCAGCCGTAGATGTAGCCGAGCGCTGATGATGGAACTGAAGCTCCAACACGTCCTACAGTCTCGATAAGGTTCAGTTGACACATAAATAGATTGATGTCTTACGCTACAACAGCAAAGCATTCGCCTGGCTGGAGGGTAAGTCAGATCAAAGCAGGTTACAAGCCATCACCCACAACTTACATTCCCGACGACGGAGCTAACCAAGAGTCCGTAGCACTGTATGGAAATGTGAATTTGGCCGGAATGATGGTTTGCCTGAATCCAACTGACCGAAGAGTGCCCGGAAAAAAAGAAATTAGCAGAAATTCCTAGACGGATTATGTTGACCAACGAAGATTTGAGCCCGTCGTCTGCAGCGAAGTTATGACCTCGCTTTGGTTCCGATGGGGCCATTCCAAAGCGTTGTAAACCGAAATTATTATCATCAGGACGTCAAAGAAGGACTAGGTATGATCTTGTCAGACATGAACACATATCGATGGTGAAAGACTTGCCTGGACGCCGAACATCACAGAAAGGATCAGAGGTTTGGACTGCGAAGACAGGTCTTGAATATTGCGGAAAACTTGAAAAGAAATAACAACGGAACGAGTCCTATTGAGGCGCATGGGAAGAACACGCACGTTGCAACTGCAACTCGCAAATAACGACGATAGTGGTTGTAGCGACGATGCAGAGGAGAAATAAGCCAATCATGGCCCTGGCTACGTGGGTCCTCTGGTCCCAGAGCGCATAGATACGGAAAACGACAATGGCTGGAATATATTCAGCTCCCGCACCCAATCCAAGAAATGGCAAATTACAATGCGAGATGGCTCCGAACAAGATAGCCGCTAGCCCAAATAGCCACAGAAAGCTCCCGCAGCTTGATTCGTCCGTGGATAACCATTTCTACGACCGGAGGTAAGCCTTACCGCTGTAAATGGTGAGCACAAAGGTTCGAAGGTCAAATTGAACCGTACGTACTGAATTGTTTAATTGAAAATTAGTGCCGCTGAAAACTGAGTTGTTCAAACCGGTGAGTGCCTGGTGGAGGGAGTGAAAACTGATTACATACTATAAACGGTGTAGGTTGGGTGTAGGCGATGACCACTTCAGGCAAATACCGATTCACCCCAAATGCCAGCTTCGAGGCCAAGGGAGATTTAGAGTTCGCCCATATGATTCGAACCTCCATTTACATCGTCAAGATGTGGTCTTAGAGCATAGACACGAAATCGAAAGCTGACCAAGGAAAACACTGGAAAACATTCAAAAACCCGCTGAACGATGTATATCGAGACTCACCAGTGAAATACCGCACAGAAAGAGCAGAGTGCCCATGACTTCTGCCAACTCGGAGGGCATGACGGGCGTGAAGGAGGGTGGAGGGAAGATGTGGGCCGTCTGAAGTACTAAGTAGTACTGTAGTCCTGGACTCCTTCACAGTCCTTGACATCGGCAAACCGGCTTTGATGTAGCCTGTCTTTACTCCTCCATCGCGGCGCCTTTGCTGTTTTCCCTCAGTTTTCACCAGGCTCGTTAAGAGTCGAGCCTATCTGCGAGCTTGTGAATTGAGCTTGTGAATTGAACCCCCATCTCGCCGTTTCGCAGACTCCTGATTCAGTTTTATGGCACCTCTCGGAAAAGCGATAAACGTTTACTACGATGGTCGTCCCGGCGCTGAAAAGAAGGTATACCGGGGCCAGGTCGATTCAGAATGGACAGTTGGGCAGTACGTCGACGCGTCGTATCATCCAATATCACGAACTGATCGTCGGTTTCGCTCAGCGTTCCAAACGGAGGTCAATTGAAAGCATCGTCTGTGCACGGCTATGTCTGATAAAACTACAATCAGGTTACGCACTAGCTCTGGTCATCGAAGCCTGTCTCCAGTATCAGGCATCTACGGCTCATCCCGATCCTGTTCATGTCATGGGCCACTTCTTGCAAGCTACCTCAATCGCACCATTCGAAGTCCATGTACGAACTTTGAAGAAAGGACGTGGGTTCATCAATATCCTAGCCGATCTTGTACAGCAGGTACCCCACCTCTGTCTCTCCTCTTCGGTCTCCTAAAAGGACCACAGGATCGCACACGAATCACCACCCACATGATATTTGCGACATTGGGCCCGACTCTGAACATAGGACTGGTTCCTCCGTCCAGCTATGCTCGGCGCCTGCCGCTATACGTTCACCCTTCCAAAGCTGTCGAGACTAACATGGTGCGGCCCTGGAGGTTCAAGAACCACATCAAATGGGCTGGGGATCCCCACTTGCGCGCCCAGAATGCTCCGGACAGTCCGTCGCGTACTAACGCTGCAACTATTGGCGGCGGCGGTCTCTTGTGGGGTGCGTGGCTCGAGCTTACTGGCGAGGACGAGCGGATCACTCCCTCGTCTATCGCGTTCCTGGTTGACACGTTCATCAACCTGCCCGGGCTCCTCCCGCGGAGCGAGCGCCACGGTCTCGTTCCGTCAGAAACGTCTGGCTTTCTACCTTGTGGCTAGGCGTATACTAATACACGCGCGCAAAAGGTGGTTCCCGACGATGACGCTGGGCATAGAGTTCAAAGAGCCGATACCGCCGCCGTCCGAGAAGCATTCCGGGCGTACCGTGGGGCTATTTGCATCCGGGACATTCTGGGGCGAGCCCCAAGGACGACATGACTCCTACCTTGAAGTTTGGACTGCTCCGTCGAATCTTGGGCAAGGACGGGAAGTAGACGGCTGGCGGGAAGATCAGTGCTGTCTAGCCACTGCCAACCAGATGGCGCTGGCTTTGCCGATGGAGGTGAACGCAGGAAGGGCGAAATACGATGCGGCGCCAGCGAAATTGTAATCGCATCAGTCGGAGATTGAAGTTTCTTGATGCGCCCGCGTTCATTTGATGCGGCGCACTGTCAAATAAAAGGTATCACCCAGGTCAGTTTCATTTCCCTTGGGCCAAGTCCACTCTCCCAAGTTTCGATTCGTAATTACCATGCGCGCGCAGTTGGCTAGTTTGAAGGTGCTTTGAACAAGAGTTCCACCGACCAGCCTCGGAGTCGTCTTGCCAGTCATGGCTCAGGGTTCCTGCGCTGGAATTGGTCTTCATCGATTCACATGAATTCAACGACAGTCTCATACCTGCTTGGCTTGTTTCCACTCACAGATTTTGCTCAAAGGGTTACATCCAATTTTTAAGTGGCCAAGTACTGTACATCACGCTGGGTCTTTTACAAGCCACGCTGTCCAGACTTTCGCTACGATTGACGTCTTTGCAACACTGGAAACATTCTGAGCGTTGGTTGATATGTCGAAGCGCGCAACTGTCCATTCTGTATCAACGTCGCTTCGGTACGGCTCACCTTCCTTCCAGTGTCAGGACGACGGGCGCAGCATGTCAAACCGCTGGAAAAAAAAACGGGCAAGTCCAGCTTGCGAAAATTGAATGCATCACGTTTCCTAACGACTTGAATATCGAGAACGAGAATTTCTTGACATGGGAGTTCAGAGCAGGGGTGATATAGCGGCCGGTTGCCGAAAACGTCTAACACGATCGAACAGCCACTGATTTCTCCTTGTTCCTGTTCCGTGACTTTGCTTATTGATTCCCCAACACCCATGTATCTTCTCTAATAGCCAGTTTCTACACCCGCAATGGCTCCAAGGTCTTTCAATCCTCTGGAAACTATCGCCTTGCAGTCCCCCGCCCATTCCGTCGAAATTTCCCCAAAGGTTGGTCCTTCATCGGACCCCGAGGCACCGGTGAAGCGATGGTACCACTACTTGCCACTCTGTGGTACGTAGAATCGTAGCCTCTTTTATAAGCTGGATTAACGGCCTCGAAGGCGCGATTCTTCTAATCCTGGCGCCTCACCCGTCGTGGCTCTACGTTTTGGTCGATTACCACCTCCAGACGATACACAAGCCGGCAGCCTTTGTCGTCCACATGCTAGGTAAAGATATTCCCGACTGGTTTATTGGACATCGTCTCAAACAACTCTGACTGCACAGTCACATACACACTGACGTTCATGATCTTTTCCTCGCTCATCGTTTGCGTTGCCCGAGATCCGGGCCCAGTAATGTTAAACGAGCCCAAGAATGACGCGGACGAGGACACGGAAGTGACCGAGTCCCTTATGAACCCCCACGACGATTTCTCCGGCCCCGGGAGGTGGTGTCGCAAGTGCTGGGTGCGTGGTGTTCTGCCAGTCGTCTCTTGTTCCATCCTCATAGCCGCTCAGGGACCCAAACCAGAACGAACTCATCATTGCAGCATTTGCGGGCGCTGCGTTCTCAAAATGGGTACGCCTATCTAGCTTTTCCGTCCGTGTATACTGACCGCGCTTGCAAGATCACCACTGTCCTTGGTTAGGTGGTAAATGCATTGTGAGCTTCTTCCACTCCCGCATAGGATCCACGCTCACTGGCATACAGGGCCATAGAACATACCCAGCCTTCCTACACTTCCTATTGTGCATAACCCTCCTCGCTATATACCTTGCTGTCGTCTGTGCTTTTGCCCTCTGGCACGCTTTCGGGGATCCTTTCATAATGGTGACGTTGCTCGCGTTCGCGTACTTCCAGTCGACTCACTCCCTAGCAGAACGAACTAATGCCCCTTCACGCCCTGTTCCTTGCGTTCTACGCCGTCGTATTCGCCCTCGTCATGGGCTCCTTCTATGGCTACCATCTTTACCTTGTGTTGTGCGTCCACCGCGACCGCTCGCTGTCCTGGTCCGACTGACCCCCGCCCAGCATCAACCAAACGACGATCGAGAATCTCTCGCCGTTTCTCATCCTGCGGCACCTCCCCACACTCCCGCGCACGGGGCACGACCTCTCTGACCCACCCCTCGAGCCGGAGCTCTCCCGCCCTCAGCGCCATCTCGTGCGCGACGCGCACGGCTACATTCGCATCTACGACGTCGGCTGGCGGCGTAACTTCCGGCAGGTCTTCGGGTGGAACCGCCCGTACGGCTGGATCATCCGCCTCTGGTGCGGTGGAGCCTCGTGCGTATCCATCCTTCCCCGCCGCACCGCCTCGGTCGGATCTGACGACACATCCCTTTATATAGGCTTGGAGACGGGCGAACCTTCCCGCGGAATCCAAAGTCGGAGGAGCTGCTGGCACGGCTGGCGACGGAGCTGGTTAAGCCAGACGACGCTCGCTAAGTTTAAAACTTATATATATTCGGCGGAGGACTATGACTCCCCTACTGTAGCAACATTTTAATTAATGATGAGGTACATGCAGGAGTTATCGCAGGCCGCGGCACACGGAAGCGGAGCGTGGGCAGCTTGGTCGCTTGCTCAAGATAACAGGAGACTGCGGGATGCAAAGCCACCAACGTTGCGGGATATCGATGCGACCCCCAAGGGCTTCGACGCCCTTCCTTCTGTGAAGGAAGTTAACGGAAGCCAAATCGGAGTCAAAATAAGAACAAGGCCAGAAATTCTACTTAGGTGCCTCCTCTGCGGCGGCCCCGGGGAACTCAAAGTACTTGCTCTTACTTTGATATCAACCCCACGGACAATATCTTCGTTCTAGAATGCGCTGAGGACGTCTCTTTCATCGCAGCACTTCCATCCAGCGGATGATTGCAGCATACCGAGTTCCCTTTTTGGGACGCAGAGAGAGAGAGAGAGAGAGAGAGAGAGAGAATTCTATATTTATATACCGCAACAGGCCAGCTCGGGCCAAGACGCGGTCACCTCCGACTCGGCTACTACCTAAGGTAGCTAAGTGATGTACAGGAGGTGATGTCTACAATTGTCCGTTGTATTTAAGGGGAATATTGTGTATGTAAAATAACATTGTGGAGGGTGGGGGCATGTAGGTATGTGGATGGTACGAGCTGCGTGCCTGGAACATAGGCATGGGGATGAGATGCATGATGCATGGTGGGAAAAATATACAGTGAAAGCAAGGGGGAAGGAGGGAAAGGAAAGCATGGGGGATGAGGGGGGGGGGGGGGGGGGTAGCTGCCCCTTTTCTTCGTCAGTCTTCTTCGTCGCTACTATCTTCCTCGACGTCCGGCTCGTCCTCGAAGGATGGGATTGAGGGGGCGGGCCGCGGGTTGCCGGTTTTGGGACGCAGAGAGTTATCCCGCCGTACTGCGAGGAACGCCCGCGGATAACTTGTGTAACTTATGCGCGTTCAACGCGTTCAATGACTGATCTATGTGGCCGCGGACATTTTAGACTACTGGTATAAACTAGGCAAATGATATGATACAGAGAAAGACGCAAGGAATGTGTGGACTCGAAGTTGGTCAATAATCGAGAACGGGGCCCCGGGATTCTTTTCCGAGATTCAGATTTGCCTGGGACAGTCGGATGAGCGGGAGGGATTATCGCTGGCGTCGATTTTCTTACCTCGCGGGTCACTACGACCATCGAGTCGGAAAGATTGTTGAGGGCGAATCCTGCCTCGCTGTACGCGAAGTAGTCTAATGAATTTCGGCCGAATTAGGTACAATCCTCAGCACGTTCATCAGCTGCGAGGTGACTCACAAATCCATTTTCGGCGGAAGATCTCGACCTCCTCATCGCTGAGATCGGGGTGACGAGTTTTGAGTCCCACTTTGATGTGGCCGTCAAAGTTATCTTGGAATCTGCGGCTCCATTCACGTAGTGTGCGAGGGTAGTCTAAAACACCGGTGGGATTAAAACACTGCAGAAGACGAGAGTTTCCCACTTACGAGGCCCAATGTTCTCTACCGTCTCGAGATTGAGCCCAGCTTCCGCGATATGGCACACGAGAGTCTTTAACGATGATAATTGGCCGCCGCTAGACAAGGGGTTATTATCCAGGCGCTCAAAGGGATGGCTGTTGTCGACTCACGGGTATATATATTTCCGGATGAAGTCAACCTCCCTGATCGATGTGAGCAAGGAAATGTGTACGAGGTGAGGCGTCCCTACCCGGCGTACTGGTCCCATCTGCTGTCGGGAACGGTGGTCATTGTGAACACCTTGAACGAGTTTTCAGGCTTCATAGCCCAGGCCATCTTGTCGAACCAGCCCTGCATAAATTCAATGCCGACTATAAAGGACGCGTTATAAGTAAGAACACCTCCTCAGTGCAGATCGACTTACTGTGCTCCATGACGCCGATAGAAACCACCGCGTCGAATGCATGGTGGAAAGACTCGGGCATGCTCCGGTAATCGAGTACGTGGACGTTGATCATATGCGATAAACCTGCATCCGCGACTGTCTTGTCCACCGAAGCCTTTTGTTCTACGGAAATGGTAAGGGTATCAACCGTCGCTCCATAAGTGCCTGCAGCCTGCAGACTCGGTCTCAGAGACAGGGGAAAAGATGATTAAAGTGGATTATACCAAGATCGCAAAACTGCCCCATCCGCAACTGTGGATCACGAAAACGTCAGTCAACTAGTGGACAAAGGATGGTCCCTGAAACCGTACCCAATCTCAAGAACTTTAGAACCGGGCCTGATTCGCGCTCGCTTAGCCATGCGGTGCAGCTTCTCGAGCTGGCCTCGTTCTAAATCATCCGGCGGCATCGATCTCTCCTGGTGGTAGGAAAGACGTGGCGGTGCAACGGGGCGATCTTCCAGGAAATCTCCCCATGCGCCTTTCGCTTCCTCGTCGAATACAGCGCCGCTGTATCTGATATAGGCGCAGATCTATTAGTTTTCTGAAATAATCAGCTGGAGACTTGGGAAACAAACGCACGTAAGGTCCCAAGACAAGAATCCAGTGAAGAGCTCGTTGGGTAAATCGTAGTGAGCGCTGAAGAGAAGTCATGATGTTGAAGCGGAGCATGAAATTACCAGGGCTCACGAGATGTTACTCTTGCTCCCGGTCAAGCCATTCGCGAGTCGCGTATTCGCGCTAACGTCCCGTTATAGTCAGCCAACGTGCCAAGCCTGAAACAGAGTTTGAACACCGACATGTAGCTCGCAGTACGGATTAGTGGCGTTGCCCAGGTGTGCATCTCTGATAAGCGTTTCCTGTTGAGGATGAATATCTGTAAAGGAACTCTAAATGGGGCAGCGGAGAAGGAACGTCGATCATAGCGTACTCTGAATGCGTCATTGAGGGTGTCCACTTCGATTTCATTAAGCATATAGGAATCTAGCCAATCGCTTGTTATAGGAAGCAACCTGGAGAATTTACGATGACGTACCCGCGAAGCCGAAGTCGGTGTGGAGGAATATTCTCGTCCAGAAGTTTTCATCGAGTACTTTGATTTTCGCTTTGAGATCGGTGGGAGGACCCGCGGTTCGAAGCGTGAAAGCCTCGCCAAACTCGTACGTCTCCCCGAGGGACTCAATGGAAAGCCGTCCTTCCTTGAGGTTCCCGAGAATCGAAATGACAGTGGACTTAGCTAGATGCGGATATCATCAAAAAAGAGGAAAAGGTAGTTAGAGTTTTGAAACGCACCAAATGAGTGCAGCGGATTCAGAGGCGAAGCTAACAGGACGTCTTGCACTCCATTGGTAAAATAGTTCAGATAACTCCGTAGACCACCACGTTTTTCATTCACAGCGGCATAGTTGACCGTTTTGACGTAGCCAGAAGTAACAGTCGCCATGAGGGTGGTGAGGTTGATAGTCGAGCCAAAAAAAATTGAAGGAGAAGAGAGGAGAAGAGGGACTTATAGTAGAGAGCGGCACGGCGTGGGAAGCTTCTACGCCGCAAGATATATCATACACAGCGCGCCAACCATGCTTCCTGCACGCAATCATGGTCAATAGCGAGACCCACGTGGAAAGAATATCCCTGAACCCGACAAATGAGCAATTGTGGTGATTTGATGCACAGTGTTGAATTTGATAATTACGCTTTTCAACGGGGATCTCTGGTGATCTTTGTGGAGTCAGATTTTTAGTCGGCGGAGGTTCAGTAGAATTGCATTAGTAAGATGTATTGGTGTGCCACAGAACCTTAATAAAATTCAGACAGCACCGGCGAGAACGGATACTCACATGTCGATGGGCGCAGCTGGACGGTGTCGCCGTCATACACTGGAAAATTCAAGGAGTAAGATCTGGCTTGAAGATCTTGAAAAACGTGATCGCTTAAAAAATAAACGTGCCGAGCCGAGATCATTGTGATGAGATCATCGATCACCAAGCGACTTAGCGAAGGTATCTGCCGGGAATTTTTTTCAAACACATGGCTACACATGGGCCCACGCAAACCACGCGACTCCCACGCGGACGTAGGACCCCGGTAGGTAGGTAGGTAGGTAGGTAGAACCGGAAAATACTATTAAATGTTAGTTCCGTGTTGGACAAAAAATGGACTTTTTGGGTCGGAAGCTTAGGTTGGACAAAAATCGGACCTTTGGCCTGAGTTTTGTGAAATTTTTATCACCCAAATCGCATCTGGTGGGAGTTTTTCCATGGCTCAAAAGCAGGAGATCCATGGAAACCAGCCGAAAACACCGCCAAAAACGGAAATGAATACAGTAGGAGGGATTGATTTCACAGGTGCGCGACAGCGCAAAGCTACGGAACAAAGATACAGTTAATTTATGTACACGCATCCATCATGCATCTGGGCGATGGTTCGATTCAGAGGCGAGCCGTTCGTTTGGATTCGGTGTGGAGAATAGATAATATCTGGTCGGCGCACATGTCGGGCTTCTGTTGAACAACCTGGACAACTTCTATTTAACCATTCCGCGCAGATATCAGGAGTGAACACTCACCATATGACTTGCATCCTCGATCGCAGAGACAGAGGCCGGAAATCTACCATGTTTCGCGCTTGACATGAAATTTCTCAGGTCGTCATTCCTGGAAAGGATAAATAAATATGTCGACCACCGCAGTGAGACAGCCACCTACGCAAATTCGTCGACGCTCCCCCAAACAATATGAACGGGAATCTTTCGAGTCAACGCAGTATATGCGTCCAAACCCTGGAGTCCAATATCTTCACTCATGAAGGAACGCTGGGTTAGAAAACATGAGTATAACGCGGAGATGTGCTATGATTAGACAGAGCATACTGCGTGGTGATCCCTTGACAGGGCAGTGACAACCCCCGGGAATGTAAACGGCGGTTTGTGTCGAGCTGCGGGGTGGTCTATAAGCCCATGTTGCTGCCGCGTCTGTGTCAGCAAGAATAAAAAATGCTGTAATGAATCGTACCACAAATAGTTCAAGAGATCTCGGATCCCAACTGGTGTATGCCAGATTCTTGGCCAGCTCTTTCCTCGCAGCTTTGCGACTACGCCAGACGTCGGGTCGAAGCCAGGCCCAGGCGGTTGCTGCAAAATTCGCACGAATCCTCTGACTGTTGTCATTGTCAGTTACGCCCGGCTCGAAGGCTATCATGGCTTTAAAAGGGAGCGTCGGCTCGGCTTGGGCCGCGAGGAATCTATGCATCCAAATGAAGGTGCATCAATTAAGCGAATGTGTGAGGACTTACAGCGCAACAGCCCCGATACTGTGACAAATTCCAACGAGGTTTCTCGTCTTGAAGTCTACTTTTGCCCCCACTGACGGACCTGCGGTAAGAAACCTGACAGTTGTTTTAAAATATTCCCGGGGCCCTAAATCTCCTGTGAGAATTCGAAGACGCTTGAGAAAATCAACTTAAGTTACAATTATCCGTTGCTTGCTTTGACATTGCGAGGGCATTGACTGCCGAAGAACGTCCATGATTGGGACTCTCGATTGAAAAGATGTCCCGGATTTTGACCTGGCTGGCACCGGAACTACAAAGCGTGAAGATACGGGCGACAATGGGCTCCCAGGTCTCCTTATGAACACCGAGTGCGTGGAACAATACTAATGTGAAAGCATCACTTGAGGCGGTGTACGGATTCCCTTCGTAAGTGTATTTGGTGGCAAGAACGTGAAATGGATACGATGGCGAGGGCTCCAGGTCTATCTCCTCCTGAAGAACGGTCATGGTTGGGGTCGAGGACGTTTGTTAAAGTTCCCAAGCTGGCATGTTTGCATTCTGGCAGCATTGTACCGACCGCCGCGGTCCTCCGTCAGAAGGCCAGGTAAGGAAGGAAACGGTGTTGGACAATTGAATGACGGCTCGTAAATGAATGACCGGCTATGACCGGCCCGAGTGATAGGTATCGATAAACATGTGCAATGTACATCCCAGATTGGTGCTGGCATTCTCATCCCAAAAGTCCACACTCCAGCTTCCTGATGGCTCACGACCTCATGTATATCATCTGGTCGTTACCGCTTTCCAGACCCTCTTCTACACCAACAGTCGATTGGAATGACGAGTGAAATACGCCTCCATCGAGCGGAAAAGGCTGAAAGTTCGGAATCCACGACTCTGGATGCATCGTCAATTGCGCATAAGGACCTGAGTGTCCCTGAGGGTGGCATCAAAGCATGGACCACAATTGCCGGAGCGTGAGTTATGGGTAGCGACGCTTCCAACTTGAATTGTCCTGACTTTCCTTCAGCTGGCTTGTTCTGTTTGCCACATTTGGGTGGGTCTGCAGGTCTGTGCGTAAGAAAGATATCCGATGTCTGTTCGATGCAGGTACCTGTACTCCTTTGGGGTTTACGAGAGTGAGGTTGATTCATACACGAAGGAAATGTTCTCACATTTCATTTGCAGCTTTTTACGTGCTGGAGTACCTGAGCAATCACTCCCCGAGTAGCATCGCGTATGTGAAATCTCTGTTGAAATTCTGTTATGTCTTATGGGCGCGTCTAGATGGATAGGGAGCTTTCAGCTCATGATGCCATTTCTTTTGGGAGTTGTGTCGGGCACGCTGTTCGACCATGGTCTGTTTCATGTGGTCGAAATTGTGGGAGGGGTTATCTTCACCGTCTCGTGAGTCTATCGGACCCAATTTTCATTAGCCTTATCAATCGCCAAATGTCAGCCTGTTTATGCTCTCGCTGGCGAAACCTTTTCAATACTACCAAGTACGTTTTTCACCTTCTACCCAGCATTGTCGTTGACAGACTGCAGATATTTCTGAGGTTCGTTCTTTGTTTGAACTAAAATACAGTGATTGATCGAGGTCGACACAGCCAGGGAGTCGGCATGGGCATAGGTTTTTCTTTTCTTTGGTCTTCTTTTTCCTTCCTTCTGATTTTGCCTCTCTTTTTTCCCGTAGGATTAGGACTTACGTTTGTTCCCACTCTCAGCATTACAGTTCATTATTTCAACAAGCGACGAGGTCTCGCCTCCGGGGTGGCCCTCAGTGGGAGCGCTTTGGGGGCCACTGTGTTTCCCATCAGTCAGTCACTCAACCTCCGGTCATGATTTTTTCTGAACGATGAGAATGTAGTGTTAAAGTATTTATGCTGCCCTTCACCGGTATTTCACTCCTGATCTTCAACGCAGTCATTTGATACCAACGATTGGGTTCGGACCCGCTGTTCGTGCATCTGGGTACATCGTTATCGGCTGTCTCGTCGTCGGGAATGCCTTGATGCGAACCAGACTGCCACCACGCTCTAAGCGCCCCAAGAGCGCCGCACCCGATATAAAGAGCTTTCTCACCGATTATGCTTATCTGTGGGCCGTACTTGGGTAATTTAATTCCTTCTCAACTCTTCTGCTCGCGGAAATTCACGCGATCCAAGTCTTTTGTTATCGAGTATCGGGTTCTACTTCCCGGGTAAGGACTGCATAATGTACATGATCAAGCCTCTGAAAATCTTCTAGTGATCTACATCCAACTCCTTGCTGTTCAACATTCAGTGGGAAACGATCTGGCATTCTATTCGGTGGGTTAAATCACGGATTTCGTCCACTGGCCCTCTTTGATATATAGAGAAGATTGCGATTCTGAACGTCTCAAGTGCTTTTGGACGGATCTCTGGAACGTACCTTGCGGATTTTTATGGACCTTTCAATGTTCAAATCCCCTACACTTTGTTCACTGGGGCCACCATATGGGCCATGCTGGGAATGTGGGTTCTTGCTCTCTCATGTATGAGACGGTGGAACTGATTCAACAGACATGATGCTGGGTCTCTTGTGGTCGTGAGCATCTTGTATGGCTTCTTTTCTGGGTACATTCACTTTCTTGTCCCAGCTCTGCGTTTCTAACCCCGCTGATTTATACAGTGCATGTTCGTCTATCGAAGCTTTATTATTATGTCTTGCAAATAACCCCATTTCTAGGGCTTGCTCTCGCGTTCGTCTGCATGTCTTCCTTGGCTCGAAGCCCAGACGAGGTTGGGTACGCTACTATACCTCCTTTTCTTTCACCTTAGTTCACAGTCAACCATAGGGCTCGGACAGGCCTCGCGCTTGCTTTAAGCAGTGTCGGTTCCCTTGCTTCCTCTCCAATCCAAGGCGCTCTCCTCACAAGCAGCTACTTCTGGATTCGACCTGCCGCATTTTCAGGCGTATGTAGCCTACTCTCTATTTCTCCTGACATTAATAACTCCCTTAGTGTGTTATGTTCGCTGGTGCTGGTGCTTTTCTTGTTACCAGAACACTTCAAGCAAAAATACGTTCCTCCAACCAAGTCTAAATTTGTGTTGTGGATCTGATAAAGACAGTCTTTACGTCATTCGTCAACGCAAATCAGGCATCAATAGAACACTGGGAAATTGCGTGGGACCGATCTCGATCTTGTTCGAATTCAATGCGGAAGTTACCATTACCAGGCCGTCCCCGAAGGACCAGCGCGTACTGTGGAGACTAACTCTGCAAAACTTTAAACGAGAAAACTTTACAACTGGAACCGTCAGAAAAGACTGCTGCGGTCCCACACCAAATGGAGGTGATCAGCTTGATGAATTCAAAATCAGTGTTTGTCGAGCGGGAACGAAGCGGAATGACCTTCAATAATCAGCGTGATGGTGAGAACCTCCACGGAAAACGTATCTTACGGTCCATGGGCCAACGACTGGCCACCTGGACTCTTCCTGCTGATTTTCCCGCCTCCTGATCTCTCCTGCTTTTCTCACATATGCGAGGCAGCGAGGTGTCGGGCTCCTCTCAAACAAATGGAGTTCCTCTCGTAACTGTTCATGTGTTCGACATGTGCATTCAATTATTCGCATGTTTCTTGCATGGCAAGATGGCGGGTAGTTATCTAGGCGCATCTTTCATTATGGATTAATACCAGTGGAGTCAGGTGGAGTCGGTGGCTTCCCTTGATAGCCCTTGATACGATTTAATGGAAGAACTCGTTCCCTGATCCACGTAAAGCATTCGGAACACCTTTGGAAGTTTAAACTTTGAAGAAGCACAAATCGCCGTGGATATCGCTGACTCCCGTCCGCGGTCTCGGCCTGTTTCAGCTACAACGACTTCGTGGCTGTTCACGGTCGCTTTCCGCCGCATCCGTTGGTGTTGGCCGGATCATCACTGTTCTCGCTTGACTTTCTACATCTTCTGCTATGAATTGATACATCTCCCGCCTTCTCACCACCCAGATCTCGCCATACTTGAACGCTACATAACTTCTGAGTGAACGAACGTTGCAGTAGTCTCCAGTCACTGTACATCGAATAAATACTGTATAACGATGAACAAATGTGTTTGTACATTCTACAAGGGATTTCAGCTTTTTGTCCCCCGCGACCCCTTGTAGGAGTCGAGCTCCATGACATCGATGTCTGTCAAGCTTGTCAATGTGGGGTTCTCGCTGGGAGAATTATTCGAACCTTGGAAGTATTTCGACGTTTGGTTACCGCCGCTCGAGAGCGCCAGCCGGACAGTTTGACGGTAGTTGAGTCTGAAAATTGCAACGGTCAGATATGTGGGAGATCCGAGGACGAGAAGACGCACGTCACAAGCATGGCATTGCAATACACTGGGAATGTAAAGGCACCGATGATTAGCAACGACGCCAAGGCAGGTACCTCGGCGGAAAGCTTACGTTTACTCCGAATCAGCGTGAGAGAGACAAAGGCGAAACTATGCGGCATGACGAGCCACTGAAGATAATTCATTAGCATTGTACCGAAGAGAGCGGAGGAAGGGATAGCGGTCCCACCAGAATGAGAGTCAGGAGTGAGGCGACACTGGTGAGCAGGCCGAGGTTGACCATGTAAAGGATGAGCTTGTCGATCATTTTCTCCGTGCTAGCAGGGTTGAATGAGAAAGACGACAAGCAAAGGCGGACAACATTTACCGCGCAAAACCAGTGCTAGCAACTCGAGTTCAGTGGTATAACTGTGAAAAAGGTGCTGCAGACGAACCGGCCTCGGTGCAGATAGTACCACAGCGATACGGAGATAGCGATGTCGCACAGAGTAGTCGAAGCGAGCTCAACGCTGCCACCAATCTACAACTTTGTTTAGTAAATTTCATGCAGATATTTACGATTAACTGACCTGTCCAAGTGTACCGTGCAGGGCTAAAAGAGAGTTGGCGACATACAAATCCTCCCAAAGGACTACGTTGGTTAGCTTTGGGGTACATGAAGGGATAAAGTTTAACCCACACAAGCCAAATCCTATTCAATACCGATGTAAGTTTACGCCCAAATATAATAGTAAGTTGAAGTGTACCGAGTTGAACAACGGACAAAAATGCCTAAAGAATTATCAGCGCTTAGAGAGCAGTGAGTAGTAAGAAACCACTCGCAATTCCAATCGTTATCCACAGATTCTTGCTGACTATGTTTGCGGCATGAGGAAATGAGTTCGGCGACATAATATCAATGTGCTTACGCATATAAACGCGCATGATATATAGGCTTGGGAGCAGGTCAGTCGCTGACAAAACATGTGAAGAAAAAATGTTTACGCTTGCACCATCGACGTTATAACATATGTAGCAATAATTGAGGCCTGGAGATGAAATCAGCATTGAAACTGCATGGTCCAGCTTTATTTTACTCCAAGAGACCTAAGATTTTCTCAGAATGGGCTCTCGAAATCAAACGGCTGTTTTACCAGTGAAACAAAGCGAGGCCCGCATAGTTTTGAGGAAGCTTGCAGAAAATGTACCAATTATGAACGCCCTCGGCAACCATCACGAAATGAAAGGTGTCGACAAGCCTGAGGAGAAATTAATTGAGATTCGTACAGAAGGCGAGATTAAACGCACAGTGCGCTCCCGACCAGCGTACGGAGAAGAAGTGAATCATCCTTGTACCGCCGGAAGTAAATGATCGTCTGTGAGATTGTTATACCGAACAGACTATTCAGTGGGTGAGATTCTGCGACACAGAAAAAACACGAAAAGCTATTTACAAGCATCCGACCATCATGCCTTGGAAAACGGTATGAGCAGCTGCTCGATGACGACGTTTTCAATCTCACCTCCAAGGAAGGGGGCATACAGGACTGCGATAGCTGCGATCTCTTCAGACATTGTTTACCAGCTGTGCAAGCGACTCGCGGGGGAAAAAAGAGAGGTTTCAGGATAGAGGCCCGTAACGACGGCAAGTAATTATATCGAGCGCGCTGACGGAAGAACACCGAAGACATCCGTCACTCGGATCGCATAGATCTGATACGCACGAGGCATATGATCGAGACGAGTGGCTGTGTTTCTTCCTTTTGGGGAAAATAAGGTTTCTTCCGCTGTCCTCTCAACCAAAAAAAAATCAGCGCAAGTCTGGGTAAGTGTAGCACCACACGCCGCCGTTCACTCGTCGCGGTTTTTCTTCCCGTCTAAATGTACACACGTACAGGAGCTCCTCTAACTATGCTACCCCGTTCATCAGATTCTTCAGCGGTCCGAATATTAATTCTGAAATCCTCTTTCAGTTCCTTCTCATCAATCGCCAAAAGTGATTAAGCAATCACGGCCTTCCTCGTACTCCACACATACATGTGGGTGTCGGGATGTCTTCTGATTCTCGTCGCGACTCTCTCGAATCGGGACGCATGACCCTCGGAACACTGTCGGTTAACCGATGGGGAAACGAATGGGCAGAAGAGCAAAGATCAAATCCTATCAAAACGGTACTTATCAGCCAGCCGATCCCCCGGTAAAGTAGCAGACTACCACCATCCCTCTCTCCTCGTCAAGAACGTTGCAGTAGGCATCCCAAAACCATGTCTGCAGAGAACCCATTTGCTGCCTTCGCTGCCCTGACCTTGGGATCTCTTGAAGACTCACTGGGTGTTTTCTACATTGGGTACGTTCTACTCTTCTTTTTATTTTCTCATCCCGAATAATTCATACGCGTTCCAGTTATACCCTCGCAGCGGTTGGCTACGGATTCACGTTCTTTCGTATGCCAAAACTCATCCATATGCACGGAGGCACTCAGCTTCGTTCCAGAATCGTATTTCTACTATACCCGTTACCCGAAAGACCACTGGTTGGATCAGGCCACGGTATGTGCTGGGTGTGTTGCTAAGTTCAGACTCTTACAATATTTGCAGGTCATAAGTCTTTGGTACGTCGGTGCTCTTCTCAAATGCACTCTTCTCATTGCTTGCAACAGCATACTTGACACCGCTATGTCCGCGCTCTGTAGGTTTCCTCTTGTCCTTGTAATGTCCCCGTTCTAATGTTCCCCAGCATCTCATACGTGAGTATTCGCTCAAGTCAAACGGGATTATTCTGAAAGCAGAACCAGATTATATCACTACTTCGTCGACCTCTTCGCCCTACCAGTTCTGCCTGACGAAGCAACGACGTGAGTGGCAGCGGCTTTCTCATATTTGAATATTGCAACTTACTTCAAAACAGATCATTTTGTGTGGGTATTCACTCTGGATTTTTCTTCCTTCACCCGCTTACAACCTGCATAGGTCGAGATTCTGCTGTCGGGTTTCGCCGTCTGTATTGTACAAAGGTTCGATTGATGTCATATACACTGGGATTTTTGGCTTACATCCCCAGCTATTATGCTATCCGGATCTGGCGAGGTATGGATACACGCCTTCCTCCATGCATCCGTGTCTCATTTTCCCCCAGCCAGCCAGAGCCCTGTCCTCGCGGGAGCAATCGTAGGTAGTTGATATTGCAGTCCGTGCAGTGGATTAATTGTACGCCAGATCCTCGTTTCGGTTGCTGCAGCAGCTCTGGGAATCGGTATCAAGTTCCGCGTCATGGGTATGAACTCGACTGACTTTGTTTCCTCCAGCTACCACGGTGGTGATGCTGAAGAACACACTCTTTGCCAATTTTGCGGAGCGGTACATGAAGGTCCGTCCGCCTTCTAGCACACAGCGCCTCACTAAATTCTTATAGACGATCATCTCGACAGGCCAAGGCCTCAGACTACTTTCTGCAATAATGACCTCAGCCGGTCTATTGGTCTACGGTGCCATGCCAGCAGGCGACGGAGAACAATCGTACGTACCAGCGCTGTCCGGAGTCAATCGTAACCCAACATGTCTATAGTCTCTGGAACCCATTTACAAGCTTCATGACGTCCGGAATCGCAGGAGCGCTCGTCCAGCTCATCTGCTTCATCATGGTGGGTGCATCTGCCGTCCCTCGCTGTCCTGGAATTTATTTTTGCGGATCTAGTTCCTCGCAACGCCCAAGCGATATCTCTGGATCGTGTTCCACTTCGCATCCAGCAGAATCTTCATCAACGGGCTCCTGCTCATGTACGCTTGGTATATTCTCTTCACGCAAACATGACTAACGACCATATACGCAGGCTCAACTCCCGCGCGGTCTCTCGCGGTCGAGGAACTTACGACTCGGCGGAGGAAACGCGTGTGACGCGCGGCAATGTCAGCCACAGCAAGACCGCCGCCTCGGACCTGCTCTTCAACACCACCTCCGTCGTCGGCCGCAACAACCACGCCGTTAACATCGAGGTGTCGCGTGTCGTCGACACCGACCATGGCGACAAGGGAAAAATGTACGGTGGAAAGGTGTATGATGGGAGCAGCGACATGGACTCTGTAGGTTTTTCCTTCAAGCGTTGAAGGGTAAAAAATGCTGAATTGAATATGTTGGCAGCACGCTTTCGGGAACCGCAAGATCGATGTTCACGCCTACTGACTGACGTGGAGGGTTGACATGTAAATATCCTCCCCGGTGTTGTTGTAGCAATCCCCTTGTAGTAAATGTAGCAGTTATTTATCGCTGGAGACAAACGCATGCCATAAAAACAAGATTGAGGACGCACAACGCACATGCTTTCCTTCTGATATTTATTGGATATTTACCACATTTTTTTTGGGACGGGCGTGCACTCGGTGAACTTGGGTCGTGATCCGAGAGTTGTCCAGATTGAAACCAGTCGAAACCTCGACCTGCCATCTTCCCGCTTGGACGGGCTTTAGACCGCCGCGTGAGCGCGCCCACCTGGCCAAGTGGAGCTTTTTTTTTTATGCTTCCTAGATCGTTGATGGTCGGGACTCGGCGGCTGGATCAGAGTGGACATTCTTCCTTGCGCGTCTGTGATACCGGGATGTTCATCTGATGCTTTCTCCCCGAATCAAATGTTTGGTAGGAGGAGCCAGTCAGCCAATAGATAATCATGCAATTCATTCCCGCAACCGCCCTCAAGTCGCGAAATGTCAACCTTCTCAGTGTCGACCCTCACCGATAACCTCACGGTGCCATCCCTGCAAGATGTGCTGGACGCGCCTTGGGCTATTTCTGGTACCGTGATTGGTACCGGTCTTGGTGTCTACTACTTGGTATTCGGCCGGAATTCTGGACGCCAGCTACCACCCGGGCCCTCTCTCTCATGGTTCGGTGGCAAGGATGCGGACAAGATGCCAAAAGCATACGCTTGGTTGACGTTCGCGGACTGGCAGAAGAAATTCGGTTCGTGAATTCATCCCCTGTACACGATACTTGGACTCATTCGATGCTTAGGGGACGTGATATATGTCAACGTATTCCGCAACCCACTGTTGGTGGTTAATTCTGCAGAGGCCGCGTTCGATCTGCTCGAAAAAAAGAGCGCGATTTACTCCTCCCGGCCCGTCCGAACGATGCAGGCCGAAGTGTGCGTCTACCCGTCGTCTGCCGTGTTCACTTGGCAGCTAACCACGAGCTATCACAGCATGGGCTTCTCGTGGCTCTTCTCGGGCCTGCCCTACGGCCCCTGGTACAAGAAGCACCGCACCATGTTCCACAATCACTTTCAAGCCAAAGTCATTCCCAAGTACCACCCCACACTCGTTGACAGCGCACACACACTCCTTCGCAATCTTTCCCGCTCGCCTGAGAGCCTGCTGCAGCACCTGCGGCGGTGCGTAATGATATTCAAGTGTCATTATATCCAGCTGAATAAGAATACAGAACGACCACGGCCATCGTCCTATCCGTTTGCTATGGGTGAGAACCTCAAAATGAATACGAGAATACACAGCCAACTTAGTCGTCCTTCGCAGACACCACGTCGCCGAGCAAGGTGATGAGTACGTGAAACTCGCAGATCAGGCCCTGGCTGGCGTCTCGCTTTCCGCCAATTTTGGCACATTCCTTGTGGACTACCTCCCTATCCGTGCGTTATTGTTCTCATGCGGTGGTGCGCCCCAGCTGAAATTCCCTTCAGTTAAATACGTTCCCGCTTGGTTCCCTGGTGCTCAATTCAAAAGGGACGGGCTGAAATGGCGCAAACTCGGTCTTGAGATGTGGAACCGCCCGTTCGACATGGTCAAAGCCCGCATGGCCGACGGCTCCGCAGAAAGCTGCCTCATGACGTCAGAACTCGAAGATCTTTTCCGCCAGGGCAGCGCAGATGCAGCGGACGCCGAGACCCTCATCAAGGACGTCTCCGCCACCGCCTACGCCGCAGGATCCGACACTGTTTGTGCCTCTTCCCATGATGCTTCCTTTCTCAATTAATGCTCTGATTTTAGACGCTCTCCATCCTGCTCTCATTCTTCCTCGCGATGGTCATCCACCCAGAAATCCAGGAGCGCGCCTACGCGGAGATCAAAGCCGCGATTCCGGATGGCGACCGCCTGCCGACGTTCGCGGACCGCGCGAAGCTCCCGTACCTCGACTGCATCGTGCAGGAGTGTCTCCGGTGGAACCCCGTCGGCAATGTCGCGCTCGCGCACTACCTCACGGAGGACGACGTGTACCGCGGCTGGCGCGTGCCAAAAGGGACGACCGTGCTCGCCAACATCTGGGCCATGCTGCATGAACCGACGGTGCGCCTGAGCATCTGTTTAGCCGCTTTCTTTGCTGATTTGTGTGTAGCGCTACCCCGACCCCTCGGCCTTCAACCCAGACCGGTACAGCGATGCGCAACGTGCCGACGGCCTCAATCCACTTCCCGACCTTGCGTATGGCTTTGGCCGGAGGTCTGTATTATTTCCTGTCCTCCAATCACGTACACTCACAATCCCCTCCCCTGCAGAGTATGCCCGGGCCGGTACCTCGCTTCGGACACGATCTGGATTGTCGCCGTTTCCGTCATTGCAGGGTACAAAATTCTCAAGCCACTCGATGCCGAAGGCAAGGAAGTGACGCCCGAGGTCGCGTATACCCCGGGGCTCTTCAGGTGCGCTAAACTTCCTTGATGAAGTCGTTGCGGCGTTATTAATTGTTGCATGACGCCATACAGCCGCCCGAAGCCTTTCGGATACCGTATCGTCCCGCGGTCGGAGAAGACAACTGCACTTGTATTTGCTGGCGCGAATGCATGAAGCTCTGTGCATATGTAAAATTCGGAGGCGTGCCAAAATGTACTTGATCTGTTGTTTATTCGTTTATAATATTATGGTGAAGGATCGTTCGCGAATCTGGGAAGTGGGAGAAAGTCTAAAAGCCAAAATATATTCCAGCATCGAAATCTGGGTGGCAGTGCGCACGATTAGATTAGATTCGTTGCTCACCGCCCCTATCAAATAGTAGCTCTCTTTCTCTCGTCATGTTGTCCCGCCGCAGCCTCATCCCCCGCGCATAGATACAACTCTGCGACCCGCGGCTCGAGCTGCGGGTCTTCTGACGCTCATTGGGCCACTTGCAGACTGGCAGGCTGCAGGGGCAGTTTGAGGGCAACATCTTCGCCTGTATGAATGGGTGATGGCGCGACAGCGACCAGCTTCGCAGCCTGACGTCAAGGTCAGTCGAATACGGCACTTTTGATTGTGCGTGTAGACCGTGGAGGTCGTGTATCCATCCTCCTTGCATTGGTGTAAATGTATTAGGTCAGGGGACGGGCGGACCTTCCACGCGATCTCAGGTCGCCGTCAGTCTTCAGAGGAGCCGTTGCCAACGGAGCTCCCCTGGGCCCCGATTTTTCCTTGGTCGCACCCCATCGGCTCCCCGGGACCGTCGGTAATTCTTTGTGGAAGGATGGTGAGAATCGAGGTCTCCGAAGCAATATTAATCCAGATGCAAGAATACCTTGCCTGTGGATATTAGCGGACCGCAACGGATCGATAAAAGTTACTCCCGCCTCAACGCGCGCCTGGACCTATGGCCCGGATATACTGACAGATTCTGACAGAGCGCCTTTTGGTATTCTGAGTCTGACTCGGCGCCCTGTTCTTGTTTTGACTCATCGTGACTGCAAGGAGAAAGGCGCATGCGTCAGAATGATGCCCCTGGTAAAATGGGGTGCACACGACAAACTGCTGAGGAACGAGGGTGCAAAATTGACCTTGGGTGCGCTTCGACTCCTGGCTTCGACGCCGCCAATCTTTCGCAGAAGCGCGGTAGCAGCTGGGATTCATTATTCCGAGCACGTTCGATATTGGCGTCCTCGCAGAGCATACACAATGGGATGGAATGGAGTGGGTGGTGCCGATCGCGGTATCCCGCAACGTTGGCAGTTTGCGCATCCCGCCTTCTGCTACGTATTCCAGCTACGTATTTCGCTAACCAAAGTGCCGGTCAAGTTCCCTGTAAGTATCGTAAGGATCTGGTCTAATTGAAATGCTGGTACAGTGGTCAGCGGTGCCGCATATATTCATCTTTAAACGTAAGCGATGGTTGTCCACTGCGTCGCCAGCAGCGTCACCTGCAGCTGCAGTATTTGCCCAAGAAAACGCGCGACCGGTGAGAGGTATCAATCTCAGACTATGTCATCGCGAGAGGTCGCGCAACACTGTTGTGTTATTGCGACTTGCGCGGCGTGATTATATATAAGAAAATGGTTCTTTGGGAAAGAAAACTGCTCCCCTCCACGCACGGTTATGATCGGGCAAGTGCCGCCCGTCGCCCGATTGTTGGTATACGCGTATGACCGCTTCTCGCGCGCTGCACGCTTCTCGCGCTCCGTTAAAGAGGCGTGCTGACAGAGCGTACCCAGGCCCTGGTCAGATGCTGCGGGCCGCTCTTCTACATCGGCGAGCGCGGCCATTTTTGTGGATTTCTAATGGATCCGTTTCTGGTAAGATTTGAATTTCATACTTGTCATTGATTCGTCGAGCCCCGCGTGATGTCATGCTAGGTTCGGCTTTAAATACAGCAGTGGCAGGAAACGGTTTTCTGGACCTTCCTACCACCACCGTAGTCAGCTATTCACAACCAAAATGCCTGCGAAAATCGTCAACATTCAGAAACAAGCCGGCAATGAGCTCACGCCGTTGGACATGTCTGCACAGGTCCTGGAAGGCCTGCGAGGCGCTGAGGACGCTGGGAAACACCTTCCAACCATGCTGCTCTACGACGAGCGCGGTTTGAGGTATCATTCATGCGCAACAGTCCAGAAAGTCGCGACTGATTGTCTTGCAGGTTGTACGATGATATTACCACGCATGCTCCAGAATATTATCTGTTCGGCGCAGAGGAGGAGATTTTGAAGCACAAAGCAGACGAAATTGTAGCAGCAATGCACGGAGGAACCGGCGGACTCTTCACGAACGAGGTTGTGTTGGAACTTGGCGCTGGGTGAGTTAAAATTGCACTTGTTTGGTACTTTGGTACCAATCATCCTTCTTCTCGCCACAATCTCACCACGTTAATCGTAATGCTGATATCACCTGCCGAGCAGAGCTTTGCGCAAGACTTCTCACATCCTTCTTGCACTGTCTCGTCTGGTGAAGGAAAAGCGCGCTGGGGTTCCTCCTGTCACATACTACGCCCTCGATTTAGAAGAGCGTGAGCTACAGCGCACTTTGGCGGAAATTGCGCTGTCAGACGTGGGGAAAAGCTTACAAGACAAGGTCGAAACTCGGGGGCTTTGTGCTACCTACGACCAGGGACTCAAATTCGCCGAGTCGGGTGGTCTACACACTCAGTCCAGTCGGCTCTCAAGAGCGTTCGTTTCACCTGGTTCTCTCAATTTCGACACGCGCGACACCTCCCCGATGTCTGGATCGTCTGGAAGTGGCTCCTCGGACGCCGCTACTTCGCCGCCTTCGACTCCCGATGATATCTCCCCGCCGATGCACCTAATGTTCCTGGGTTCCTCGTTGGGCAACTTCTCTCGTGCCGATGGAGCGGACTTCCTTCGGTCCTTACCTCTGCGTCCAGGATCTGGGGACACGCTGTTAATCGGAATGGACCACGATAACGGCAAGGCGATGATTGAGGCGGCTTACCATGATCACCGAGGCTACACGAAGAAGTTCATCATGAATGGATTGAAGTGTGCCGGAAAGGCGCTCGGCGACGAGAATCTGTTTGACGAAGAAAATTGGGAATATGTTAATGTAAGTCCTTGTAAGGGCCGTTCACTTAGAGTTGCTTATTTGTGAATGCAGAACTACGATGTTGCCGATCGTGCGTCTACCTCTCTTTCTTGAAGCTTCACATTGATCCGGTTTTATTAGGTCGTCACCAAGCGTTTTTCAAGGTGAAACGGTCTCACACTGTGATAGTGCCTTCGACCCAAGAAAAAATCAGCTTCGTACAGGACGAGAAGGTCAAAATCGAAGAGTCTTTCAAGGTACAGTCGCATCATTTCTCCCAGAGCTTGGCTTTCTGACCTTCTTCAGTTTTCCGAGGTCGATGCATACACCTTGTTTACTGAAGGAGGGCTTCGGCCCATTCAAAGGTGGACCGACAGCACGTCCCGCTACTCTCTTTGGCTTCTCGAACGGCCCCCTTTCATTTTCCCGCTGCTATCTTCTCCCCGGGCCTGTAACAGCCAGGGTGAACTCGTCCCGAAGAAGCCGTATTCGTCGTCCCCCTTCGGTGTTCCCTCCCCCCAGGATTGGGAGAATCTGTGGGCTGCCTGGGACTGTATCACCCGGCGTATGATTCCGCCGTCGATGCTCATGCAGAAGCCTATCGATTTGCGCCACATCTGCCTGTTCTATCTCGGGCACATCCCCACTTTCCTCGACATCCATCTGTCGAGGTTGTTGCAGGAGCCTCACACTGAGCCTGACGCCTTCAAAGTTTGTCTTTCCTCTTCGCTCTTTTGATTTCAGCGCTTACATCTATTTGCAGTACATTTTTGAGGTACCCACACGATGGTCCTGGTAGCAATTGATTAATCTTCATTTCAGCGCGGAATTGATCCTGATGTCGACGACCCCACCGTTTGCCACGTGAGTGTACCCCGCGAAAATTGCATTTGTTTGTTCTAAAATCCCCCCAGCCTCATTCGGAGGTCCCCCAAAACGATGAGGATTGGCCGTCTCTCGTCGCCATCCTGCAGTTCCAAGCCCGCGTCCGCGCACGGCTGCTGAATCTGTATGAAGATGTCGATGCCGGAAAGCAGGCGATGACCCGCAAGGTCGGACGCGTGCTGTTCATGACCTTCGAGCATGAGGCCCTGCATGCCGAGACCCTGCTGTACATGCTCCTTCAGCGAGCGGGCAGCGGCACGCTTCCTCCGCCCGGATTTGCCCCGCCGCCTTGGGCATCGCTTGCGGAGACGTGGAACTCTGCGCCGGAGCCCGTGTCGTCTACCGTCACTCTCGGCCCCGCCACCATCACGCTCGGCCACGATGACAACGAGGCGGAGGATGATGCCCTCGGCGAGGTGGCCGGTCACGAATTCGGATGGGTGAGAGTCAATTCTTTTCTACTCGATCCAGGCTAATCATATGTATCGCCAGGACAACGAGAGCCCGAGGCGGGATGTCCACGTCGACGAGTTCCGCATCGAGTGGCGCCCGGTGACGAATGGACAGTTCTTTAAGTTCTATGTGAGTCAGGGAGTCGAAGTCCCAGCGAGCTGGGTCGAGATCGACGGCGAGATGCATGTATGTCCCTCCACTCTGCGTACCTACACCTTCTTACTTTTATCAGGTCCGCACGCTCTATGGGCCTATCCCGATGAAGATCGCGCAAAACTGGCCGGTCCTCACATCGTACAGAAGCCTCTCCAAGTACGCGATGGTTCAAGGCGGGCGCCTGCCGACCGAGTCGGAGCTGCGGCTCTTCCTTGAAAAGTTCGAGTCAGGCTACGAGGGCGGCGCGAACCTCGGCTTCCGCAACTGGCACCCCATCCCGTGAGTTTGTCAGGCAGAGCTCTTCGTTTCTGAGTCTGGTTTTCTTTCAGAGCTACGACGGGTGGGGAGCGCAGCGGCGGTAAGGGGAGCAACGGGGGTGTGTGGGAGTGGACCTCGACGTTGTTTGACAGGTATGAGGGGTTCGTGCCGTCGACGTTGTATCCTGGGTATGCTTCCCTCCTCCTGAGTGCGTCCATCGACTCAAAGCGGTGTTAGGTACTCGATGGACTTTTTCGATGGCGCGCATCAGGTCGTGGTGCGTTGTGCTATATTCGGATCTCATTCCACAGCTGACTGTATTTATTAGCTTGGTGGGTCCTACGCGACCGTCCCGCGCATTGGAGAGCGAAAGTCCGTGCGGAACTGGTACCATCACAAATACGCGTATCCATGGGTGTCAGGACGTGTGGTGTACGATGTGAAGAAGGAGAAGAATTGAAGCAAGCCGTATCTTGCAGCTGTATCCCATTTGAAGTCCTGTACTAGTAGTGATTTCTTGTCACACAAACCTCTGCTCAAAGAATATTACGTTGACCACTTTATTGTCGACCGTGTTTGTACCAATTCAATTGACTATAAGTATATACTTCTGTACGAGATGACCTGGAAGCGTGAGAAAGACAACCGCATTGGGTTCCGATCAAACCAGTCGGAATATAGTTTTTCCGCGGCTCAATCCTCTTGTTTCTTCCTTCGATTTTGGGCATGCAAATTTGAGGGTACCGGCTGCCTTGCTCAATGTTGGTACCGGCTGGTTCTCGTGCCTGTTGACTAATCAGAAGCTTTCAAATTACGACTACATATGCATAGGGGACAGTCTCTTGACTGCGGCGACAAGATTAACGGAATGATTATAGTTAGGACTCAGATCTGAAAGTGCACATGATTTTGATGTGCGGAGCAGAGAACGCAAATATAGAGCACATTAAAGGAGAAGCAAATTAGCAAACTACAGCGCTGATTACAGGTATCAAGCAATACAGAGAATTCAGTAGCAGGTACAAAGAGCAGGGATAAAGTCACAATCTCAGCAGGTGCACACGAGAGAAAGAAAAGAAAAAGAGGCAGACTAAGGTGAAGAGGAGGAAGTGGTGGTGCCAGTCTGGAGTTTGACGATGTGCCATTTCTCGAGTGCAATTTTCCTCCTACGGATCCGGAAGAACCGTCAGCGCACAAGAAAATGAGGAAAGAAAAAAGACGCGCCGTTCGTCAGCATTCTCGACGCCGGTATCCCGCAGTCTTGCTAGTTCAGCCGACATGAACTTGTTGTACGCCGAGGGTCTGGGCTTTCTGAGGCCGCTTGAGGACCTCTCTGAACGCCAGTGGTTAGAAGATCTAGCTAGAGACCAATGAGTGGTGAAGAAGGAAGGAAGGACGGACTCTTCTTCGGCGCGCTGGCGCTCTTTGGAGAGGTTTTCTTCGTGGTTTGGGTGACCATGGTTGCTCAAAGGGGTGATGGCGCGTACTGGATGGATGGAAGATAAGTACGCGACGGGACAAGAAACACGATGAGGAACGATAGAGATGACACAAAGAGCGATGGAGACGTGTGGTACTCACAGGTGACGATGCGAGAGGGCCTGGAAAGACAACAAGGGACGAGGTGGTGGTTAACGGAAGAAAAGCGTTCGTGGCCCTCCGCCTTTATATGAATCCCTTGACAGCTGTGACGTGCGCCGATTTTTTATGTAAAAAACCGATTCACCGGCAAATCTTGGACGAACGCCTATTCATGTTCTGGATTACACCCCAGAAACAATTCAATGCTCGGTTCACAAAGAATTGCAGCAGTGGTCGCCGTACTTTGAAAAGATCGCCAAAATGGTTATGCCAGTACCTCACGTTGAATAAAAATAAATCGCAGGCCTGGAGACGAAAACTTGTAAGTTCATGACGCGTTGACGACGCGGTGTGACTAATTTAACAAACAGAAACTTGTTTCTGTTTTGTTCCTATGGGGGTCGCGAATGTCCGCACATAAAAAACGTGACTGAAATGCTATTGGCTGACCCGATTGGTTGGGGTTCTGATAAGTGACCGTTCTGATGTGAGCGGAAATCTGTCTCAGGAATTCACCTCTCTCACTGGCATATATTGAACAGTAACAGTTCAACATTCCAACAGCTGAGCCAGCCCAATGCTGTCCACATCCTGGAAACGGCGTGGGTCTAGCATCGACTTGAGCAGGAGTTTCAAAACGTCGTAAAACCAGTAGCCGATATCCAGGTCTATCCAAGTCAGTTTGAACTTTGAAGTCAGTTCTTTTTCTGCGTGGTACAGGTACTACAGGAAGTGATTCTGATACCTTTCATTGCAGCTGTATCAACATCTTTTCCACGATATGCTAACTATGTATCTAATGAACGGAAAAAGAAACCTTACCCTTCGTCGTATGCTTGCAAGTTGCAACTTCAATCCAGTTCGATCCCAGATCCACAGTTTCAAGTTGTATTTAGTTCGGCCCTGCCATCGCATCTGAACATGACCTCTCGCGGAAAAAGCGAGCTTTCATTGTGTCCAAATTACAGCAACTCTTGCACTTGTACATGCCTTGTCCACGCGCTCAACACCGGACAACGGCAGATCATTGTACCCGACTTTATTTAATCGTCCCGTTGAACAGTGGTTCCAAACAGGAAAGATAGAAATTATTGGGCCAAGAACTGGCCACAATTAGAGTCCGAAGACTTTCTCAAGAATGTGAGGGGAAGTGATCTAAATTTTGTCTACCCTTGCTACAGTCCACTCAAATCGACTCTCGCTGATCTTACATCCTGAGAGGGCACCGGGCCGCTCTCAGACGACTTCCCATGTTCTTCTCCGTCGTCCTTGTTCGGTCTGCAATTGGAATGAAAGGCTTGGTTGATGATTTGGACAACTTCTGAGCTCGACAGATCCCTTGTCCAGCACAAGTCCAGCATGCTATAGATTTTCTTTGTGTACATTCCAATGCACTGCACATCCAATCTCATTCCTTGCACGACAGATGATACCACTAAGGTGCATTGATGATTGATATCTAAAGAAAACCGCCGCTCTACCATTTCAAGTCTTAAAATTTTCTTGTGTAACTGTACTCATACTATCTAGATCACGATTCAATTCCTTAATTCTGTTTGTTCCCTGCCGCTTGCCGGCCTCTTACTGTCATGTAAGTTCATGACGCGTTGACGACGCGGTGTGACTAATCACGTGATCGTGACACCGAACCGTTTTTTCCCCATCTAGTCCAGGCTAACGAAAGTGGTACTAGATTACAGGAGAATACAAAAAGTACACCTGCATGTATGTAAAATACCCTCAAACCCCTCCATCACATCGACTCTCAGCCCGTCAGGTCGCAGGCGCCAGGGCGCAGCGCACACCATTCAGGCTGGAGCGAAATCGCCGCAACACCACGCTGGCGGAAGCGGTACACCTGCTCGTGTAACCGCGGGAGGGCCGCCTGCACGTCCCCGCCGGCGCCGCTCCAGAAAAGCTCTGCCGTCGAGGCGGCGCGCGGCCACGTCGTGCTGTCGAGGTTCTCCGGGCCGCTCTGCTCAGTCCAGAGGAGACTCTGCCCACCGAGCACCTGCGCCGCCTCGGAGGCAGTCAGGTTCGCGACGGGGTCGAAGGACAAAGCCTGTACGTGTGGTTAAGACGAGCATACCTGATAAAGGGCGGATGGGGGAAGAGACGTACGTGTTGCCAGGTCTTGAAGGGGTCGCACCAGCTGTTGCCGTTGGGGAAATCGCCAACCCAGCCACCGTGGCCGCAATCGAGGTAGAAGTAGTCCGAGGCGGCGTGTACGAGCCTGTGTCCGGTCGCGGCAACGGACTTGACGTTGGCAGATGAGATCCAGACCCTGTTGTTGGTGATATCAGCAAATCATGGAAAGGCTTATCAAGGGAGGAGAAGCGTACATGACAATGGTGTCGTTGGCAAGAGTGACCGGGTTATCCAGGACCATCTCTGTATATCTTCGAGTCAATCACAAATCCAGCACACATGCGAGAGTATGAACCTTCCCAGACGACCGCGCTCTTGTTGACGGATCGCAGAGCGGCGTGGTTGACCTGCGTGAAGGTATCCAGTGCCTGCAAGAACGTTTTGTTGCTTCCCGTCAAGCTCGCCTGCGTCTCGCTGTCCTGGGTGTAGCAGCTGCAAGTTATCTAGTCAGCGAAGCCGAATCGCGAGCACCAAACGACACGTACTTGGCGTTGATCTCGTCTCCACCGGTCGAGAAAAACTGACCGGGGAACAAGCCTGCGGCGGCCTTGAGTAGGCCGGCGGTGAAGTTCATCGTCTCTTCGGACGCGAGACGGAGCTGGCCCGCAGGGGGCTCATTGGCAAAGGACGCCCAGGGCTTCGCCTCAGCGCAGGCAACGTGCTCGGGGAAGGACTGTTGAGTTGGGTCAGTATTGACCCAATGCTATTCAGTTAGATTGCATACTTTGGAGATGATAGAAGTGTGGCCGGGGGTGTCGATTTCGGGAATGACGTCGATACCACGCTGGGGAAAGGAATGTAAATTAGCCGGAACGCTCCAGATGCAGGCGAAGGGCGTACAGCAGCGGCGTAAGCGACGATTTCCTTCACGTCGCTGGGCGTGTACACTGCGGAAGCGGAATAGGCACCCTTTTCGGAAAGGACGGTGTATCCGGGGACCACCAGGGGGAAGCTCTGGCTGTCTACGACGTGCCAGTGGAGAGTGTTAATCTCGGGGGGGATTAGCATACGCCGGAAAATGGCTGAGACGACAAGCGTACCTTAACCCAACTCATGGCATCAAGGGTCCGCTTGATGTCCGAGACCGGAAAGCTAGGAAGAACTGTAAGCATGGATCTGAGTCGCAATATTTTTTGGCATACTAGTTTCTGGCAGTGTCCAACATGAACCCGCGGTAAGGCTGTGAGACATGTCGGTGAATAAGTGGCCGGACAACATGGAGCAGGTGCGTACGTAGGCAGGCGCATCGGTGATCTGAATCGGGGCGGAGAGAGAGTACGTCGTACCCTTCCAATCATACCACAGTTGTCCAAAGGTGGTAAGTCCCCGGAACAGCCCAAGCGTCGAATTAGCCTTGAGGACCGCGCCGGAGCCATCAGCGGGAACCGTGAGTGTGTACCCCTCTGCGCGACTGCCGATGGGTGCAACCGCCTCAGCAGATATGCTTCGCACGGAACCGCCTTTTGAGGCGGAGACCAGGGACAATGTCAACGACGGAAGTGACTTGGCGTGCGCAATCGCAGACGCCGATGAGGCGCCGCGGTCGATGACGAGTGCTTGCAGCTTGTCCTTTGCGAGATACCCCTTGGCGCGCCCGACGGCCGCGACCAGATCCGCCGGCGCGTTATGAATGTCAATTTTGATGTCAAAGCCTTTGCCGAGACGAAGAGGAGTGGTGCCAACAGAGAGGCCTGTGGGAAGAGGCCATAATGCGAAGGCGGAAGGAAGGAGGGCGGAGAAAGTGAGTAAAGAGAGTTTCATGACAGCGAAAGGTGCGCATGGGTTGGCGGGGTTGCGCCTTATATTCGCGGCCTCTTGTACATCCCGTCATCACAACAATCCGCCTTGGTGCTTCTTTTTATGATCCATCTTGGGACCGCATATCGCCATGTGAGTTCTTGTGTGCTCCAGGCACAAGTATAAATATCACGATAACTGTAGGTCATGAGGAGAATATAAGAGAGCATGCGAATGGTACTGACAGGGAGAACATCAAGGACGGGCATGCGGCGGCGTGGTCGGCGAGAACAGAAATCGTTGAGACGGTCTCCGCCCTTCTCCGCCCATGTGGAGCAATCAGCGTTGAAAGCCATTTCCAATACTACAACTTGGCGGCGCCGTGGAAGCTAGGAAAGAAAGAAAAAACGAATCTGCCTAATGTAAGTGTTAGTTCCTTTAGTATTCGATTGCATGATCAGGTGCGCTGGTATGCGTGGGCGACATTAATCGCCTCAGCATCCGAGTAAACTAGGCACCCGACATGCTCGGGACGACGACAAGGATAGGGGAACATTGACCTTCTTTCTTCTACGAAATCGGTGGAAAGGAGGGCCATGTTAAAAATTGCGGGTCGCTCTGAGTACATACCGAGTCTGAAACGTGACGCTTGGAACCACGACAACGACCAGCGCACCATTGTTCATTGTTCAATTGCAATGGTCTCCACGAGTGACGGGGCTCCACGACTCTGAACAAGTAACTCCCCGAAATAACGCCAGTCTGGTCATGAGCGGATCATGAGTGTTTAAGACAGCGAGCCAAGAGCAATTCAGCAAGGAGAGGGAATTTTTTTCACGACAACAGGAAAGAATAATAAAATTGCGCACCACAACAGAGCACAACAGAGTACAACTTGACCTTCACTTCCATTTTTGCTTTGTTTTTGCTTCAATTTCACTTCACTGCGGTGATGGACAAGTGTTCCTTCAGAGAACATCCGAAAGGAAGGCGTCATTGGCCTCCAACTTGGAATGTCCAAGTAGTTCCCGAACTGGGAAATCCTGCACAATTTCCTTTCACTACGGTGATGGACAAGTGTTCCTTCAGGGAACATCCGAAAGGAAGGCTTCATTGGCCTCCAACTTGGAATGTCCAAGGACTTCCCGAAGTGGGAAATCCTGCACAATTTCCTTTGTTTTTGCTTGCTGGAAGACCTGGCACTTTCATCAAAGGAAACGGAACAATGAACGCGGCCCGAATTCCGCCACGTTTTCCCTGAGGGAACTTCCTTGGAACTTCCCAATTTGGCGCACAAATCGGGAAAACCCAAGAACTCCTGGTAGGAAACTGTGCCCGGGTTTTCCCCAGGAATGCTACTGTGAACGCGTAGGCCGTTTGTGGAAGGAAATTGGAACGAAAATCTGCAGGATCTCCCTTTTGGGGAAGGGGAACACTTGGGAAGGTCCGCATGGAAGGCCACTGGCGCACTCCTTTCGGGTTTTTCTTCTAGGAACACTTTCAGATCACCGCAGTGCTTGCTTTTCACCACAATTCAGCTGCCACTCGACCTTTCAAATATGCAAACTTGAAGCCTCAAGGCCTCAAATACACAGTGAGAACTATTCTAGACGTTGACCGACGCGGGAATCGCCGACTGAGATTCCGAAACGGCGCCCGTAGATCCGAAATCGAACCTCCAGAACGAATACTCGCAAAAAACTCCGCTTGTCAAGTGGCTCTTGGTTCTTTTTCTCTTCAGATCCCGGCCTTCAATCGAGGACGATCGCTGCTTGATTGTCGGCGAGGCAAACTTTTCACAGGTAATACGAGCCAAATCCCTTCCAACATTAGATCTACACCATGGGCTCACCAAGAACTCGCCCACCTGGCCACGGTGCTCCAATCTCACCGCTATCTGTCCGCGGATCCTGGCGCCATCGGTTCGGCGCCGCTGTGCGTCACGATTGGATGCCTGAAGCCTGAAGTGTACGCCCTTACGCACCTCGAAGCCACTTTACGGGCGGAACACTCGGCCCATGTCCCGCTCACGCAGCGTGGAATTAACGCCTTCACGAATCCCGGTGTCAACTGTTCCTGTGAACTTTGCAAAACCGTTCCCTCCAATCCCCTCGATGGAGCCCCTCCTTGACAATATTCCGCTGATGATCGAGGTGGTGTGTGTTCAATTATGTCTCACCATAATTATCCCGTATCTATATAACTTGGATGCACCTCCCTCGGTCTTGTAGCAATGAACAACCACGGTGACCCTCTCCCTCCATTAGCTCGTGCTGGCCACATCGCACACGTTAAACATGCTTTAGCATCTCTTCCGCGTTCGATGGTCAACCTCGACGCTTCAAGGTATCTATATATTCGATGTTCACTAATCAGTCCTGGTCGATAATGCGTTTGCAGAATGGCCATAATCTTTTATTGCGTCGGTACCTTGGATCTTTTGGGTGTATTGCCGCAGGAAACCAATGAAATCGATCGTCTGTCCTGGCGAACATGGATTTGGGAGCAATATGCCGGTATATTCTCGTTTGTAAGGTGGCTCAGGCATCCCGGCTCATAGTACTGCAGCAGGAAGATATGGAACAGGATTCAAACCAGGACCATTTATGACGAGACCGTCGGTGCCAGCAACACATTGTTTAATCGCATTTCAGACACCCTCGGATCAAGACAGTCCCCATCTTATCATGACATACGCAGCACTGCTCTCTCTGTCGATGCTTCACGACGATTTTTCGCGGTTGAACCGCGCAGGATTGCTGAAATTTGTGGCGTCCTGCCAGAACCGTAATGGAAGGTTCGCGGGCCACTATAACGCCACCTTCTCTCCGCCGACATGACATTTTCAGCTTTTCCTCTATGCCTAATAACGGCGGCGACTCTGACCTGCGCAACCTGTACTGCGCGTTCTGCATCTGCTCCCTGCTGGGCGATTGGTCATGCATAGACGTCGAACGGGCAATAGCCTTCGTCACTTCATGCCGCGTGCGTAGATAGTCCGCGCTCCACTTCTACTCATGCCAGGGCCGTACGCAGACCTACGAAGGCGGCTACGGCCAGCTGCCCTCCTGCGAAGCGCACGGTATGTGATAATATTACTCTGAACCTACTTCCAACTATCTGATCCAAAAAGGCGGAACGACATACCTTGCCATCGCTGCGCTGCGCCTCGCGCCTCCTGGCCCGCGGCCCCGGCTCACACCCGCGGAACGGGCCAGATCGGAGCACTGGCTCGTTCACAAACAAGACGCCTCGGGCGGCTTCCGCGGCCGTACGGGCAAGGCTCCAGACGCATGTTATTCTTTTTGGGGTGGCGCATCGCTTCAGGTAATGCACACCATCCTATGATTCATTTCCCGCACGGTTCCGACAGCACCACCCGCTGAGCTCCACCCAGATCCTCGGCGCCCACGACAAGCTCAACGCGTACGCGTTCACGCAGTTTATCGCGGCATGCCAGTTTCCGTTTGGCGGCATCGCGAAGGCGCCTGGGCAGCATCCTGGTCAGCGATGCTTTTAAGCACTTTCGGAAAATCAAATTGTCTTTCTGATGCTTCTCTGGCGCCGCGGCTGTTAGATCCGTACCACACCTACTTATCTCTCGCAGCTGTGGCGATGTATACCCCGCGGCTTGCAAATAGTGCTAAGCGCTATGGGCAGTGGGAGTTCACTCCGTTCGATCCAGTGATGAACGCCCGCGTGGAAACGGTTAACTGGGCGCGGGAGCATATACCTGCACGAAGATTCTAGCGAGGCTCCCCTTTTCTCTACGCGAGTACTAGACTTTTGTACTTACATGCGAACTTTTACTCTCATATCAGAGATTACTTGCATGTTTTCTCATGATTTTTGGTTGAATCCCCTCGACGCCAGCTTTTCTTCCATTCGCCTCATCCGCCGGCTCTTTAACAACACATCCTCGGTCGGATGTGGCGCGTATCACTACCCTTGGTCAATTCGGAAGAATCTTAGGCTAACGCGCTCTCCAGCTCTTTTCCAATGTGATTACAGTACCATGTCCAACCAGCTCAGAGTTATATCTTCAAGCCTTAGAGCCTTAAGTCTACTGGGCATTCCAGCCGCTTGAGGGCGAACCTCGAGCAAACGCAGAAACTGATTGATGTATGAATCTTCTTCTACTCATTATCCAAAGCCAGCAATTTACCCTTGGCACAGTAATTGTATTTGATTTGGCCCACTTGGAACCCCTTCGCAGCCTCCGCGCACATCAACTCTAACCTCGCTATCAGCAGCATGTAGGCATGATTTTTTGGATCTATCATCATCATAGTTCGCAGCCCTGATTGTATACTGTACCTAGATCTATAGATACATTTTCCATGCAAAGAATGTACACGCACATCCTTCCCCTCATCTGCCCCTCCCTCAGTCAATAACGATTATATTTACCCTCCAAATCCCTGGCATTCGCCGTGTGCACTGAGTTTAGCCCATTTCCCAGGAGTCCCAGAACCAAATCACGTGGTCTGGTTGAGTTTGTTCCAACCGTGTGACTATTGTCAATATATTGACAATTCGTGTCCAGACAATGAGCACAATTTGTGCTCTGTCCGTAAATTTGCGTTGTTTCGCGATCTTTTTTCGGATGAAGATCTACCGGTCTAAGTAGTTTCGGAGGTGAGATATACTGCGCCGGGTTCCGGATAGGCGATATGAACACAGACGCTACACCTGCTAACTCGCAAGCTTGCAATATTTTTAGACAAAATCGAAGAGAGTATTCTGAATTTAGCTTGGACGAAAAAGACGCCGTGTGCCATATTGTACAGATTAAACGATAACAGCGGATATAAATTCAACCTGAATCGCCACAATATTCCTCAGTATTCCGTAGTTAACAGCATCTCCCCCTCATACCCTGTTCTTCGTCGCAAAGTGCAAACATGGCAGCATATCCTCTGCACATTCATCGACAGTTCGGGTCATTCCCTTCTCTGTTCTCTGTATCACTTGGTCCGTACGTATATAGTGAACAAGTTACCTTCCCTCATATGGGGCCCATTCACATCGACGGGCCTGCCCACGTCGTCGTCTTGTGTGTATGATCCGATGTAGTAATACTTCGAGGTCTTCGCGTTCCTCCGTTGGTCCCAACGTTCGGGCAATGCCACTCGCTTTTTGTATGAATGGATCCACGACATCTCGCACTTATTACGATCGACGTAGACTGGTGTACCGCTCGGGGTTATCCATAGTTCGCATCCAATGGGTAGACCTTTTGGACGAGGCGTTGAACGCGGACTCGAGTACTCGGAGCTGTCAACATACTCACTTACCATGAGGAGTACCACCACTGTCGCTGCCGTGCAAGGCGCATCGTGAATCTTCGAGGCTCTTATTGTCATAACCATCCGATTGGCGTAGAGTAGTGTTTGGTTCATGAAGAATGAGGTTATGAAGAACGAGGTTATCGGTGGTCAGCTTGTCAGGAGACGGCAAGGCTATGTTCAAGTTTTCATATGATCCTGACGCCATGCACGGAGTTTTAACGCATTACCCATGGTGAGAATTAACGTTAAGGACTGCGCAGTAAGAGAGCTCTCTCGCAACTCTCTCAGGCTCGTTCGCATTTGATTCGGATCAGAGCCCAGGTGCCAGTGAACCAGATCACGGACGCGGTACTACCCGGCCGGTGCAGGTAAAAAAATCTTTTAAAACTTGGTATACAACTTGACGTTTCATGCATCGTTCAACCATGTTGTGGATGAAAGTTACGATGAAAATTACGAACTAGAGCCAGGGTTATCTCAATGAGCTCGTACATATAAGATGAATGATTCCGAGTATCGAGACACTGCAAATTCGAACCAGAGAGACACATCCAAGAGTTCTTGCAGTCGTTTTGTATGATCCTGTTCATTGCAGTGTAGACCCTCAAAATCAATAGATTCCTTTGTAATTTACCAAAAGCATATATTTATTTCAAGCGCGACCCTCTCAAACGTGGCTGACAGTGACCGAGGAACTGCCTGAGCTGACAGAGGTCAATACCTGGTTGTTCTGCTCGATGTCAATGAGGACGGAGCCAGAGGGTCCGACAACGCTGCCGGATGCCGTTGTGGCCTGCGCGCCAGTGAATGTGACGGTGCCGAAGTTGGCGAAGGGAACGAGTCCGCCGTTCTCCTCGAAGTCCTCGACGATCCATTCCGCATTTTGCATGCAAAGGCGCGCGGAGGAGGTGAGCGCCCTGCTGACGGTCTGGGGGGAAGGCGTGTCAATTAATCGTGGAAGCTGAGCCGAGCAAAAGGAGATGGCTTACGACGCCGGTGGAGAGGTTCTGGATGACGGCGGTTCCAGCGGTGGCCGATGAGGCGGTCACGGTTAGCTTGATGGTGTTGCCGGCGGAGATGGGGATGCCGGTGAAGTCATGAGCGAAGTCGGGGAAGTACTCGTACCAAGCTGAAGGGATGCAGATATTAGAAACGAATAAATGTTCAGTCAGGAGCTCATATACATACCATCAAATGAAACACGGCCACCAGAGATGGTGAAGTCAATTCCAGTCTGCAGGATGGCAGATCCACAGGTGTCGCCGTCAATGCCAACCCATGCAGATGCAGCGAAGGTGCCACTGGAAGAGCCGCCGGAGGGCACTCTGGGGGTGGGCACGACGAATGTGCCTGCAGAGTTGCATTATATGATAGCGCGCTGAGCATGAGAGGGATTTACCTGTCACCGACCTGTAGGTACCAGCAGGAGACTCGAAAGCGGCACCGGCCCAGTTCGAGCTGAAGGCAACGTGCGAGGTGTTGTCGGGCTTAATCAGGTTGGAGGGACTGCCGACGACAGGGCGCAGGGGGGCGGACAAGTGGGAACCTTCCCGGCGACGTGCGATGCGGGCCTCCAGACGCGGGTTGGCTGCAAACACGGTGGTTGCGAGAAGCGCATAGAGGGAGGCAGTGAAGAACATGGCAAGTGTGCTAGAGGTGAAGACTCGTCTGCTCAAGGAGAGGGAGGGACCTGGAGGGGATAATCAGTCGTTTCCTGTTTTATATCTGAAGGGAGAGATATCGCCCACGCGTTCCATCGCGCGCTGCATATGGTCGGACGTTCTCCAGACCTCATAACCATCCGGCCAAAGACAATTCGTCGCTTATCAGGAGGACAGGGTGCATTTATCAGCAGATACGAGACTTCTGCCCCGCAACACAGTTTTTGCCTGAGAATTTTGAGGTCTTGTTGGGAATCAGAAGGAGTGTTCAGAGGTCAGAGGACTTCGAAAATTGCTTCCCGTGAATTTTGCCGCCGTGCCGCAGTATCTGAGAAGCATGTGGCTTGAGAGAAATATGGAGGCGTAATCTTCACGCCATAAGAGGGTATCAGCCCGAGCTGGCCACGAGTCGATGTATTTATAGTGCAGTAGGTTTTTTTTTCGAGGGCCGCGATTATGGCCAGCGAAACAAGTCCTTGGACCTTGGAGCCAGTTAAGCGGGTTTATGGAGCGGAAAGAAACCCAGCCGCATCCCTGTGGGGATTATATCGTCCATGGAAGCATCAGGCGAGCGACAGTAAAGAGTAGTTGGGTATAAAAATAACGGTGAGAAGATCGCGGAGCACAGCCACATGGCTGTGCGAGAGGCTCCCAACTCCCACCACGTCTGAAACGATGTTCTCGTAGGTTCTCGTTCCGCTCATCCCCCCATTCCTTACTCTTTGTGGATTTGGTTGGGCGTGTTCTCGCAATACGCCATCAGGGATTCGTCATCCGACAAAGTCCAAAAAGTTCAAATGTTCTCCGTAGCACAACAAACCACCGCGTGCTCACGCATCGCGGAGCCACAGGCTTCGAAACAGATACCAAAAATAACTTTTCTAGCCAAAGTCCCCAGCGTTTTGGTTCCGTTTCTGCGTCGTGCGAAGGCAACATCCCGGCAGCGTGTCGTCTTTCTTTTTCTTTTCTCGACGCATGTTCTCTTGGCGCTCTAAATATCGACCTATTTCGATCTCCAAAGTATCCAGGATGGGTGGCCGGAGCGTGTGACGAGGACATCCATGTTCTCAAGTATTATTATTGCTATCGCGGCCCCGAGGATTTGGAACAGGACACGGTGCGTCCATAAGTTCCCTGCTGCCTCATGACGAGCTTCATCGATCCCGCCATGATGGTGTTGTTATTTTTCGCCACTTCCCTCGCCGTCACAGGAAACCTGGTGCTCCATGATCGTCGTGCTGCTGTGCCTGCCGGTTTCGTTCACTCCGGCGCCGCCCCTGCTGAAAAGACCCTGAATTTGCGCATCAATCTGGTGCAGAAAGATTCGGCTGGTCTCGAGAGCGCTTTGAATGCTGCTAGTTTCCCTGACAGCCCCAGTGGCAGACCAAGGAGGTCAGTACCATTTTCACTAATATTGACTCCACCGTTGATACTTCTCAGGTTGAAGAATTTGTCCGACCTACTGCAGAGACCACCGCAGCCGTGACCGAAACGGCGTGGACTCTGCGACACTGACACCGGCGGGGGACTGGATCTCATTCACCGTCCCTGTCAGCAAAGCCAACCAGATGCTGAAAGCCGAATTTTCCGTCTTCACCCTTGCGGTCCGGACCCGTTCTTTCGTTCACGGATGCAGCAGTCCCGGCCAGCTGCAATGGTGATTGTGCCTTTTGTCCTTGGTTATTTCTCGGTGTTCATTTCAAAAGCTACAATCACACCGAGTTGTCTGCAGGCACTACGACTGCCGCGGTGCAGGCTTCGATGATCAGTTTGCCAACCAGGTGAGGTCCCTCTAATTGAACTGAATTTGACACAGTGCCGCAAGAGGTCTCAGGTGCTTGATCTCTGGATCAGCCAATATGATGTTGGCATCAATCATCACTCGGATCGTCGGCATTACAGCCACAACGACCGTCAACGGGTCTTTCTGGCAACGCCGCGCTCTCCACTGCCCTGCGGACGACTCAACACTCTCCCAGAATCTCTCACAAAGTATCTATTACAACCTGGACTTAGTACTATGACTATGTGCTACTATTGCTGCATGTTATCAACTTCATCCACCCAGTGCTGGAACCTGGCGGAGGACAGGCGACGGCGGAGGCAAGCGAGAATGTGTGAGCAGTGGGGTGACGCTTTGCGCTTGTGAATGGCACGAATGGCAAACGGCGGGTTTACGGCGCGAATGGCCACAGGTTGAACGAATGACGCCGCCATGGCCATCATTCCCACGGGGGGTGGGGGTCGTGGGATTTATTGGCTGATCCAGAGATCAAGCACCTCTTGCAGTGCCGTCTCGTTGGGGGCACTCGTAAATATATTGTCGTAATAGAAATGAATATATATTATTGTGCCGCCTCGCTCCGACTGGCTAATCATTGATATCATTAAAAAAAGCTCAAATTCGTAAGTCCAATGGCCAATATCATCCGCTCTGCGAAATCTGGAGGCGATTGGACACACAATGAAACCGACGCATATGACATCCACCTTTCGTTTCAGGATGCCACTACCTTCTTCGGAGTGGCTCAACTCCCCGCCCCTATGATCGACAACGAGATTCTCACCGTCGAAGACGCCAATGACACTGTTTCCGATGCCAACTACGATCTCTTCAGTCTCCTAGACATCGCCATGGATGCTTCCAATTCGCAGGAATCGGCTGTCGATGATTTCGCGGTGTCCCTTTTCCACGCGCTGGGTTACATCCATCGGCCGCGTGTGGCGCGCACTCGTCTTATCCTTCGCTTCCTTATCTGTGGCGAGTACAAGTGCGCCAAACCAGATGTCTCCATCCTAGATCGAACCATGGACGACATCATCCTCCTCGTTCAGGAAGACAAACGCTTTGGAGGTCCCACCGACGCCTACGCGCAACTTATTGCGGAAGCAATCGCGGCGTATCAGGCGAACCAGTCGACCAGGACCGCTTCAGGTCTCCCCCGTTTGCAGAGCTTGGTGAGATATCAGAGAAACAATTGATTTTTATAACCTTGGGCATTAACCGTATTTCTAGGTCGTCCCAGGCATCCTATTGGTTGGGACGAGTCCGACGTTTTACAAGGTCCCCCTCACCGAAGAATTGGTGCGATGTGTGGAACGCGGAGAGTACCCCACTACCCCGACCATTGTGGCGGTGCATCTCCCTGATCTCCCGAGACCGCATCGGCGATGGGTCGAAGGCATGAAGCCATTGGATAATAGGCGAATCATCCTGCAATGCTACGAGGCGTTCAAGGCCTTCATTCCTTAAAGTCGGTAATTTAATCGCTGTTGCTTCCAACTAACTCACCTTCGAACAGGCCATGGGTTGTCTTTCTTTCGTTGTTTTATTTGCGGAAAGGCTGCGTGTAAAAAGTTGCTGGTGACCATCCATATGCATACATGTGACTGTTATTTCTACCCCAATCGTCTCAAATAAGCTACGAAGCTCAATGGTTTGGCCAAATCAACCTATTCGGTGCCCGAGGTGCCCGACGCCAGGCCGGCGCTCATCAAACTATCTCAAAAGGCTCAATTTTGATTAGGGAGAAACTTGCACAACATTTTTGCCGACATTCCCAACCTGCCCATTGTGCGTGTTGCTCCCCATAATCCAATTCAACGTCATTCCAAACTATAATCGTTGTCAGCGTAACTCTGGTCGGAGCTACGGAATTCGTTCCTGAGAGAGATGCAGAGCTTTCTGCGGGCGGATTCTCAAATTATTTCCCTCAGCAGAGCTGGCGTGAGTGGCCTTTTTGACTATCAGTCGAACGAGGACTGATATTCATGATAGAGGTGACGGCTGTTAATGCCTATCTGGCCAAACTGGGAACCCAATTCCGCGGCCTGTACAATGCCAGCGGGAGGGCGTATCCAGATATCTCGGCCATGGGTCACAGGGTCGAGATCGTTGAGCGAGGACGGACGGGTCTGGTCGCCGGAACCTCTTGTTCGAGCCCCATTTTCGCGCCGGTCCGAGTCATCGGACTATTGAATGACCAGCTCATAACGGCCGGGAAACCCGTTCTTGGTTACTTGAATCCGTGGATCTACGCGAATCCTGGCGCATTCAATGATATCACCACTGGCTCCAACCCTGGGTGCGGGACTTCGTGAATTTGAGATCTATTTTCCCCTCGCCGCAAATTGAAAGGGGTTTGACGGGGATTCCCAGCGACGAGCGGTTGGGATCCTGTGACCGGCATGGGGAGCCCAAACTTTTTGTTGATGAAGACAGCTGCCGGGCTCTGAAGACGTGGTGCTGGGTCATTAGACCATTGATTTGTGTTTACTAGTATTGGCAGCTTGCAAAGCGTATCATATTTTTGGTTCCATGATCGGTTGGTTGGATTTGAGTCCAAGTTACAAAAATCCGAGAGGTAGGTGTAGGTATATTTCGAGTCCACCACGGAGTCTTGTAGTGGTTAAGTCATCAAATTTGCCTCTTGGAGGACGGTATATTAGGAAGGCCGTAGCTCATCGGATGCGAAAGGATAAAACAAGGCGCACCAGACCTTTTGAGGGGGACGACAGTGACCTCTCGTTTTCCGGTCGTTGTGACTCTCAGGAGGGATTTACATTGTGGGTCGGGGCATGCAACGTCCGCATCCGTCGACTTCCAATCGTTGGATGCGTCTCCCGCTGCTTCGCGGCCAGTATAGGAAGAATTGCGCCTTGAAATTGAAGACTCGGACTTGAGCGAGTAGCAGCCAGGTCAGAATGTCATACCCAGAGAATATACACAGAACTCCAGTGGCTGCGTTTGCCGGCGGCAAATGCCTTGGCAAATGCGGCATCTCTCCCTCAAGAGTGAAATGGTCTCCCTCTTTTGCTCCGCATAATATGCGTTCCCCAGGGGGACATATCGCTTCGACTCGCAAGTCAAAAAGCTCGAAACTGTCCGACACAAGTAGATGAAGCAGAAACAAAGCAAAAAGAGACCTCCGGCACAAGCATATACCCGGTTCCGGACGGGGCCGAACCCGTGCACGTGATCACCGAATTTGGATAAAAGGTTGAAAAATGTATTTTTCTTTTTGTTCCATCCGACCATGTCGGAAACACCGTTCAACATCGCAATAAGCGACGATAAGCTCACCCTCCTTCAACGCAAACTCGAAATGGCCACCTTCCCTGACGAGCTCGAGGATGCTGGTTGGGAATACGGTGTGCCGCTGGCCGACGTGCGTCGGTTGATCGAACGATGGAAAAACGGTTACGACTGGAAGAAACACGAATCATTGCTCAACGCAGAGCTTCCTCAGTTCACCCAGGACATCGAGGTGGATGGCCACGGGACATTGAACATCCACTACGTCCACAAGAGGAGCGAGATCGCAGGCGCGATTCCCCTGCTCTTCGTCCATGGATGTGAGCTTCATTTCAACCAGATGTAGTCCAGCGTTGAAAAGGTATCGCAGGGCCAGGAAGCTTTTTAGAGGGACGCAAGCTTCTCCCACTCTTGACCAAAGGGACAGACGAGTGTCCTGCGTTTCATCTCGTCATCATGAGCATCCCTGGTTACGGATTCTCGCAAGCTCCGCGTACCAAAGGGTTCGATCTGGACCAGTATGCAGAGGTGAGTGGCTCCGCAACAATGCATTCAACGATGTTGATTTTCGCCAAGGTTGGGAACAAGCTGATGCTGTCCCTTGGATACAATGAATATGGCGAGTCACTATTCTGCAGGAAACAATGCTCGCTGACAAAACCACAGTCACCCAAGGAGGAGACTGGGGTTTCCCGGTACGTGTATCCCTCACAATTTCCTCGCCCACTGACACAGACCCAGATCACCTGCCGTATTGCCAAACTGTACGGAGGAAAACACAGCAAGGCGTGGCACACGAATATGCCGATGTACGTCTCAAAACTCTCGCTTTTCATGTGCTGAGCTTACCAGCGGCGACCCTCCCAAATCCACCCCGGAAACCCCCCTCACGGACAAGGAAAAAGCCGGGCTCGAGAGAACCTCCTGGTTCCACCGTCTGGGCGGTGGATATCTCCGACAACAATCCACCCAACCCCAGACTTTGGGTTATTCTCTTTCGGACTCGCCGGTCGGCCTCATGGCGTGGATATACGAGAAGCTGGTGAATTGGTCGGATAGTCATCCTTGGGAGGACGACGAAGGTAAGCACTGCGTAGCATTCTTTTAGCTACGACCAACCTCCTGCAGTTCTCACTTGGGTGTCCATCTACTGGTTCTCGCGGGCCGGACCAACAGCGTCGCTGCGCATCTATTTCGAGGCGGGGAACCGGGACATGAACAGCGCTTTCTCGGTGCCCGAGCCGCGTCCCACCATTCCCCTCGGTCTCTCCCAATTCCCGAGAGATATCCTGGTATTCCCAAAGAGGTGCGCCACAGTCCAAAGCATTGAATACTTTTCACCAAGAATATTTGCAGTTGGACGCGGGAGATGGGCAACATCGTCTACGACGGAGAGCACGAGTCTGGGGGCCATTTTGCTGCGTATGAACGCCCTGAAGACCTCGCAGATGATTTAAGAAGGATGTTTGGGAAGGGCGGTCCAGCGTTTGGCGTTGTATCGGGGAAATCTGGTTATGTGCAGTGACATAAATATCTGTCTTTTCCTCGAGGATCGATCATCACAGGTTTGACCCTGTAAATCCCCGACTGGTTTTCAGTTAACTATCTGTGGTTCCGGCGAACTCTTTTTTGTCCAACAGCGCGTTACAGTGGAATTATCTGGGAATGAAGATAATAGGGGCGGATTGTTCAAGGCAACCATTCTGAATCGCAGTTCCAAAGACGGGGGAGAATTCGAGATGATGAGTTGTCCAAGGCCCTTGCTAGTCGCAGCGAGCACGCCTTCCCAAGACTCCGTAATCGTCGGTGATTCTAAAATGCCCCAGGATATTGTCAAGCTCTGCCATGAAGAGTTTAACAATCCAGAATTCACGGTGGAGTCTATCAGGAAGACGGGTTAACGCCCACCGAGCTAGTCGTAGAATATGTTGGACTCCTCGAGGCTATAAGGACTGCGATGGGAAGGATGTATATGTCTGGCATAGAGTGGATACATGAGGGCTGAAACCTTGTATCCTGCTCGGAATATTACCCACCTTGAACTTAACATTCCCGATTTTTTATCGGCACCGTAGAGAAGTTGAGAGAAAATAATCACATATATGATCCTGGATCAATAAAAGAAGGCATCGGTTCATTCTGACGGGCTCGACCTGGCAGAGAGACGAATTTCGGGGAAACTGTCACATTCGTAGTGCTCTACACGATTTTAAATGGGCAAACTGACTTTGAACCGTGAGGATATTCAAAATGCCAGTTCGATCCCAACTCACTTAGTAGTCCCCGTGGCACAGAAAATCCCCGACAACTTGCAAGTATCTCTCTTTCTCCTCGAAGAAAGGCATATGACTACTCGCTGCAAACTGTACCCACTTGACCTTCGGCATGCGGTGAAAAAATGGGGCGACGGCAAAATCCTGCGCAGCCTCGTAACGGCCATTAATGAGTAGAGTGGGAACAGTGATTTTGGGAAGATCGTCGACAACCGTCCACGTTTTCAATGTTCCAGTGACGTTGAATTCCGAGGGACCGATCCTAATCGATGTTCGATGGGCTCGTCGACAAGTAAAGCAGGTGGACCCACATGGTCGAGTATACCGTCGCATCCGCTTCCACGGCCTCGAACGCACTCAACAGCTCATTTGGCCATGGCTTGAGGGTACACATGTGCTTCTCGTTGAACTGCTGGATACCGTGCTGATATTCTTCGCTGTCGGTAGTGCCGGCGGACTCGTGTCTTTTCAGCATCTCCTGGAATGCCTCGGGGAAGCCGGAGAGAAGGAAATTGGCACCAGCCGCCCACAGCTCCAGGGACGGCGTCGCGTCAGAAATAATGAGACGTTTGAGGCCCTGGGGATTCCGACTGATCACATAGTTCGCCGCGAGCATGCCGCCCCAAGAGTGGCCGTACAGATCGAAGTCCTCCGCAATGCCGAAGTGGGCGAGAACGGTATCGAGTTCCGCCATGAAGAGCTCGGGCGTCCAGAACTTCGTGGTTTTGTGGGGAAGGAGGCTGGAGCGGCCGCAGCCGATCTGGTCGTAGAAGACTATGGGTATGCTCCGCGATGCGGCGAGAGCTGCGATGGGGAGGAGGTACTGATGGGGGATACCCGGGCCGCCATGTAGCGCCACGAGCGGGCGACCCTGCTTCAAGTCACCGAACACCTCGAAGCTCGTTTGAAACGTTTCGCCGCTGTAGGTAAAGTCGATTGCCCCGGTTTGAGGGTCCGTCATGGTGGGATGCAAGAAGCGCAAGTGATCCTAATCAGTGGGTCCACTGATCGTACTCAGATACGACATCATAAAAATACGAACAATACACTACGACACTTGAAGCTTCTTCCACACAACGAGGCGCTCCCGTCCGACATGGGTAGGGCTCGAAACCGTCGGAATCCTATCCACAACTTTCTCCCAGCCTTCCCTAAGCGGGGCCAAGTAGTGTTCCGGCCGTACGAACCAAGGCGGTCCAGCATCCGTCTCGGGGTCAAGAGGGTATACGAGGGTAATCAGATATCCTCCTGGCTTGATCAACGCGTTTATCTGGGAGCCCCACTCCTGGCGCCGAGAAGGAGGGATTGCGACAAAGAAGCTGATTTCATTTTCTTTCAAGGACTCATTGCGGAACGAAGGAAAACGAACGTGTAGTCGTAGATGAGATCAAACCTTCGCTCGTCCGGCACGGTGAAGGAGAAGAAGTCGTGCACTTCGATGCGGGTGTTGAGACCTTGGGGTATAGTTCTGATATGTGAATGTCAGAATGGCGTTCAGTTAGGAAACCTATATGGCTGTACTTTGACGCATTTTTGACCGCTGCCGGTGAAATATCAATGGCCAAAGTTTCTAGACCGAGTTCAGACGCGATGTATATCGCGTCGTATCCCTTGGTCACGGACTGAATTTTGGCATCCTGGAAAATGACTGGACAAGCTCACAGATCCACACCCGGGAACAAACGCCCGTCCAGAGGCGGGGAAATTGATCTCACCAGACTGCGTCACTTCTCGCAGCGGAGGCTGGATCTCCCCCGCATCCCACGGGGTTACATTTTGATTCCTTGTGTAAGTTAGAAACCAGACTGAGATCGATTACTGTAGCGCACCAAGCTTCGTCCCAAGTATGAGGATCATCCGTAATTATCGATCTCAGTTTGGCCATTATTGGGCGCACTGGTGTCGCTGCACTGGTGGAAGCCATGCGATAGATAGGGAAATCAAAGGGATTGGAAGTCTTTTATATGGAACTCGACTGGTCACGATACACGATGAGAAATGCCGCGCATGACCGACGAAGCTTGGTGAACCGGTCGTGATCCGACTTTCGTGTCTCAGTATTGCCTAAGTCGAGACAAAGTTGGAAGGTATTCAATTTATCGAAAGCTTTACAGCACTCGGGACAGAAGAACGTGCAGGAAACCGTAAACGTGGAAGCAGAAGAAGCAAGAGGCTGTGCTGGGTCAAAACAGGTCAAAACACCCTTTGCTGCGTGTTGTGCGTACAACCACAATGAAGAGTACTGACTTCCTTCTTATCCTCGTGGGTCATACGTTCATGGCCTAAGGTGCGGGGAAATTGATCTCGGCGCCTTCAGGTGGCCTTCCTCTGCCCACCCATTGCCACGTTTATCATCTCAGGTTGCGGCTGTGATCTGCTAATAAGTATCCTTCTCTCCATGTGAGTGCAACTCAAGTCTCAAGCCCCATGAACCCGACGGAATTCAACTATGACTATAGTCTCGGATATCTACCTGGACACATCGTATGTCCCATGTTTTTTAAATAGACTTGTGCTCACATTGTCGTCCAGCACGCTTTCTGGCTTATTTACTGCAAAGTACAGGCAGAGGAACGCTTCGGTGAAGGCCAGTTCATATGTAAGTGTATCGTTCACATCTTGTCTCTATTTCAACACAACTCCTTGTCTGCAGACACTGGATACGGCCACTTCGAGCAGAGTTACAGCGTGGTTCCAGCTGAATCTGGTCCGCCCCCTTCATATGGTGCTACTGTCAACGGGAGTCCGTGATCATGAAGCATAAGCGCGTTTTCGTTCAACTTGTATGATCTGGGTTAATGGATGGCTTGGAATTGGTTCCCGAACATTTTTTGTGAATGCCTGGATGTCACTCATCAATCAAGCAGAGTTGTATCGCGTTCACGTTCCGACAGATACTACGGTAACCCGTCCCTCCTCTAGGAAAGTCTGAGGTGCTCCATGTCGTAAGTATCGAAAGTGCCGACGGATGACCTCGAAGCCCTGGGTACAGGATTTCCGGTGTCCTCCTTCAGGTTAGTCGTTGTCGCTACCGCGCCGGAAGGTGCACGATGGAAGGGCAATCTGGTGCTCACAAGTTGCCGCCTGGTTGAATCATACTCCCACTCTTGGCACCCACAAGATTATGAGTAATGGTAAGATACCTGCCATTCCATCAAAAATCAAAGTATGCACATTTCTAAAGAAAGATTCACTTGAATCACGGAGTTTCTGAGGAGCATTTAGCTCTGCACATTGCTGTGTATGGCCAAGGTAACGACGAGTATACATACCACCGAAAAAAAAAAATGAAGTACAGGGACGCCGATTGCCACCGTACCGTATACGGTTACGGCCTTACCAATACAACGGCTTTACTTGTTACGCAACTTGACACACCGGTACGGTTTGTGGGCACCACAAAGCCGCAGATACGGTTCGTTGAAAACCCCCTGTCTCAAGGCTAGTGTCCTTGGATGATTTCTTATGCAAATGTAGGTCCCCGCGCCACTCAATATGGAGTTGACAAAGAACCGTACCCGAATTTAATTTTGATTTTCGCAAAATGACCAAGAAACGAGTACTTGAGAGTTTTATGTGACTGCAACAAACAGAGAAAGGGAGCTGGAGGGATGGATGCACCATGATTTGCTGCGGAACATCATCTGTGTGCGAGTTGCGCGACTGCTGTTACCCAACTGTTACTCCTCTGCATGCAGCGTTGGCCGAACAAAGTGTAGCGCAAAAGCAAGCCGCAAAAGTGGCCCCCAATATATTTTTGGTGATGAGCGCGCAGGCTAACTACTGTAAGTAGGATGTGTAGTGTCGCCTATATGCTTGTAAAGTTATAAATAAAATAAAATAAAAATAAAAAGGGAGTGGAGGGTGGGTGAAAAGAAGTGCAAGCGTGGCTCGCGACTGGAGACGGTGAGCGGAGCTCGTCGTGGTAGAAGGAGCTCTTCACACTGCAATTCGGAACCGAGTTTCCGCCCCTAACTCAGCCTCCGCTACAACTGTAGCACCGAGTCAGGAGCCTCGGCCCGAGGCAATGGCAGGAGCGAGCGAGCGTACTAGTAACTACCGATCTACAAAAGAAAGTTAAATTCCTTTCAGAGCTTGATTTTGCTCCAATTCAGCTGGAAAAAATACAGGGAGATAGATGTGCTTCCTGGGAATCAGCCAGACTGAATTTAGGCGAAAATCGGTTCCATTGACCGAGCACTGGATCGAAACTTATTTTTGCACATCTAGGTGAATTTGATCGCATGGCTCGGCAGCTTCATTGCGGACTCAATTCTGCTCTTAGTGTTCTACAATCTCGTCACAGGCAAATTAACAGCAGGAGAACCCTATGGCCCGACCTCCGAACGCAATCCGACACAGATGGCAGGGAGATAGAGGGAGATTGATAGTAGCTCGGGAGGCGGATCAGTGGTGCCGATCCGAATGAAAACAAGTTCGGGTCGAGCGCTGGCAGAGGCCTCTCGGATACCCGCTTTTACTCCAAAACTTGCTACAGTGAGTTGACAGTGCGTTATTAGACCGAACCGATCGGGAAAGACACATATCTTTCTTGACAAAGCGGAAGGAAGGAAGGTGGTTCGGTAGGTAAGATTTAATTGATTTTAACCGCAGTGGTCCCATTTGAGAACATAGCGGGCTACGCCAAAAATGCAAAGCGAGGACTTCAAAGAAAGAGCCCGATATAGTTCAACTCGAATGACAAAGGTTCAACATTCAATTTGTGATAGAGGACAAAGGAGCTTCGGAAGAATCGGAACGAAAATGTGATCGTCTGTAAGTCGATCGATGTAGTCATGTATCTCAACCGCTGCGGTTAAATTCGTTTACTTCCCTTTCGTAGTTGAGAAATTATCGTAAGTATACAATCACAGCCAATTTGACTGATGAACTACTAGGATGAAGCCGCCCTGACGAATCGTGAAGATCTGTCCGCGGTCGAGCCGCGCTTGAACAGCGGCGCTTGTACTTTCAGGGACGCTGAAACGGCTTCAAATAACGGAAAGCGTTTCATCCAAAAAAAACGATCAATCACGGACCTACGGACCCCCGGGGCTGTTGCTAAAGTCTTTATAAACCTTCATAAGCGGTTTGACCGTTATTGCACTCAAGCCATGACCACACCTGTGGACTCCCCGACTTTGAACCCTTTGGTTAAGCAACTCGGGTTATTGAAACATCCCGAAGGAGGTGGGTGTTGAACCTGCCTGATGAATTCCAGTAACGAATCCGACGCGCAGGCTATTTCCTTGAGACCGACCGGCAACCCGATGAAGTGCCCAGTCCGTTTGTAGGAAAGTCTTTCAAAGGCAAAAACCCGTCTTGTGCTACTCATTTAACATGACATGGAATAGGCGGCGGTTTAAGATCACTCGCAACGTCGATATACTACCTCCTCGACTATGACAGCCCAAGCGGAGTGATTCACCTGAACAAATCTGTAGTACGTCCTGGTCTTGTCTGCAAAATGATCAGAAAGTTAAATTGATTTCGTCCATTAGACCTATCATGTTTTGCACCAAGGCCGGGCAGAGTACACTCTGATAACACCAGGGAATCCTCCCACCATAGAGAAGAAGATTATCGGGGCGGGTGAAGGCGAGACACGACAGCTCCTTGTCGGTACGGGTGTTTGGAAGATGTCCAAGCTGCTTTCGGAAGACGTGACGAAAGCAAAGACGGAGGAGGAGAAGAAGAGTCTGGGGTGCTTGATCACTGAAGTGGTTGTCCCAGGATTCCACTGGGAGGACCATAAGTTCCTGACGAAGGATGCGTTACTTGATCTGGTCAAGGACTTACCGGACAAGGAGAGTCTCGTCGCTGATCTAAGTGCACACCTGAAGAAGGTGTAACAGCTGTCACACATTGTTTCGGTGTCTGGCGAAGAAACACAATATAGAGAGCCACATGTGGTAGAGTAGGATCTGTGGCAGGTGCTGCCAGAAACAATAACATTAATAACAGCAAATGATTTAGACCATCCGGATTGGATCTTGGCGGCAATTCCTCAAACACCGAACATTCTGTGCTAGAGCGGAATTAGTGAAACATTTTGGAGGGCCGACTGAGACCTGTGCCAGAAAGCGATATTGGATCACCTGGAAGACAAAGTAAAAAGCAGGTGGCCGAAGGCAATGTCGTCTACGAATAACGGGAGTAAATAAACGAATTTTCGCCCCAAAAACCAATTTCCTACGTGGTCCACGATCGTCATAAATGACATTGCTTTTATAAAGCCAACGTTAGTGCCGACACAAAGCTCAAGTCGACCCTGTACTGTGCCAAGAATCAGTCTCGCTACAAAGATATTCTACGATGCAGATACTATGATGCCCAATGGGTCTGGATATGCACAATGGGTCTGGACAGTCGATTTTCCTCCTCAGCCTGTCGCTCTTTACTCCCGGTGTTTTCCGGAATTAATACATGCACCTCTCAGCTACTGCTGTGTAAAATTTCTAAGAGAATTGTGAACGGGAAGGGATAGAAAATCGGTTCCCGGACCATCAATTTTGGTGATCTCAACAGACATCCACCAGTTCTTCAGGTGCACTGTTGTTGAAGGCTTTGGTGCTGCAGACAAGAACAATGGGGGTTGATACGGGTGGCATAGCCTGCTTCCCTCAGTATCCTCACTGCAAACAAAAAATCAACGGCAGTTTGTGCTTGCTCCATTACCAAGAAGTGCGGCACAACTCGGCATCCCAATTTGGACACGGAAAATTTGAGCATTTAATGGAATTATTCATGCCTCAACGGTGCAGTAAGTATCTGTTGGGATTCAATCTAGCCGGAATGTATAGGAACATCATGGAACATCAATTAGGTAATCCACGGGTATATAAGTAGCGTAGCTTCACTTGTATTCGCTACGTGTTTGCAGAGCTCAGCCAAACACGATTATCTTTTGGTTCTCATACTCTGGTCCCGAGTAACGACTCTACCGATTATTTTTTACACAAACACGTCCCGGGTAGCTCCCGGTCACCACAGCTGTACAGTCTACACGGGACCACCCCGCATCGGCGACAACGACGACAACGCGCGATCGCGACCGATAACGAGAATCTTGACGATCCAAGACCCACCAGTATCTGTGGGCACTGTGCAAAGTCCTCACCGTCCCGAGGCACCACCACTACCTCACCACTTCGGCACAAAGCCCATTGCGCACGTACAGGACGCTGCGATAGCGGAGACACCAGACCGAAGCGCCGCGTTGAATCCAGAAGAGAACCACGGGCACGGAGGGGATCCCATCGTGAGCCGGAGGAGTCGATGACCCTGCCGGAGAGAATGCGATCTTGGCGACGGAAGGAGGATAGAAGGAGCGGGATGGGCAGGAGGACGAGCAAGGGGATGAGATGGGTATCAGCTCGACGTAGCGACGCGAGGCAATGATCAGCTTCATCCCACGAGGCATCGAATGCCGACAATTTCATTGGCGGTAGCGTGTGTATCGACACACACCTTTCACGGACGCGGGACCCGACGTCCGAGGACTCACCACTCAGATCACATCACTTCGACTTCGGGAATCAGCGAGTGGATGGATTGATTCACGGTTGAGGGGGAGTTCTACCAGTTCGTCCCACATTTCGAGTTTTTCCTTCGCATCCCGTTCTGCGATTGAGGGGGAGTGTTGGGATTCAATCTAGCCGGAATGTATAGGAACATCATGGAACATCAATTAGGTAATCCACGGGTATATAAGTAGCGTAGCTTCACTTGTATTCGCTACGTGTTTGCAGAGCTCAGCCAAACACGATTATCTTTTGGTTCTCATACTCTGGTCCCGAGTAACGACTCTACCAATTATTTTTACAGTATCCCGGGTTTCCGAAGCTACAAAACTCACAGGAAACACTCCACAAAATCGTTAGAAGGTCAATCAGTACCATCATTGTTTGTGATCAGATGTAAGAACGGGCCGCACATGGAGGTCTATGCAACAAGCCTGTCACAAGTGTGACAAGGAGTCCTCAGGTCTATTCCCTGGTCCGAGTCTACGGTCTGAGGTCTGAGGTCTACGGTCTACGGTCTATTAGACCGCCTCCCCCACGGATCCGACTTTCTGCTGCGGGTTGAGGAGAAAGAGGGCTTGGTCACACTAATGTCACGGTGACACTCCCTGGAGCGGAGATTGAATTTGTCACGGATTTCCTCAATCCTCAACGACCACTGGCCGGCAAGACATTCCGAGGGAGCAGAACAATTTATTTACAATATGACAGTGCCTCCAAATTTCCCTCGATTTTTCCGAGCCCAGGGAAGAGAAGAACTGGTGGATGTCTGTTGAGATCACCAAAATTGATGGTCCGGGAACCGATTTTCTATCCCTTCCCGTTCACAATTCTCTTAGAAATTTTACACAGCAGTAGCTGAGAAGTGCATGTATTAATTCCGGAAAACACCGGGAGGAAAGAGCGACAGGCTGAGGAGGAAAATTGACTGTCCAGACCCATTGTGCATATCCAGACCCATTGGGCATCATAGTATTCACCTGTTCTGAATAGCAGTTCCAGGGGTAAATGAACCCCACCGCCAGCCCGACAATCGTCTCGCCATTCGCGGGCTGCATAGGCTCCATCGTTCGATAACCGCGGAGGTCCTCGCCCCATATCACCTCTCGCCCACGATTGGTGCGGAGCTGGGGATGATTCAGTTCATCATAAGTCAAGTCAGGCAAAGAAACGAGGCACCCTGACAGTCTTGATTGCCTTGTCACGGACCAAATCCACGCCCACCACCACCTCGCCCCCCGCACCATCGACCTCGAACGGTATCCACGAGCCGTCCGCGGCGCTGCCATCCCAGATGGGGTCGAACCGCGGCGTTTTGACCAGGTGCCACCCAGACTCCTCTCCCACCACGCGCGCCGCGATGCCAGACTCTGCCGCAAATTCGGCGTGCAGCGCCCCAATGTGGCGGTCCCCGCCAGGTTGGTACGCGGAGATGCGCCGCAGACTCCCAAGTTCCCGGGCGTCCGCGGCCCAGATGAGCACGTCGGTGGGGACGAGGTCGTCGTGGTACGCGCACTGGAGCTGGTACCGATTCAGTTCACGCGTAGTGGACACGACCGCACAGAGGCGCGGGGCGTGCGACCAGATGGGCGACACTGCGTTGTGAAGGGCATTGGAGGTGAACAGTGTCGGGGGCTTCCAGAGGGGACGGTGGAGGAGAAGGTGTGCGAGTTCATCATCGTTGTTGCCGTCTTCGTCGTCATCTTCGAATAAGCGGTGTTGGACGAGGCCGAGACGCACTATTAGACCCGCCTGTAGCCTGTGAATGGAAGTCATAGACAGACTCGAAAGATCTGCTTACATCGGTGGTGTGCCCCGCGATGCCAGTTAGCGCATGGCCTGGACTGACACTAAGGATACGTTGGCAATATTCCAAGTTCGCGTCGCCAAGGCTGTGGGATTCTCCGGATACTGTGAGGACCTGATTTCTCTCTCTCTCTGTAAGCGTCATACACTCTGCAGGAATCACATTCGCTGACCGTGATCCCCTTAATAAATGTTTCTATTTTTTCGTCGACGAAAATATCCGGCATGTGCAAGACCAGTCCAGCGATTCCGGTTTCAAGGCGAACGGTCTCCGTTGAGCCTCCCTCAGTTTTCCTAAAGACCTTTCCCATGATAGCGACCTCGGGATGCTCATCCGTGAACGCCATCCCAACGAGGGATTTTTCTGCACCCCAAAACGTCTCAAACACCCCACCTCCCTCATAGCTCATTGCGTCACAAATCCACTGCGCACTGACAGTTCTCGTGCGCACCCCGTCCTTTAACTTAGGCCAATATACTGCTGGCATATCCACATTCACTGACGTCTCCCAAACTTGCTCAGCCGCTGTGCCCTCCACGCGCTCTTTGGCTTTTACAGCGACGCGCGGCGCATAATCATCCGCCAGCTGCACACACACATCCCAGATCCGACGCCGATTTGCAATGGTCATGAACGGCCCATGCAGTCCCGTGCGCGGCTTCGTCTGTTTCTCGGCCCAAAGAAACAGACCCTTGTAGTTTGTCATCTGTGGGCTGAGTGTGCCGTTCCGGAGGTCTTCATGCAGCTCCCAGAACCAGGGCATGCAAGCTTGGAGCGCGGCGCACCAGAAGGGCCGATTGGAAGCGTTAAAAAAGGAGTGGATGGGGTAGGAGGCGGTGCAGAGGGCGAGGACGGTGTGCGAAGGGAGAGAGAGGAGGACTGCATGCGCGATATCGTATGGAAAGCTGGCGAACGGGTCATGTCGAATACATGAATCGATCACGCCGGGAGGAGGGAGAGTGAAGCGCATGGTGGAGACAGCCTTGTGGAAGAAAGCAGCGAAGGCTGGACTGGGCATAGGGTTTACTGACAGCATCTAAGATGCAACGTTAGGTATGCAGATACTGCTCCAAGGATGCCGCTCATGCCTCTATTCCAGACTTGGATGACCAGTATTGATCGAATTCGTTGTCTGGTTCGCCGTAATCAAGACTGAGACACTCCGACGACCCTAAGTGCAGGTTGGACATGGTATGGTAGAGGACATCTTTGTCGAGGTTCTCGTTACTGCAGAGAACCCTGGTGAGAAGTTGTAAGCACGGTGCGTGGATTGGAAAACAAATGGTTTGAGTGGCGTCAAATATGTGATAGCTGTGATGTTGTTTTAAGCATAACAGGGTCCGAGAAACGCGCGGTAACATACCACTGGAAGTTGTGAGAGTCTTCAGGGAGATTGGGATCTAACAAAAGAAAAATTGTTAGGTGCTTGCTTGCCTGTACTCGTCGTCAGATACTGTACCATCGCCTTCATCAATTGAGTTGAAACAGCCCTTGAAAGTATATAAGCCATGTCGAATGAAAAGATCTGCAGGAGCGACATACATAGTCTTCGTAGCGGCACCCCGGTCCCGTTATGTAGGTTCTTCACGGGGCGTGAGCAGAATTTCTTGACCTTGCGCTGATAGAGTTTTACTTGTCAATGGTAGTAGACCTGGCGTTGAAGCCGAGGAGATGACAGGATCCTGTCCATGCCACGTCCGCCTCGCTGACGATTTTTGGGTCGTATCCATACTCGTCCTCACTCGACTCTTCCAAATTTTCCAAGTCTTCTAGATCTCTATTCCTAGGTTGTCGCACTCTGGGAGACCGCTTGGCGATTTGGACTGCGAAAGTTGGACCCGCGCAAACGGCACATACAACGTCGAAACCCATGGACACGGCTTGAATTTGTAATCGAAGTTTGTTCGGCAAGCCACCGGCAGCTTTGATGTGGCCGGGGCCGGCCGGATTTTCCCACGAATACAGGTTGGACTTTGCGCATTTTACCAGGTTTTGCCCGCCATCGTCGTACCCGCTAATGTTGCCGCGACTTCCGACTCAGCCGTGCGAAGTCGACTTGGGGAAGTCGACTTGAGTCGAGTCAAGTCGAGTCGATCTGCTGACTCAACCATGACTTCGAAGTCAGTGGAAGTCGACCAGGGTCAACTTGAGTGACTTGAGTCGGAGTATTTTGGGAAATGTTCCTTTCCATGAATGACCACGATTGGAGGCAATTTCCAATTTTTTTCTTGGTGATTGTGACGGTGTGACGCAAAGTCACAGCAGTGACGCTGGTGTCACGCCTGCGACATCTTGTGTTTCTATCCAGTTTCTGTACTCATTGGGCCCCGGAAAAATCAGGGAAAAATTGATTTTGTTGTATAAATGGATACACATTCCGAAAATTGTCATAATCAGCAGGGGAAGCTTGAATGACAGTGAAATAAATGATATTTTATTGATCCCATGGAAACACCGTTCAACTTCAGCGTACCTCCTTACCTACAGTGCTCCTGTTGCTTGTGGTGGTAGTTTCAGCTAAATCTGAAGATGTGACCCGACTTCACCGACTCGAGTCGACTTGAAGTCACTCCGAGTCGACTTCGCTGGATGAAGTCGAGTCGAGTCGAGTCAAACATCAAATTAAGTCGACTTGGTAAGTCGTGACTCGACTTTTCGAGTCGCGGCAACATTAGTACCCGCACGCATAACACATCCCCTCTATCTTCGCACTGTTGTATCGTCCTCTGTGCTGTGTGATATGCAACCCCCTCAACCCCTTACATTAGTACTACTACCACCAACCTCGAGTTTTTAATTCGGGGCATATGGCAGGGGATAAAGATGTTCTATGGTCTCCAACATTGCGAACCTCAGTTATTCATCGGCCCATGCCTTCAATGCGCGCGACACAGAATCTAAAGGTTCCTGCAAAACTTGGAAATACAGCGTGTTGCTAAATTTCACAAGGTCGGCGCCTACTCTATTCAGGAGGTCCACCGCACCGGAAGTGAGGGCTATTCGGCAGCAGGCGGCGTTCAGCGCAAGATGGTGCGGCGAGGGCGCTGGAAGATCAGCGGGGAAGAAAATATAACCTTTTCTACAGTACATCGATCCCCAGTGTGGTTGAATTTGGCCTCGAGCTCGTTGGTCGACGAGTTTCGTCGTGGACAGGGACAAAGTATTCGTCAATAAGCGATACCTACGTGGGGTTTATGATTGTCGATGATATTGAAAGAAGAAAAGAGGCGTACTGTGGGCTCGAACCACAGAAAGAGAGTGTCCATCGAATCGTGGTCGTTCAAATCAAGTGTGAGGATATTTTCGGGGCGGTAGATGTTTATCCCCTCCAGTTCGCCGATGAGTTGCTCCGCCTTGAAAAATCTGGAGCGCCCGCTTGCTATTGATCTGCATGAAACTTCAGAGCGTACAATGATATTCCAAAAAAAAAAAAGACGGTACCTTCCCATCAAACAACTCGTCATCCAAAGGCGTCTGAGTGAAATTACTCAAGCGCTCTGGTATAATGTGAACAGCTCTTGTGGCGAGGGTCTTTGCCAAGTAGCGCTGTCGCCGCGGCCCACGGTTCCATCGTCTTGCGGTAGGCCTCGGTGTTAATCACGCAGCAAAGCCTGGACAAACTGGATAAACTATATGAACAAACGATCACGAAAGACACCAATTTCTCCGCCTCCAAATGCGAACAGTTTTCCTTACCGTGTATTTTTGGGCGTCAAAGATAAGATTTAATAATTGAAAGAAGGATTCTGCTTAGTGCTGTTTTGTGATCAAATTGTAGTAGCATTCTATGTGGTTCAATATGCTAATACGGACACGAATATTTATTTGAATGATTTCTCTTCAAAAGCGTCCCAGTTCTATAGTCTTGTTCGCATCTGCATGAGTCGTGCGTTGGAAGCTTCAGTACCAAGATAAAGTGGCGTCGTCCAGCGCGGAGTCATTAGGGTACGCCGGAGAGCATTCATATCTTTCGACTGAATCGCTTTCGCAATGTGTTCCGATGTGACATTTTTCTTCCGTCGAATCTGAGCCGTCGTATAGTAGGGTCCTGCGGCAGCGACCAATATAACAACACGACTTGTTGCTTCAGGCATAGAGAACAAAATCACTGCCTGTCGAATCAGCTGCTTTTGGGCTTCGTGCAGTTTCCGATCCAGACGGGTTTTGAAGAAGGGGTCGTGAGGAGCCAGACTTCGGTGGATGTAACGTTTAATTTCGACCAAAATGCGAGGACACTGGATGTCAATAGGCAGGGAAGCACGGTGACTGCGAACAATAGTCGCCATCTCCGACGTGAGCTTGAGTCGTTGGGATAAGCGCTGGAATACACCCCCAATTTTCGACGACAGCGAGGTGTCCGTGCCTGGAGGAGTGGCGACTTCTATAACCGCGAAGTCGGTGACCTGTGATGTTGCCCTGCTTTGAGCAAGGGTGATACCAGAGACACCAGAGAGATCGCCCGGCAGAACGCCTTCTTCGTCCGAATCATCGCTGGATTCGTCGCTAGATCCCTGCAGAGATTCCAGCTCCGAATCTGCGAAGGAAAATGTTGCTGGGGCGGGTTCAGCCCAATCCTCGTCTACCGGTGCATCATTTTCCAGTTCTGCGTCCTGATGATCGGGAGCAAGGATATTTTCCTCTCCTTCGACAGTCCCAGGTTCCGGATCATTTTCAGGATCATCGTTAACACACCACAAGTGGTACTGGGGTGCGACCAGGAGGTGCGACATGCCCTCAACCAAAGTGTGGTTCCATACGATGTACCAGTAGGCCTCGAGGTTACGGCTGTTTAGAGCTCGGGAGAATGCGAGGCTGCGCACGAGAAAGATGCGTTGGAGAGCGGCGAAGGCATCAAATAGTCTGAAGGCCATGGCCTGGGGCAAGAGGTCTCGAGATCAACGATCGGGCACACTCTGATCGAAACGTGACCAGAGGGGGGGCACAATATTGATAAATATTTGGCTGTTCATTCATTTTCGTGCAGTGCGTCGTGGATGTGCCAAAAAAATAGGAAATAGACTTCTCAGGCCTTAGTTTACCTTGCTACTGCTACTGTGAGAAAAAAACCCGTTTGTGTTGGGGACATGTTTTTGTAGACCCATCGCCTTCATTGCCAAATGGAGACATATATCCGGCACTGAATCGGCACCTCCTCAAAAAAAAAAATCATGTTAAGTGGTTTTTTGTCGTGTTTAGTGATAGATAGTGCAAGGCAACGTATCCTTCCCTCACAAGCCCCTTGTCCCTACTCTTAACTCTCCGAGTCCCAAAGTCTGCCATCACATTGAGTCACGTGTCGATCACAGTGTGCCCGATCGTTGATCTCGAGACCTCTTGACCCGGGGGTAGACTCGACCGGGGTGTTGGATTACCGCGACCATATGCATGCTGGCAGCTTTATAGGGGTACAGAGGAAAGAACAATGTCCACACCTATTTGGAAAGGACAATGAAGGGCCACACACGGTAGTGATGCCGCGAGCTGGAGCTAAATCGAGGTGAAACTCAGCTCGGCTCGAAGCCATACCAAATCCGGCAGCTCGAGGTGATGGGAACTCAGCTCGGCTCGAGCTACCTCGAGCCCATCTGATGCCTTTTCCTTTAATAGTAACCAGTGCCGCGATGCCGCCGAAGCGCCCTCCAGGTTTGCTGAGACGTTCTAGCACCAAATTCCAACGTGTTCAATAATTTTATGTGTTTCTATTGTTTGGTATCCTCAATTATAACCTGCTACCAAAAGACCATGACCCAGTATCATGCATAGTGGCACTGGCAATGACTGCACTTTTGCAGTACTGCTGGCTACCAGTGTGCATTAGCATGAGATGAAAGAAATCTGAGGAGGGGCTCCATGCGTTACCATTTGTGTCCTAAGGTTCAGGGACATTCTTCACAGAAATATGGGCAACCTATGGACAAATAAAGAGGAATTTGACTCGATGAGAATAAAGTCATTTTGGTCAATTCCTTGGCCATTTCAAAGCTGGAAAGAAATTAACGGGTCATTTCAGCCCATTCTAAATCATTTTTCATACATTACTTGTTAATATAATTGTGCTACTGTGCTCCTCGACACCAATACAGGTGCGTGGGAAACCCGATTCCCTTTATGGCAGTGATCTTCGAGCGCCTCGATTTACCTCGAGCTGCATCGAGGTTGATGGCCCATCAACTCGACCTCGCTCGGACTCAGCTCGCGGCATCACTACTGTGACACACGCCTCCACCACGCGAAGGTGGCTTGGAACAAAGCGCGCACGCCAAGGCAGTGATGAACCACTTTGATCACGTGATCGTGGGTGGAACGTATAATATAAACATTGACTTGAAGTCGACTCCATCCATCTCATTGTCAGATTGTGAACCCACATCCCATTTCATCCGTCCACTGGTGCGTCGTTTTTCAGTGCATGAACTTTTCATAGTCTCAATATCCCCACCCCAGCTCATGTCGGCTGCTGTACCCAAAGTACCCAAACCCCTTGGTAGGGACGACTACCGCGTCTTCGGTTTCCTTCTGAACGAGGACTTCCTCCTTAAATTCGCGCTGGAGCACCGACTTGGAACCGCGGAAAACGACTGGCAGCGAGGGTGCGCGATCAGTCGCGCGGCGGAGGAAATTATCGACGCGCACCACATAGAACCTTACATCGTCGCCGGCGTTGTGGTCAAAGGAAGAATGACCACCTGCGCTGCCGTTGCCTCGGAGGACTGGGATGACCACATGCCCATGCCACCAAGGGAAACCATCGAGAAGCTGAAGAAGATGATGCGCACCGACAAGGAGCCTCGGTGGTATGTCCACGCGTAGCCCTTCAAACTTCCTCGTTATATTCTACCAGCTTCAATTTCGTCTCAGTATTAGCTTTCGCATTGCTTTCGATACATACATTGTACCATCTTCAGAAATCATTGGATAACTTGCTCCGTCTGTCAACCGTCTGTGCCAAAAACGGTGTGGTGCCAAAAACGGGGTCGTTCCAGTTTCAAATGTGCCAGAGGATCTATCCTAGTAGCAAGATCGCACAATCAATTTCGAACCATGCCAAGGAACATCATGGAGGACGGCCATGGACTCTCGAGGTTGGGAGGAGGTTTCAAGGCGATAACGTTCCGATAACGTGAATAAACAACAAACCTAAACATCCTTTCTTGCCTTTTACTCTTCTCCATACGCCGGCGTATACACTTTAACACCTACTCCAAACGTTCATCGCCTAGACAGCCCTCATTTACCCGTTACTTTCATACCATGCTCTTGATAAACACCCAACTGGTTCTCGGGATCCTCGCCAACAGAGCTTACAGCCAAAGTCCGAACGTTACATGGATGAGCCCTCTTGCGACGGATATTTTTGGCCCTGATACGACGATGATACTCGCCAAGTGGACCTCCCAGGACACGGTCGACTCGCCTTCCTTCAAGCTCTGCATGGCGTCTACTTCGGATTTGCAACGGCGATTCGTCAGGACTTCAAAAGATTCGCGTCGACAGTTCGTGGGCGAGAGGAGGAGCAGCTCAGAAGACTCTGGCGGGTGTGGTACGACTGTGTGGCCAGTCATCAGTCAAACGGCAGGCGTCTTTATGGCCCCGGTGTTAGTCATCCTACTTCGTGGAACGCATCTAGCATTGGCTGAATTCACGCATATAGGGCGGTCACCAAAGTTCCTTCCGATGGAATGTTCTATCTTCAAATGGAAGACAGTTCCGGGAACAAGATGCACTCTCCCACATTCAGCCTCAGCCGTGAGTTTCGCCGTTTGGAATGCTTTTGACAATTCAATTTTTATTTTTTCCAGCTGTCGGCATGTCCACAAGCCATTCGTCTCCCGATGTTTCTGAACCTGTTCCTGGTATCGAACCTCAAGCTCAAGCGCCCCTCAGCGCAATACCTCCAATCGTTCCGCAGACGTCGCCTCTGTATCCTAGCTCTCTGTCCACTCTAGCTGCACCGACATCGACAAGTACTGTCAATCGCGCATCAGCAACAACAGCACCCATCGATCCCAATGTTCTTTCTGCGAAGTCGGCGCCTCCGCCTGTGGCCTACGCGGCCCCCTTGTCTGCAGTGGCCGCGATCATCATCGTCGCAGGTGGATTGTTCCTCAAGCACCGCCGCAAGCACGGCGCCCAGCAGCGCATTAAGGACGCCGAAAACCTGTCACGCACCAGCACATTCAACAGCTACAAATCGCACGGAAGAAGCGAGGTCGGCCACGCACTCAACGTCCTCTCCCGCCACCACGGATACAACAGAAACCCACCCGCGCCGCTGTTCATGCCCCCGGACTACGGAACGACAAAGCAGGATCAGGAGCGAAACCCGCCGCCGAACGCGTTCCCATACCCTGCGTATGCGCAGTGGGACCCTCCTGCTCTGGACTACGCGCATCACAGGGACCCGCCCGTCACTCGCACCGACACACCGCGTTCTGTATCGTCCTCTGTGCAGAGCCCAAAACACGCGCGGCCACGCCTCCCGCCGATAGCGTCCACCGGCAGTTTCATGTCCGCGAACGACCCTGCGACGCACAACGTCCTGGCGGACTACTTGCTCCCCTCGCCGCCCCTCTCATCATCAACCTCGACGCCCCGCTGTTTGCTTCCCGCGCCTCAGAAGCTGCATTTGCGTCACGACGGTACTGGTGAACGTTACGGTATGGGCTCGGGCAACCCGCTGGGAACCCCCGACAAGGAACGGAGCGAGTTTAAGCTCTACGCGCGGGTGCAGAATCAGCTTGACATGTATAACCGTTGGAATCCAGCTTGACGTGTACCAGTAGGCGCAGCTGAATATGATATCAAGTATTTGATTTGCAGGCGGACGCATTCGATGTTAGGTTTTTCCACCTGGGGTACGTACGTATGTACAGGCCAGTATGTACAATGTACAGACAGGGAGGAGGCAGACAATGGATAGTGCGCAAATGCGGAGTACGGGTGTAGACCTGTTTCCTAATTACAGGGCAAGATGTTGTTGTAGGTGTGTATGTAACGGAACGACCAGGACAGAGACGAAAAAAGACACAGAGATAAGATGGATGGATGGATGGATGGGAGACAGGAAAGATGCAAGACGGATGAGAGGGAGAGAGAGAATGAAACTATATGATACGATACAGCGAAAGACCTAAAATAACGGCCCAGGAAAGCGAAAGCAGGAGAGGACAAGACAAAAACGTGGAGAGCGTGAGGCGTGAGGCGTGTGCAAGTATGTATGTATGAATAGGGCCAGGAGGGCGAGAGAATGTGTTGATGTGGGAGTATGGGAGCCGGGCTGTGAACGTCAACAGGAATGGAGATCGGAATACTGGTCTAAGCGTGTCATCGCGGACGTTCAGGCGCCCACGCCTGAGCCTCGCGCCCCATGACAAACACCACATCCTCCTCATCCTCCTCATCCAGCTCTTCCGCGTCTGTGTCGCCTGCATGCGAGCGCAGCCCCGCCCCCGCCTTGTCCGCCTGCAGCAGCATCGAATACGGCGACGCCGGTGCGTACGGGGAGGCGGATGTGTACGGTGCTGCGGAGGAGAATGCCGCCGAATGCGCCTCGACGACGCTGGGCTGCGCGGTGGGGAGGACAAACTTCTCCCAGCCCTCCGTGCTGCGCACCCACTCGCCGCGGATCTCGGCGTAGTCTGATAGCCCCAAGACGTCCCGCACCAGGTTCAGGTCCGTCGTCTTGGACTGCACGCGCTTGAATGACGCAAGTACCTCAATGCGCACCCAGCCTTGCGAGTCCATCTGTGTGCAGCAGCGAATCAGTCAGAATCTCAGCCGTAAAAGAAGGGCGAAAAAAAAACGCACCTGCTGCCGCAAATATAAGTCCGTTGCCATATTATCGGGGCTCAAGTAGAACTCAAGCTGACTGAGGATCTCCTGCCTCAGGCGGTCGATCGGGAACGACAGGCGCGTCCGCAGCGTCGGCACCGGCGCCAAGTGTGACTCGCCTCCTGGCTGCTGCGTTGCCGCCAAATGCGAGTTGTTGGGGTCATGCGACTCGGTAGCGTACCCGGCGGAGGGCATGTACGACCACTGCCCGGGGCCGGCGTAGTACCCCTCAGGCACGAGCGGCGTAAAGTGCGGCGGAGGCGTGATGCTGAAGGGCGGTGGCTGCTGCGCGTGAGTGGGTACCTGTGAAGGCGGCGCACCGCGAGGTTGCTGTTGCTGGAAGCCGCTACCACGACCGAAACGTCCCCCTCGGAAGCCGCCGCGTGCGCGCCGGCTGCCGTACCCACCGCGCGGTTCGTGTCCACCGTACCCACCACGGCCTTCGTGCCCATACCCACCGCGCCCCTCATACCCGCCGTACCCGTATCCCCCATTGTATGACCCCCTTCTCGGACGTCCTGACGGCGGAAAATCCATCTCGCGCGGAGGACGGTCGACGGGCGAGGTGAGCTGAGGTCGGTCAACTGGCGAGGCGGGTTGTTGATTCAACGGAGCGATTTGCGGGTTCAGCGTCAACGGATGCGATATTGATGGGTTGTGTGGATGTGGAGGCGGGGGTGGATGGGAAAAGTCCACGTCGCGCTGTTGGCGGGGCGGGTTAGGGGGCGGGTACTCGAACTCTCGCTGTTGTTGGCGGGGCGCATACGAGCCACGCGGGTCTTCGCGCATGTACGCGTTGCCATTGCCACCACGCGGTTCCTCTCGGGCATACCCAAAGCCGTAACCGTAGTCTTTCACCTCCCACTCGGACGGGTCCCGCTCGCGCTCCTGATCCCGTTGCCGCCCTTGTCTGTCACCGTCGCTGAGGTTGCCGTTCGCACTCTCGCTTCCAGTCCCGTTCATGTTCGCGCCGGCACCCGCACCTGCAATCCCTGCACTCGAACCCGGCACCTCCCTGTCCCCATCCTTGCTCCCACTTCCACCCCCATTCACGGCCGGCGGGAGGGCCGTCCGTCCAGCAGAGGGCGAATAATGCTGCTGAAGCGATGTCGGCGGCATCCCGTACGGCATCCCCATGCCTATCGCGCCCATTCCTTCCCCGCCTCCCATGCCAAGCGGCGGCGGCGGGTATGTCACATGACCAGGCGGCGGGGGCGGCGGCCCGACTCCCATCGTCCCTTGCGACGGAGGCGGCAGGTACGCCCCAGGAGGGGGTGCATTCGCGTACGGCGCGGACGCGTCCATCCCTTGTTGAGCTTGCATTTGCGGCTGCGACGACGGTTGTTGCGGCGGTGGCGGGTTGTACGCCGCGTCCATCGCGCGCCCTTGTACGTGCGCCCCGTCCCGTGTGTTCGCATATGGCGCCCCGTCCATGGCCACCCCTCGTGGCGGCGGCGGCGGATACGCATGCCCGTACCGCGGGTCGTACGCCGGCCCCGTATACGGATGGCCCTGCCAATCCCCACGCCCGTACACGGGCCCAGGCCCATACGCATATCCGTACATAGGGTAGGGGTACGGGAATGGCACCGCGGCGGGAGGGTGCAGCTCCCCCTCACGCGCTGTGTCTGTTGTTGTTGCGATGCTATGAGGAGGTGTTGTTGCGCCCGAAGCCGAAGTTGTGCCAAACTCCCACCGCCCACTGTTCCCTCCCGCTCCTCCCAATCCTAATCCTGATGAAGCTAGAGCATCCGGGGCGAGCGTCACATCGTCCGCGAGCCGCCGCTCCCTTGCGCGCGGGGAGACGCCGATCGCGAGGACGCGGCCAGGGGCGAGCGTCGAGCTCGCAGATACGCCCCACGCTGTATCCGGGTCCGCGGGCCACACAGGCTCCCGCGCGTTCGTCATCCCCGTCCCCGTCCCACCACCGCTACTCCCATTCCCACTCGCACCAAGCGAAGACGAACTTAGCTCATCCCCTACGCTCCCGAACGTAACACTCGGTAAACCGCCGAACACAGACCCAGACGCCGACACCGACACCGTCACGGCGCCGGACTGCGAAGGCGGCAGCGGGCGCTCGTTCGTCGGTGGGGGCTGAGCGTGTCCGTTCGGCTGCGGCTGCAACCACCCGCCACTTCCTCCTGCTCCGGTCTCTCCCCCACTTCCACCCGCATCGTTCCCTCCTCCATATGGTGGCGCGCCCACTCCATTCCCGAAGGGTGAATCGTACCCGTACCCATATCCCGGGCCCGGCAGGGGATACGGCGCATAATAACTCGAACCTGGTGGTCCTCCGTACGGCCCCGGCGGCGGGTAGTATCCAGGCGGTCCAGGCGGGGGATATCCATACCCAGGCGGCGGGGGCTGATATCCACCCCATCCCCACTGTTGCTGCGAAGGATGCGAAGGGGGGTAGGGGCCGTCCCTCTCTCTTTGGCTGTTGTACCTCTCGTCCCCGCCACCGCCGCCGCCGCCGCGCGCATACTCCCCACCCCTCCTCTCATACTCCCTCTCCCTCTCCCTCTCGCGATCCCATCCTCTTCTCTCGTCACCACGGAAATACTCCCTGTCGCGCTCCCCACCAACACTCCCCGCGCGGCTTTCGTTCCGGCTCTGGCTCTGACTCTCATTCCGGCTCCCTGCCCCGCTCTGATTCCGACTCGCTGCCTGCGAGTGAGACTGGCTCTGGTTTTGCCGCCGGTCGCGCGCGTACCCATTCCCGTTCCGCGGGTTGTAGCCTTCGCCTCTGTACGCGCCCCCGCCTTCGCCTCTGAAACCACCGCCGTGGGCATCTCGCTCCCTCTCCCCTCTCGCATTCGCATTAACGCTCCGCAAATGCAGCTCCGCCGCCGCGCGCAGCTCCTCGGGCGGGATCGGGACCCACTTGCGCGCACGCGACTTCGACGGCGTGGGGTGCGTGTTTGTGTTGTTGGAGGTGGTGGGAGGCGTGTTGTTCGTCGTGCTCGGCGCCGTGCTTATGTGGGTGGAAGTGGTGGGAGGAGTGGTGGGGCTTGCCGTAGGAAGGGCGCTACTGGACATGGGTGGAGTGGGATCGGAGGTGGTAGGCGGCGTATCCGTAGCCGTGGACGCCGCTGGAAGAGCATCAGTAATGGGATAAAGTGTCTGGATAATTTGGTCTCCAAAAAAAAAAAAAGCTGAGTCCTAGACACATAACAAGCTCGGTCCCGAAAAGAAAAGGCAGAGAAAAGAACATGAACGTCGAGAAAGAAGATCCCCTCAATAAGAATGATACGGAACAGCACGCACCGCTCGGCGAGACGTCACTGTCGGTGAGGGAATTCGAGTTGGTCGGGACACTTGTACTCGTCTCCGTTGCATCCGTGGTTGTACTCGGTGCGGGGAAAGACGGTGTTGTCGGTCGTTTGGACACCGAGGTGGCAATATCGCCACTCGGATCTGAATGAGAGGAAGATTCGGAGGCGGCAGTGGGAATCTTTGGAGGCGTCGACGGACGCGAGGGGGATACAGATGCGGGTGGTTTTGCGGGAGACGGGGACGGAGATGGAGCTCCGGATGTCGAGACGCGAGAAACGCCACCGCCGTTCGTTGGCGACGATGCGCCCCACGCAGACGCAGAGGAGGAAACAGGACCCCATGCAGAAGACGATGCACCCCTTGCTGGCGAGGATACGCCACCCGAAGATGCACCACCCCTTGCTGGAGAAGATGCACCGGTCCGTGCGGGCGACGACGAGACAGCCGTTCTTGCAGGCGACGTGGCCCCAGACACTGACGCTGATACTGACGCAGATTCGGCCGGCGTCGGGTTCAGGTTTGTACTTGGATTTGGACTTGGATTTGGGATACCGCCTGCATTTTGTGCACCGTCATTTTGGTGTGGCGGCGGCTGGGAGGAGGCTGCAGCTACTTGAGTAATCAGCATGTATAGCACTACGAACAAGATGAATGAAAGCGCACCCTTTGCGACTAAGGATGATGAGGAGGCAGGATTGCGGCGTGCAGCGCGCAGAGTCCAAACGTTCACGGCCGGCGCTTTTGCGGGAGACAGCGGCGCCAACACCGTCGTTTGCATCGCTGGGTACTCGTCCACCACCACCGTCGGCCTCGGAGTCGATGAGTTTCCACTTGAGCTCGCCGTCGATCTCGTCGTCGCCGTCGATGCGCTCGCTGTCGGCGTCGATGAGCTCGTTGTCGCCACCGTCGTCGTCGGTGGTGGCTTGGGGTTGGGCTTGGGCTTCCCCTTTGCGCGGTCTGCGTAGGAGATGGGCATCCTGTGTCCAGCTAAATTGACACACTCCAATCCGATTCAGTATGTGTTTGCTTGTGTTGCGCCGCCACTTGAACCGAAACATCGATCTTCTCACTGGCAAATGGCTCACTCAGCAGCCTGAGCACAATGTACATCTTCTATCGATGCATCTACGTGACGATTCGCCCCCTTGCCATTCTAGTGTGTTCTCCCACTTAGATGCCCTCTTGATGTCGAAGAGTCTCCATTCGGCGTATGTATGTGTGATTTCTATGCCTCTTACTCGTGCCATTCTTGCGTCTGTCGCCGTATCCAATCCCTACCGAGCTCCGTCTGGCGCCGTTTCCAATTTTGCATCCTGCGCGTGAACCGTGCTGACTACACTAGTGAGTTTGTTAACGTTATAACTTATCACCGGGTGCCGCAGTGCCAGTGGCTGCCACTACGAAATTCCCCTTCCAATTGCCGACTCGCCGGTGCACACCGCGACACTCCAATTTTCAACGCCGCCGCTGTCTTCCATACTTGCAATCAATCGCTCCAATCCCGCGATTTGACTCCATCTGACATCGACACACGCTCAGGCTCACGCACACGCAGTCTATCTATGTCTCCTTCTCGAATTCCGACTCGGATTTTCTACCTGTGGAGATCATGACTGTCTGTTAAGCTATTCCCGGACCGGAATAGTTGCGGTATTGCGCTCCGTGACCACTGCAAATATTGTATCCCATGGCCACTCGCACAGTGGCATCCTGCTGTCACTTTCAGAGGTATGCTGGTGGTGCCGTGCCGCTACCCACTTTCCATGCGTTGCAGTGCAGTCACTGAGAGTGTCACTTGGGAAATGAAGAAAGAGGCAAAAAAGAGCTCTTTGTTCATTTTTTTGTTCTCAAATGGCACTCCCAGTGACTGCAGCATGCACAAATTAACAGTGAAAGTGTAGGTGCTCGTATGCCATGACTCCATGAGTATGCAGATGGTACAACTGGCTTTAGCTTTCTGGACCAAAAGAGGGGAGTTTCCAGCTCAGGTTCATCATACATGTCAATGGCAGCTTGGGTTGAATCTTTGGTTTGACTCATCTCCAGCTTTTCTTCGACCATTTTTGTCTATCTGTTGCTCTTCAGTATGTTTTTTTCTTCTCGATATCTCACAGGACCGCACAACTAATACTGTCCTTACTTCAGTTTTATTTCCGTCTATGTTCATTTCTATTTGAATCTCTGCTCTAATTCTTTTGGACACATGAATCTACATCTGCATGGAGAAAATATGTTAGCATCCTCGGTCGAATTCGCTTTCAGGTTCTACACCGGACATCGTGAACTTGGATCCTTGCTGGAAGGCAACATCTTCTAGCTCAGACTTGGTATCCTCGCCGAGTTACGGGTCCTCGAACTTAGCTCAACTGACTCCGTGCACTCCTTGCTTCCGAGTCTCTTGTCAACGCTTCTTCATCAACAAATGAAGATGAAAAACTGCATGAGGAGAGGTATGAAGGGAGAGCGGTGTGTCGTCTATGTTCCGGGTCATCGCAACGGAAATTGATCGCATTAAGGCATTGTCTCACGGTTCATATTGAAGTGATATCATTGTTATGAGCCTACGGTCAGTGTTTCAGGTTGATGGACTGTTTTACTCTAATCTTTTATCAGAGCCGCTTCTTCCTCTGCAGAAGCTGCGCTAGAGGTCCCATGCCAACATATCTTAGTCTGAGCATAGCATGTACAAGTGGTCGTAAGTATTGCTCTGCCTTCACATGCAATAAACGACGGAAAGCCGTGGCATAAAGCATTCATCGAATACACTAATGATTTAATCCACGCATACGGTTGACCCAGAGCATCCAGGGTCCGTTCAAGGGGCGTATTAGGCTTGCAGGTCAAGCTCTGTCCATTTATTTTTCGTCTGCGATACGGGAAGTCAACAGAAAACAATTTTGAACGGTATGACACAACACTTTATAAACGGCATTTTCCAGTAACTTCAAGTAAACTCACTGGAGGTACTGTAATTGTCTAGAATTTTTGGTGATCTTGTACAGGCAGCCTAAAACTAAGCAGGAAGGAAGGAAGGAAGTAAATTGACCGCGGTGGTCCCAATGAGGAACGTACGGGTACTGTACCTACGTACATGAGCCAAATGTACGCTACAGTTAACTAGAACCTCGGACGTTGTGAAAACTTGTGATGGAAGTGCAGCACTTCGTCTCGCAAACGATAGATCTAGGAAGGATGGGTGAGATTACAAGGAAGACTCCTGGGGCAGTCAAGGGAGCGCTTATCAACACATTCCCCAACGAACTGGGCCCAGAGTTGCATACCAATTTAAACGCAGTGACCTTCATCAAGTTGAACTTTGGCCACACTCTTCCAGGCCTCTTTTATGCTACCCAAGAAAGTAATATGCGGTGATATTCAAGCACGACAGACGGGATAAGTAGGAGCAGGGTTACCCGCGCCATCAATTCCGCGCGATCAGCTGAACCACATGAACAATTGCCATTTAAAATGCCTCCGTGCCTACATGTTGAGAAGTTCATAGAGGGCGACTGTATAAGTATCCCTGGCCTAAACGAACGAAAGAAGCCTTGCGGATTCACCTGTATTGTTTTCGTCGGCATTTACCCCACTAGTATCAAGTCCTGCGCCCTGAGTTGGTGTCATTTTGTTCGACTGCAAGGTTCAAATTTGAGGCGATTTTACTATGGCAAATGATTTGTATAGCCACTTGCATTCTCGGACGGAAGAAGTACTAAATACACTTCTTGCCGTTTGAAAAGGTTTCAACGCTTATTTCCAGCTGTCGAGCTCGCTTTCTTCGGGGACTGCCGCGTAATACCAGCACAGTAATTATTGTTATTGACAAACGGCCTCACTGCACTCTGGATTTGCTAGAGAAGTTGATGTGTACATTGTGATCCAAGATTCGTATGTACATGCATAGGGTCTGAATCACGAAAAAGGCAAGCAGCGAGAATAGATGATATGTACAGACTAGTGAGCAGTGCATACAATGTGTCCATTTCCCATTCCAGTGCTGCCGAATGACGAACACTCTGACTGTCACTCCGCTCATGTCGGTCGGTAGTGCGGTGGCGCCGATGTGGCAGTCTCGTTGCTCACTCCGGAATCGTAGCGCGTATTAAATGTAGTGGTGTTGTTGTTGCGCAGCGAATCCAGATGCTGGCGCGAGCCGGGGCGCGGAGGCGTCTGCAGCAGCACGTTCGCAACTTCCATTGCGAGCGTGTTCATATCGACGTGCTGCGCTTGCAGTGGCGACTCCTCGCGTGCATATGGGCTGCCTCCGCCTCTATCCCCGTCCCCGCCGGCGAGCCGGTACTGCTGATGTAGCTGATTTTGCGACGGCGTGAGTGGCAGCGGGCGGATCGTACGCGGTGGCAATGCCTCGTTGGAGGGCACCTTTTCTTCATCGTCTCTTCGAAAGTGCGCAGGGCTCGGGGGCGTGGGCATGGTAGGGAACGCATGTGTTCCGGCGGTGCTACTCGCCGTGCCCGGCGACGACACGAAGGCAGGGGACTGGGCCTTGTCGTCGCGGTGAAAAACGTCATTGAGGTCTCCGATCGGCGCTGGACGCGGAGTGATGTTGCAGCGGTAGAGCCGCCAACGGCGGTAGTGGTAGATCGCCAGCACGACGAAGATTATGATAATCACGCAGCCAGCGGTCGCGCAGCCGGCGATGAGACCGCGGTTGGCGCCGGATGAGCCGGATGACGCTGAGACTGCGGACGCCGTTGTGGTAGACGCCGCTGCAGTCGACGATGGGAGCGCAGGGGTAGATGAGATGGACGCTGATAAGGGCGGAGAGGAGGTAGATATCGGCATGGGTGAGTTGGTCGCAAAAGCGCCGTGCCCAGAAGGAAGAAATGAAGGTGATGGCTGTGGGCGGTAGTTGAGGTACGTGCGGAATGGAGGGATGGGTTCCAATACGTACGGCCGGGGTGCCATTGACTAGCTTCGCCGCGGATACAAACTGGTTGTACTGCGAGATCGACGGGGGATTTATGGCCCTTCCTGTCTTTCAGCGGGTTCCTGATCGTCACAGCGCAAAGGACTCACCCGACCATACCCGACTTACAGTGTGAAGTAGGCATGCTCGCCTGGCAGAAGAACCATATCGCTAGTTAACATGAGCAAAGAAATCATCGTATAGGATTCAGAGCAGCGTACGTTCAGAAATATTAGTGATACGCAAGTTCCATACAGGCGTAGGGTTGGAGAAAGTCGGTCCCCGTCCGGCAAATCCGCTATCGAAACCTCCAGGGAGACGGATGCACGGCGAAACGAACGTGCTCTGTGTAACGGAGTGGAAATCCCCACCGAACATAAAGGTAATGGTGTCATTGAGCCCTGCAGATATCGTCGCGGGGCTGAAGAAACTTCCTTCCACGCCCACATTAACCTTTGCAGGAATCATTAAAGCATTCGGGTAGAAGTTCAGAAGGCGTACTATGTGCGTCGTCTGACTCAGAACAGTGGGCAGCACCAGAAAGAGGCCGAGAGCCAAAGAAGATCCGTCCGCCACAAGCATAGTTAGAGCCGAGGGAGGAGAAGGGGGAGGCTCGACCAGCTCGGACTTCTAATTCCGCTGAAATCATGATATTGAGAGCTCTGGCGTCAATCTCGCACCCACGGACACCTACCCCAACTGATACCGGGCACCGTCGGGACAAAACAACACAGTCATAGACTGTGTCGATTGCCTTGGATGGCTTTGGATGGGCGACAAGTTATAGCATTGTGGGCAGTATTTGACAGATGAACTTTTCGATCCGCATTTCGGGAAAAGGGATTCAGAGAGATATTGGAGGCAAGCGTTCAGAGGCATAGGACAGAAACCGACCGTATATGTACACACCGAGACTCCTGACAACGAGACCCCGCCAGCTGAAAACTGATGTCTCCGCGTGGCGCGAGCCAATACTCCGTTAACACAGCTTACGGACCGGTCCTCAAGAAAAGAACTATCATGTGTCCATCGTGGAATACACTGAATGGCTGTGTCCCAGGCTTCGACTGTAGTACTCGGGTCCACAATATTTTCTGGGGAGTAGGGAGTGGCGAAAAGAAAGATCGGCATGCACGTGCTGCGTCACGGGAATTGACAAGCAACAACAAGTACAAGCTTGATTGTGGGCACAATTTTTCGTTGATTTTTCATAGACACTGCGAAAGGTTCGAGCTCTCTGAGCTCGTACCGCTTTTATTACAAAGACGGTATTCACGCCCCTCTTGACCACGCGAATGTCTTCAATTTCCAAAAATTTCCTAATCCGTCCGTCGGCGTTCTCTGTCTGTCTTTATGACGGAAGCAAGAAAAAAAAAACCAATGAATAAATGCAATGCCCGTACCTATCTACAGTCTGAATAATGCAGTACCAAATAATCCACAGAAACATCTTTAGGGTTCGTGAGAAAAGTGATTCAACCATTGAAACTGCAATGGTTGAAAGTCGGACACCTCGGGGCATGTGGACCTGTTAACCAAAGATTCAAGTTCTTCTAGCATAAGTGAGCATTGAATTCTACTTGGAAAGTGTTTTGATAGATGTCTAAAACCAGATTATGTCGACATTACAGAATGAATCTACAACAGAGAAGGTATGTACATCCATAGTCTGCGATCTCGCTCTTCTTGTCAATGTGGACGTAGACCAACCGACGCACGTCGGCCAGCGGCACTCCGAGTCCGTATTCCCACCCAGCATCCTCGAGCTCATCAAGGAAGGTAGCCAGCTCGAGTTCACGTCAGAGATGGGCGCGTTTGTCGTGGCTTATGGCAATTTTTAACAGTGTTTCCGACCTGGTGAGATGAAAAGAAGAAAAAAGGAAATGCTTGGGAAATGCGCGTTTTCCAACCTTTTATCCGAATCCGGCGATCACGTGCAAACTCCGCAACTCATCGGCCCCCGGGCCGGAACCGGGTATGCTTGCGCCGGATGTCTCTTTCTGCCACTTCATCCATTTCGGACAGTTTCGAGCTCTATGACTTGAGAGTCGAAGTGATATGTCCTCCTGGGGAACGTATTCTATGCGGAGCAAAAGAAGGAGACCATTTCACGCTTGAAGGAGAGATGCTGCGTCTACCGCCTGACCAGGGTTTCTCCATCTATTCTCTGGGTACGACATTATATCCTGGCCGGTAGTCGCTGACGCAAAAGTGTTTGATCTGAAGGCGCCGTTCTTCCTTTACTGGCCGCGAAGCAGCGGGAGCCGCATCCAAACGATTGGATGTCGACAGACGCGGACGTTGCATGTCCGGACCCAAATTGTAAATCCCTGCTGAGAATCACAAGGACCGGAAAGCGAAGTTTCCGGCATGGAGAGGTCACTGTCGTCCCCCTCAAAAGTTCTGGTGCGCCTTGTTTTCTTTCTCACCCGATTAAATTTGCATAAATAAATTTAAGACGAAAAGAAAAGCATATAAATCGGTACGCGGACTCTTCGTTTGCGTTCGCTGCGAAATCGTATTGCCCCATGGCACACTTGTTGTCGGAGAAATCCAGTTGCAAGCACGTAAATTGCTGCCATACATCAATAACCGGAAAAGCTAGAGTTTCTTCGTCAACCTATCGTCTTCACCAAATGCTTCAACCCATGCTTTGATACCGCCTTCCAGAACAACAGCCCGACTTGTGCCGCTCCCTTGTGCATCAATTACATCCTGATACCACCCAGCCGCTCGTGGGCCCCTCCCTCCAGGCTTACAACTATTGCAGTGGAAGACGACCAGCGGCACGTTGGACAGTAACGCAACGACGGTCGACAGCGTCGGGTAGAACGAATGGGCTGGCAGATTGAGGCAGCCAGAGATCGTGGCGTTCTATGTACCATTGCAAGGCAAGTTATATCATGCATAAGTGTCGGTACCTCGAAATCCGTTCTGCGGACATCAACGACAAGGTAGTCCTTCATGATCTTTCCTCCACGTATCATCTCAGCAAGGTCATCCACAGTGATTGAGTCTGGCGTGGCGGTGGGGTTTGGAAAGGCTGCATGCCAGTCGAGATTCGACATCGTGGTCGGAAAGATGAGAGAAGTTGGTTCTGATCCGAGTCTCATGTGACCATAAATATTTTCTACTTCTGTGTCACTGTCAGTGATTCATGTTTTTAGGGCCAAATAATATTCAGGAACACAAGGAACTTAAACAACACCCTAATTCGTCTCATTCCAAATTCAGGTACGGGATTTATCGCGGTAACGACTACTAACGAGAACAAAGTTGAGAATAGTAGTACGTGGCCGTCATGATAAGTTCGCAAGTCCTTTCGCTTCCGTTATTACCTTTGACTGGTGCTTCGCCCTCTGCAGACCTTTTACGCGCTGGCACGAGCCTCAAAGCAGCAGTACGCAAGCCCTAAGGCCTAAGACGTCTTCCGATTCTAGACCGCTTGTGTATTCTACATGCGCGTGCCCTCACCTTGTCGTTCATCTTCATCCCCGTTCCATTTCGCTGATCATGATTTGGCTGCCGCGGCCGAAACAGCATCATTGCAAGCGCGGCTCTGTGAAGCAATCGGTGTATAAAAGGGTGGTCACTCAAACTCGTGGGGGGGCACTTCAAGTTCCTTTATTCCAACATGCTTGTTAACATCTTCACTGCCACTCTAATATTCCCCCTCATTTTGGCTGCAGTGGTATGTCTCTTCAACCATACCGTCTTCTCTACTCGCGAACATATCAGACTCTCAAGCCTGGTGTCTACCACCTCGTCAACCTCGGTCACCCATACGCGCCTGCCTCCTTCAACAACGAAAACGTAGTTGTTCTGCCCGAAGACTTCAGCGGTAATCATGACCTGGTACAAACCTCGTCTTTGACTCTATCATAACGATACTCACATTTTCTTCAAGTGGGAGGTCGTCAAAGCTTCCCAACGTGCTGACGGAATCACGATCCAAAACATTCGCGGAAATAAGTATGCACGGATCTCCTCCTCCGCCAAGGTATGCTGTCTGTGCTCTCTATGAGCTCCGTCGCATTAAAGTCTGCGCCACAGCCCCGATTTGTGTTCACCGGATCTCACCCCACAAGCTTCTCTACCGTCCTGTCCGGTACCGTCGATTTCCCGGGAGACGGAGGGATGATCCCTGACACATATCTCGACTACTGGACGGTAAATTCCATCCATATTCCCTCCTAATTAATAATATCTGATCATTCCAACATAGATTGCGACTCCATCCGGATTATTCTGGACGCACGACAACGCTGCTGGGCCGGCAGTTTGTGTACATCCCGTTAATCGCGGCCGCTTCTTACTCATTTCTACAGGTTTCCTTGCATCCTCTGAACGTCAACCGCACCGCGGGCCAGTACTGGATGTTCGCTACCGAAGGATCCCTCCCATTCCTTCCCCGTGATATGAACGACAATATGAAAGCCATCCTCAGTCCCCGTCCCAGCTACCCTTCTTCCTGCGAATCCTTGAATCCTTGACCTCCAGTCTTTTCGATTAAATTTATTTTTGCGAACATGCATGATCTTCCAGTTATGCCTGCTCCCCCCCGTTCAGTGATTTTCTGTGGTGTTTTTTTATTTATTCATAGGAATGTTGCCATGTGTCGAGGTTACTCGCTTATTTACAACAACTTGCATGCCTGCGTTTCAGTGGCGTATGCCGTGAGCGGAAAAGATATAATTGCCGTTTCATTGTGCTTCCGCCACGAAGAGAACCTCGCCATCAGCCTAAATCAGAGTCCTTATAGAAGAACCAGAATCGGGTTGCGGATGTCCGTAATCCACCACGTAAATAACTCCTGGCAGCGCGGAATCAATTTTAGATTCTATTCACCCACATTGACAAGCGCGGTGCAGGTAGATCATGGGCGACCACAACTTGCACGAGACACGGAACGAGCTTCAAACACAACCTACAAAGTAATACTTCCGCCGCAGCCCTTCCGCGTACCTGCCAGGGACTCACGAGTGTCCACTGCATGTCCTCTGCCCCAGAAAGAAGTGTTTTCCAAGTTCGTTTCCAGCTGTTCAACACCGCGTGTGTTTATAAATAAGCGGCGCGCAAATTCCATAAATTCTTCACTCGGTAACGTGACCGCGATTCCTGGTTGAAAAGTTGATCTTGAACGCCGTGATGGCCGCTCTCAATCCGTGGGTCCCCGAATACTCTTACCTCCCCATGCTGCCAGCGGTTCTGTTCTTCTTGGTCTGGGTCGGAGCGGTCGCTTACGCTCAGTCCCCCTCCGAGTCGGAAACCAAAATCGTCGATCTTGGCTACGCAACCTATCAGTCCCACCTCAGCCTCGCAGCTGGTGTGACGAGCTTCCTGGGCATTCGCTATGCTGCGTCTTCTGCAGGTATGGCACCCTTATCTGGTCTGTTTTTATTTTTCTTCCTGCTGAGGGCTCCCGTTTTATAGGTGATCAACGATGGAGAGCGCCTCGTGTGCCGGGAAAAATACATGCCGTTAAAAATGCAACGACTCCACCTAGCCAATGCCTTCACATCCCTTTAATGGGGTCACCTGGCCGCTCTACCACGTCCACCTTCGAAAACCCACTGTCGACGGCTCACTGGGAGTTTGTGTACCCGCAGCATTCCGAATGACCTATCCCGCAGTCGACGTAGCGCCGTACGACGAGGATTGTTTGTTTTTGAAGTGAACCTTCTTCGTCATGCCTGACGTCAAATATGTACCTCATGGCATTCAGCGTACACATTCCCTCCGAGCGAAAGAGAACTCTTTACTCCCAGTCATTGTGTACATCCACGCAAGTTTATTTTTTGGTGGTCGTTATACTGGGTTTCTGACGTATCCTCTCCAGGGCGGAGGGTAATTGATAAATCTGTGTCGGTGTACTCTATCTGACATTATATACCGCAGTTATGATGCCGGTAGCGCCACTGTGTATCCTGTTCACGACTTTGTGACACTATCCGATTTCGGCGTCATCGCTGTCGCCGTACAATATCGGCTGGGAGTTTTTGGTGCATAACACTTTCGCGTCCCTGTATTTCATCGTGTGTTTAATGCTCGCACAGGCTTTTTATCCGGCCAGAAAGTGAAGGATGCAGGCGATCTCAATGTCGGTTTACGTGAGTCTCCTTCAATTATGTAAATAAGCATAATGTGTGGAGTTGACATATTGAAGTTGACCAGGATTTTGCTCTACAATGGGTTCAAAAACATGTAAGTGCACTAGAAATATATTTTCATTCTCAGCGTTGCCAAACAACTTGAAGATATCATCGTTTGGAGGTGATCCTGCCAGAGTCACCATTTGGGGGCAATCCGCCGGCGCGGGGGCTATGCTGCAGCACGTCGTTGCGCACGGCGGAAACACTCAGCCGCCGCTGTTCCGTGCAGTGATCGCCAACTCGCCGATCCTCAATTCCCAGTACCAATTCAACGATCTCATCCCCGAGGTATGTAGGATGCAATTTGGAAGATTGAAATTAACTGGGAAAATTGACAGGCCCTATATTCCGCGGTCGCTTCTGAGGCCGGGTCAGTGGAACTGGAATTTGATTTAATTGTACTTTTCTCAGGAGAACGTATAGATGCTGTGCCTCAGGAGACTCCATGAAATGTCTGCGCGATGCAGACGCCTCCACCCTGCTCGCCGCCGGCACGCAGATCGGCATTTCAGGATTCTTGGGACTGTTTTCTTTCGTCCCAGTCATCGACGGCAAATTTATTGTCGAGCGCCCAAGTGTCACACTAAAGCGCGGAAACTTGAACGGGGTGCGTTGCGGGTATCACATTTGTGAACCCCGATGCCCTCAAATACAATAATCTCAACTTGGGTGATTATACTCGTGGTTTGTTCCCACGGTTGGATCACACGCAAATTAACAACGTCCTTGCGCTGTATTCGGATATAGGCGGAGGAGATCGCGTAGAACAGGCATCACAGATAATCGGCGACGGTGGGCATCCACTGGACAGCGTCATTTCAACCACAATTATTTTTTTACAGCATTATTCGTCTGCCCTGCTCACTACCTCACGGAGGGATGCGGGCCCCGCGGATGGAAGGTATAACTTCCCCTATCCCTTGCCGTGCGATAAACTCATTACTACATGTATTCGCCATCCCGCCCGGATTTCACGCACAAGACCTCTCCTACGAGTTCTCGACGTAGGTGAATTGGGATTACTGACAGGCAACCACTGATTGTGGTTCAGGTTTGCCGTGCCCCCGACGGTCGAAGACTCCGCCTTTCTCGATGCGTTCCGGCAGTCTTTTATGTCGACAGCAATTTTCATGGATCCCAACATACGCATTCACACCAGCATCCTCCCGGTATGGACCCCATGGGGGGAGAATCACACTGAGATGAAGTTCGGACAATCGAAGGAGGGTCCATTCATTCAGGTGTTCAATTCAGATCCCGATTTATTGGAAAGATGCGGGTAGGTGGCAATGCCTGTGCCATTGTCTATCATAGGACACTTGATTAAACATGTGCAGATTCTGGCAGAGTCTCGCGGCCGTCAATTCCCAATGAATCAGTCCTGGATAATGTGGTGGTGTCTGTTGCAAAAGTTATAGCTGAGAATACAGTAGCCTTCGTAATTTTCGTTTCGAATTCACAAGGTCAAGGTGAGAGGGTGTCAACTTAAAACCGCAGCTTCAGCCCGATGGCCCATAGCAAACAAAATCGACTCTATCTTTGAGAGAATTACAGAATAATGCTCCTTTGAGGCCCATGAAATAATCACATTTGCCCTAGAAAAAGAATTCAATTTTTTGTCTATCAATATGCCCTACATTTGAAATCCCCTTCCCTCGCCCACCAGGATCAATCGCTCCCATCAACGAGTGGTGTATATCTGGCCAAACCCCGGAAGGAAAATCCTTTGAAATTCAAAATCGCTCATTCCCACTTCGTGCTGGTAGCCGCGCAGACTCTTCTTGCGCTTGAATATCCCTTTCCATACCACGCAGGTTGAACTCAAGTTGAACCTTGGTTAAGCCTAGTTGAACACAATCACCACGTAAGGGCTGTCCAGAACTCGCTATTCCAATTCCGAGACTCTAGTTCTGTGTGAGGGTGCGGCAATTGCCTTCTGTAGCGACCTTCACATTTGATTGCGAACTGGACATGGACGACCCCTTGTTCGATGCGGATCGGTTTGAGTTCTCGGAGGGTTTCGCAGGCGACAGCACGGAGTCGGATAGTGACGAAGAATCTACCTCAGACTCTGAGGCGAATTTTTTGGAGGATGAGTCGAGCGAGTCGAACAACGGCGATGGATACTAGGGTAATTAAATTCATTTCACGCATTTATTCCCATGCATTTTCGATTGCCAACCTGACAGCGACCATAAAAGAGGTCTTTCCGCGCCACAGCTGGTAGTGCACCCGTAATGACATTGGAGCTCGTTTCACAATCATGTGGGTGCGAACAGACAGAATGAATCTAAGTTTCAGATGTCTTCAGTACTATGTCTTTGCACTCTCCTCTTTGTGTGGGTCAGAATCTTCTCTTTCCTCATCTTTACGATCCTTCTCATGCTCTTCCTCCGACGACCGGTCATTATGCTCGTAGTCCTCCGAAATTCTCCGAATTTCGCTCCGCAAACGCTTACCCTCCGAAATGAGATCCATCCAATGTTCAATGTCGAAACCGCGCGCCTTGTACAGTGCCTCGCGCCTGGCTAAAATTGAACGGTCAAGCACAGAGGAGTAAGAGACCTCTCGGCCTTGATACAAAAACCTAAAAGGGTGATGAAGCTCCGATATAAAACGAGAGAATTCTCCCTACCACAAATATCCTCCCATGACCGTAGACAGGCCAGACAGATACGTAATCGGCTCCATGACATCCCTGAATAAAAAATATTGAAGAAATGTCATAGATATATAGGTATGCGCACCATCCGTAGTCCCAAAATGTCAACCGCGCGACCGTGCCCCAGTATATGGCGAGAACGCCGAACCCTGCCCTCGCCACCCGACGAGCACCGCGATGCGCCTCGCGATCGCACTTGCGCTTGAGGTCTTCCATTCCCCGGAGCTGCCCCTCGACGTATTCGAGCCGACGGCGCATGAACCGCGTCCGATCTGCGACAGTCGGGACCTCCACGTCAAGTGTTACTTCAGAAGCATCCCCGGTATTTGTGCTTGGAACGGGGTCGTAGCCGATGCAAACCGAGAACTTTGCGGCGCGGGCGGCGTCACGGATGAAGTCGCCCACGTCTGTTGAATCGGACCACTGGAATGGTTGGCCGGAGGACGACGTGCTGCGGAAGGATATGTTCGGCGTGGCGGGCGCCAGAGATGCCAGAATGAGGCGGCTAACGTGAGATAGAGGTTGCGATGGGTGGAGTAATATAACAGTGGGCGGGGTGCGTTTCTGAGCCTTTCCCTTCGATACAACATTTTTGTCTTGATCAAACTTTAGCATCCCGAGGGGAAGTATCAGCTTGAATAAATGCGAAGCAGTTGGTGAGAGTTTTCCTGTCCACGCGATATCAGTATCTCGTTGCACATCAAATGAATTTCAAGAACACGCCTCTGCCTTCCGACAAGTTGTCGAGCTCATCGACGCTGGCGCCTGTCCCGCCATCCAGGGAGTGTTTTCGATTTTCTTTCCAGCTACTGGAAGAGCTCGAATCCGCAAGGAATTCGGAATGGCTGACCTCTGTGTTGTTCGTCGTCTCCGAACGTGTAGAATATCGAAATCGACCGGCCGATATTGGTGGGACACGTCGTGGGTTATCCAGGCCCATTAATCTTGGGCCACATAAGCGGAAGAAAGTCTTGCACGCCCGAGGTAAAAGAATCATGCGAAAGGGAAGGAGAAGAAAGTACTTTTCGGGCGCTTCATGGCGACGTCACTGCAGGAGCTGGGAATCCTAAAAAGGGAATTACACGACCTCGTGACCAAACAAGTTGATGGGAGGTTTGGATGCAGTTGCATTGGTCGGTTGGAGCTAGAGAAAAGCGTTCCGGGGCATCGAGCAGCTCAGCCTGTTACAACATTGGGAAGTGCACAAATAAAAGGGGAGAAAACTCACGAGAGTTTGGTAGTGTACCGAAAAACACGCAGGGAAGAACTGAAAATATCCTCTCCTCTCGCCAGACTGACGGGGTCATAGTATTCGAAGCTTTTGCAATTGAAGGATGGAGAATGGGACATGATGAGGAGTTGTATACTTTGTTATCGTTTTGGATCACTTGGAGCGCGGAATTACTTTTATCCGCGTCCTCGGGTTTACGCTATACGCATTCACGCGTTCACGGGCCGAAGGGACCGCAATATCACGACCACGCACCCTCTTCAGGTTAGCGAAGAGTCGGAAGACGTGCACTCGAACTGTTGTAACCAGATCCGCTTTCATACACTCCACCGCACAAAGCTCCGACCATAAATTTTTGGTCACGAAAGATACAAAGGAATAACCAACTGCTCACTGCGCCCAAACAAAGCTCGTTCTCGTCGGGATGTCGGTATTCCGCGCGACTTCCACAAGGTTCCGCCCACCATCGACCCTCTTGTAGACCACAACACCAGCCGTCCCAGCAACTCCTCCTGCAATGAGATATTCATCTCCCTCACCCCCGAACTCCATCCCTCGAATCTGATCCAAGCCAGTGAACACCTGCGTAACCAGCTGTAACCTCTCCTTCGGGGTCCCTTGATCGACGTTCTCGAATATGGCAACCGAGTCTCCCGCTGGGGCTTGCACGCCGGTATTGCGATTCGAGACATAGATGTACTGCCTTGGGAACCGTGCAGAGGGCGGCGGGATCAGAATTTCCCCGGCAGCCCAGACAGCGCCCGCCGGAGGGTTGGCGGGGATTATCGAGGCGGTCGATATTACAGGCGATGTACCGTTGGGAGCGGACGGGATGGCCTGGACGGACAAGGTGGACGCAAGCTCGTGCAGGGTGTAGAGACGGTTATCTGAAGGAGATTGACGCTTCGTTAATGCACTATGAGCATAGCACGTACTGCTGATCCTGATGTGCCGGGGCCCGCTGCCTTTTGGCTGAGGAATCGACCCTGTGATGGAGTATACTCCTGGTCCGCCGCTAGGAGTTAACCGCCAGATAGTATCACCGCCCTATCCTTTCGTGTCAGACGCGTATATAAGTAGTATGCAGGCCAGGCTCACCAGATCAGGTACGAAAACCTCGCGGCCATGCTGCACCGCCATGTGTGGATGAGATACGCCACCCGCGGGAGGCGGGAACGTGATGACCGGCGCGTCGTTGTTGAAGTGGTCCGGCGAGGTAGTGGTGGGGATGATACGCCCGTTCCCGCTGGAGTAGTTCATGATCGCGACCTCGCCGGTGGAGAGGGCGACAGCGAATGCGGGGTCGTCGCCGTCGGAGGGCACCGTGTCCACGGGTGCCGATAACACGCTGCCCGCGATGTTGAAGGACTGCAGTGCTCCTCCTGCATGTTCGTTGGTCGCGCTGTTTTACACGAGGTTAGTCGACGAGGTGAACGTCAAGGAGAAGGCACGCACTATAGAATGCTTTTGTTGGTGGGATGGGCGGTAATCCACGAAGGGCTTGTACCCGAAGGAAACTTGCCCGTAAGAGTAAGCGTCGAAGTGGTGGTATTGAACAGGTAAGCCGCGATGAAGACGTCGTAACCCCCAGCGAAGATTCTGAATGCAACCATGGTGCTTGAAAAGGAGTGGAAGGAGGCTTGACGCGACGGGCGAGGAAGTGGGGAGGAAGAACTTCGGGGCTCCCGGAAAGGAGGTGGCTGACCCACTTTATACACCGAGTCTATTTCCGTTTGGGCAAAAGATATGTCGCGTGGTACACCTTTTTACACGGAATTATATCGACCAATAAGTAACGTCGAAGTGAAAGGAGCACGGCGGAAGTGGTTCTTCGAAATCGATGGGAGATGGGAAAAGTCTGGAAGATCGTCGCAAGCCCGAGGTACCTCCCTCCTCACACAAAGCAGGGATGGCGACATCCGTAGAAATACCGTCGCGTCCAATCCTGTCGCGGGCAGCGACACGTATGAAATCGAGGAAATTCTGACACGTCGCAGGCTCGCTCTGAGATGAGGAATGCTGCTGCGAGGATCCTACTGTTCTTCTTCTTCTTCTTCTCCTTCTTCTTCTTCTTCCCCGTTGCCGTCGTCGGCCTCCTGTTCCTCCTCCTCGTCACCCGACTCCTTGTCATCGTTTTCACGTCTCCAGAATACCCACTCCACGATTTCGAGTGCAGGGGGCTTGATGTACACCCGGTTAGAATCTTGGCCAGCAAGCGGCAGTGTGCCCTTCTTGGATGCTTTATATCGCTCCCAGAAATCTGTATCGTCTGTGCAGGGTGTGAGATTTAGACAACTAGGTTACAGATGGATTGCGTACCCTGCATGAGACTGACGCACGGGTCGCACTCTCCAGACCACAGGTCTTTGCCGGGGTCCTCGGGATCGAGATGTATGGATGCACCAACTGAATACGGCACGGTGATGCTGACAGTGTGGAGGTGCTGCATATCCGACAGGATGCGCGAATAATGTATCTACCGACGCGTGAGTTTCGTAACACTGGCTCGAGATCTGGACATACCGGCAGCCCTAATCCCTCCCTGTAAACGAGCTTGGGCGGAACGGCGCCCACAAACCCCACAGTCGAGCATGTGAAGCACAGTCCGCACCAGATTCTGCGCTGGTTCAATCGCAGGGTCCTCAGTTGGGGGAATGTCGTTGTTACAGCCCGAAACACGAACGGGGAGGGCCAAGAGAGGCCGCGGAGATCCAGTTCTTTCACACTGGATGGAACATTGAGGAAGGGAAGGCGGTAGTGCCGTTCTCCAGAGGGCTCAATGACAATGATCGACATGCAGTCGACGCGGATTTTATCCAACCGATGGAATCCCGTCAGGTCCCATGGGTCGAAATTCGATGGGTTATAAACTGGGACGCAGTGCAGCTCCCTAGTCCATTTTATACAAATTTTGCAAAGAGACCAATGACACACACCTCGTCCACGAACTTCGAACTTCTTGTAGATTTTCGTCGAGAAACACAAGATCGACTGGTGATTTCATGAACAGCACTCGAAACCAGGCCTCGAGTGTGAATATTCGGTACACCTTGCATGCGACGGAAAGAGAGTCGACTGAAGACCATGGAACCTTCCCGTTGGTGCCGACCTGGCCTGGAACAGTTGTCGGCGGTGGGACAAGCGCATGGTCGATTATTTCACGAAGTAGCTCAAAAGGAAGGGAAATGAGCATACAAGCCTCCAAAGCAGTATAGATATATATTTGCGCTTGTTTTTCCAGCCTGTCATTGGCTTCCCCCAAGGCTTCCCCGCTCCTCTCTTGCTCCTCTCCGCTCCTTCCCTTCAAAAATCAGAATCAAAATTCAAATCCAATTCAAATTCACCTTTCCTCACCACCATGGCTGCTTCAATGGAGCCGCCCTAGGAAGCTTACGATGCCTGCTGAAAACTAACAGCATATCATTGCATGCATGTGGCATGCCTCGTGGCACTTTCTGAAGACTTTCAATAGGAGTCCGGACCCTACGGTTCTAGGTCCGATTCTGGTGCGGACGGATTTGGGCGAAAACAGCGAAAGCTCCGATCCTACTTGCGGACGAGGTTGGACTGCCGGAAACCATTCAATCCGATCCGTATGCGTACACCGGGGGCAAAAGAAAAATCAGAAAACGAACCTCGAACGGAAATAAGAGCTTACGGTTGCCAACAAGTCCCAGCTTTGGCTTGTTTTGGTAATCCGAAATTTTCATTTTCCGCCGTTCCTTCTGGCATAGTCCTGCTGCGTGGGGTAGTGTGGGGTCTCATGGACGCTCTTGCGCGTACACTACGACTCCTGGCCAACCCCGCGATTGCGGCGCGCGTGCCCGGTGTGCCGCATCCATGTTAGCATCGAGTCCACTCAGAACCTATCTGGTCCTTCGTCATTTCAACAACACCGCTGAGGAAACAACGCGTAATTCGAAAACCCCAGCGAAGTGAGATTTCCTAACCTCAGTGCGTTCGAATAAGGCGTGCGCTCCTGTTATGCGTTGGTATCGAGCCAGCTCGGTGGACCACTGAGCATGGTCTTTGTCCTTGGTTGTACAGGAATTGTTAGCGAAAGTATTGTAGTAATGGAATCCAATCCAAACCACAGGCGAAAAACGTGTCGAAATTCTATCTGAGCACTTTCGCAGAAACGTCAAGAAAGTATTCATTTCTGGTTGCAGTATACAGTATGGAACATGCGGAGTTCGCGTATGTGAGGTCTAACAATAATGGAACAACAGAGGATAGGTAACATGTGAACAAAGCGATAGGGTAGGTGATAGGGTAGGTATAAGGGGACATAACATAGAATATCATGCGAAACGCCTGAGTGGGGTGGTAAAATAGTGAATGATGCACTGAAAGGTTTAATTCTGGACGATGACACGACCACGAGCGTCGAGACCAAAGAGTGCCGCGAGCTCACGGACTGTAAGCTTTCCGATTTTCTTGCCGTCTCCCTCACCGAGCGAACCGTCGGCGAGTTTCTGTTTGCGCTCCTGAAGGGCGAGGATCCGGTCCTCGACTGTGGACAAGTTCAGTGCGAATCTTTGGTCGTAAATTGTTGCACCTGCCTGTGTTGGCGATCACAAGACGCTTAACGATGACTTTGCGAGTCTGGCCGAGACGATGGCATCGGTCCATGGCCTGGTTGTCTATGGCCGGGGACCACCCAAGGTCCAGCGAGATGACATTGTTGGCACGGATAAGGTTGAGACCGACCCCTTGACAAAATAAGTAAAAAGAGTCTTGTCGACGATGGACTGAATGCACCTCCACATTTGAGGCTCATCAGCATCACGCGCGCTTTGTCCTTCGCCATGAAGACCTCGACCGCCGTATCGCGCTGGGTGCGGGACATGTTGCCTTGGTATCTATAATCTCATATGAGGCAGGAGCAGGCAAAGACGCGAAAAACGCACTTGACGTGGCCGATCCCGGCCTCCGTGAGGTAGTCGGAGACGATGTCGAGGCAGTGCGTCCATTGGGAGATGACCAGCGTCTGAAGCAAGATGAATATTATAGCATGCTGTGGGACAAAGCAACGAACCTTCTCGTCCGGGTGCTCTACGGCCAGGGTCTTGAGGTTTTCCATCATCGCCTGGGGAATTTCAGAACGGGCAACAGTAAGGAAAAAGCGACATGCACACCTTCATCTTAGTCGAGGGAAGGAAACGAGGCATAGTCTTGATTTCCTCCTTCGTCATCTTCTTCTTCTTGGCTCCGAATATGACCTCCGCTACCTCGGGGTCTTCAATCTCATCCTCATCGTCAGAATCGACAATGGTGGTGATTGTGCGACGTTTCCCAAGCCGTTTCTTCAGCAGGCGACGGGCGTCCTTCTCGTCCTCGTCCTCGTCACTCTCGACAATGAAATCGCTCAGGTCGCTGTCCTTCGCGTCGTCTTCCGAGGCAATCTCGTCGACGTCAACGTCCGAGGAGTCGAGGACCAGCTTGCGGGCGGGTTTCCGTACGCGTTTTGTGCTTTTGGCCTTTGCTTTTCCCTTGCCCTTCGAGACCGGCTTGACATCCAACATCTCTATATCAGAGCCGTCGGCATCATCTTTGAGATCCGTGTCGCTGGGCTCGAACGCCGCGCTCGGAAAGAGCTTGTCGGATGAGATCGCAGAGCGACAGGCGGGGCCTGCATGCAAGTCAGCAACGGCATCAAGATCTGGAAACAGAAGTACGCACAGGGACGTTCGTTGGCTCCGAGTCTCTGTGGGCCGGCCTGCAGCTGCTCGGGCAGCGGAGTCTCCAGCACATCATCTGAGCATGAAATGAGATGATTCCCGCAACGTAAGAAACCGGCACGTACGAAGACAATCCTTGCAAAACTGATGTCCACAGGGCGTGACGACGGCCGCAGTCAGCGCGTCAAAGCAGATCGGACAGTCATCGACGTCTGCCGCGGCGTCAGGAGACTAATGCGAGAGGTGAATAACAAGCGGAGCAGTTGGAGATGCACACGAACCTCCTTCTCTGCTTCGATACGAGCCAGCGCCGATTCCTTGAATTTCTCCTTCATCTTTTTCACAAACTCGGGGCCCATCACAGCGCGCGCGCGCCCGAGCTCGTCGCGGTGCTCTTCGGGCTCGTCCATTTCATCCGGCGCCAAAAAGTGCGACCCGTTCTCTTGGATCAGGGCGGGATGCGAGCAGAGCTGGCGCAGACGGAGGAGCAACACGAGGACAGAGGCGTAGTTTTTCAGAACAGTTCCAGCCTTCAAATACCGATTGAATTTCTCCTGCTGGCGGGTTTCGACCTGAACATCGGACTTATTAGCGTCTGGGCCCGCAAACAGACCAGAGATATAGGATATAGACTTGCCTGAGAATAGATGTCGCGTTCCTCTTGGCCGAACTCGAGACTGACAAGTTCTACGGTCTTTTCGGGTAACTCGATGAGGCGTTTTCCGTCCAGCATCGTCGTCTTCATTCGGCGCATCAAGAACAGCCCAAATATTGCCTGGAGGCGGGTGACAGCCAGTTGTGCTGCAAAGGGATTAGCGCTGCGACAGGATGCAGAGATGAGGTGCATACGTTGCTTCTTCTCGAGTCGGCCAACGTGGCTATTGAATTCGGTCCAGTCATACCAGGGGCGAACTTTCAAAAACCGCAAATAACCATATACGTCGACGAGGGTGTTGATAATGGGCGTCGCGGTGAGACACCATCTATACTTGGCGGAAAGGTCTGTGACCGCACGGGACACTCCTGAGAAAAAGTTAGCAAAGCCGACAAGGAGTCACACCGGCAATAGCGAAATTTCGGCCAGTCCGATGTTAGTTTCGATGAGTAATCCGAAACACTGGGAATCGGCGCTGCCGAAAGGAGGGCCGGAATTTTTTAAATCAGCTGGACCGAAATGCAGTTGGAAACGGTGAATTTCGTGATGCGTTTCGGAGCAGCTGATACAGAAGAAATCGGCTTGCATTGTCGTTTAACCGAGATACAATGCGAAATGCAACATATCGGTGCCGTCAACACCGGAACTGATTTTTTTGATTTCGGATGTGCCGACACACCGTCTGAAACTCATTTTAGTCGGCTTACGTTTCGGCATGAACGAAACAAAGAGTTTCGGATCACATTTTGATTCAACCGAAACGCAAGCCGAAAGGAAATACTTCAGACTCCCCGAAATTCATCTGCGGGTCATCGTCAGGTCATCGTCCGATGAGCAGCAGTCATCGTCCGATGAGCAGCAGTTCATCGTGACGATCATCGTCTTTTGCCGATCACATTTTGGCTCGATGGCAAAACGTAAACCGAAAGCAAGTAGTTTCGCCTCCCCGAAATCAATTACATTCGTGCTACTTCAATTGCGGTTCCTTATCTCCTTGAAAGTTTCTGCTAGCGATACAACGAACAGCGGCGACATGTTGACTGGCAGCAACAATCGCTCTAGAGTTCTCAACAGCCGGTCATCGTCAAGCCTAGCCACCGTTCGCACTTCATCCATGGATTTGAACCCTAACTTGACAAGTGTCGTGCCCCATTTGCTCATATCAAAGAGTCCCACATCTTGAAGAAAGGCCGAAAGGGCAGCTGGGACTTCCTGCTCAGTCGAGGATGGCTGCTGTCCGGTTTCCACAGGGGATGCCGCGGCGCCATCGCTCGCTGCTGCAGAAGATGCCTGCTGCGAGACTTCCGCAGAGGACGAAGCGACACCAGTGCTCGCTGTTGCATCGGGAGACGATGTGATACCACCGTTCGTTACTGCATTCCGCGCCGCCTGTGTCGCCACGAATAAAGCGAATGTCCCCGCGGGGATCACCGACGAGCCTGGCTCGCTCTTAGAATGCGACGAGGCATGCGTCGATGAGACATCGTCAATCTCGCGACTAGGGCACTGCTCCTAATTTAAATGATATTAGTGGCTATCTCAGCAATGCGGATAAAGAAAGGCCTACGTCGGTCGACTCTTCTTCATCTTCTTCATGGCTGGGGTCCTCTGGGAGACAGGTACGGCGCTGGCGGGTGACGGAGTTGAGTTTCCGCCGGCTCGTCCTGGCCTTTGCAGGGCGTACTGTGCTTTTGCTGTTTGTGCTCGGCCTCCGGGTGGGTCTTTTCATCGGCTGGGGTGACGAAGTCGCTGGGAAAGCGCGCAGGAATTCCGGCCCGACAACCTCGTGGTCGTCGGCTATATTATCAGGAGGCCAGAGTTCGTTATAAACTATAGAGCTTATGGGATTATGCGCCAGACCATACGCCCTCCCAAGGGCTGAGAGATTTTTGATGTGACGGAAAGCGACACGGAGCCTCGCACGGCCGAGACGGTCCACCATGTTAACACCGCCGTAGTTCTTCACAGGCGCATGAAATCCTTCTTGTAGTTGCTTTGCAGTGGGGTTGGGTAGACACGGGTGTTGAGCAGACAGAGTTATATGAAGACGCCGAGGCTGTAGATATTGTGAATCAAACGGTGTACATGAACATGCGTGTTAGAGCTTCATACAGCCCGTTTCTCCAGACGCGGCGGCGTCGGGGACGCGCCGTTGTCATCGCAGAGCTCGTCCACCATGCTGCCGCTGTCGTCGCAGATCTCATCCACCATGGACTCATCGTCTGCCTGAGCCCCCGTCTCGTCTTTGCTTGTCGCCAGCTCGCGATCGTCTGCTCCCATCATGCTGCAATGCGGATTAGTTCAAGAATATAATGGCAAAATTCGAAATCAAATACCATTTGTCGTCCTTTGGGTTGTCGTTTTTCCCTCCTCTCTTGTTGTCGATGGTAAATCTTATGGCCTCCTCGCCCACGCCGAAAATCTTTGCGAGACGCCGAATCGGGATACCGGTGTCTTGCTGGTGCATAACACGAACGGTGGCCCTTCCGATCCTGTCTATATTTCTGTCGCATAAAACGTGAGTTCACAACAAGAGGCAAAGAGAGAAAACGTACCGTTCCTTACGGCCGTTTTTGCCAGCCGGTTCGTCATCGACTGTGGTGCAGTCGGTAACGTTTATGAGTTCTGGGTTGCGGGCCACTACTTCGTCCATCGTATCGCGAGATGAACGGGAGATGAACGGGAAAAACACAGCGAGAAACAGAGACCGGTCAGGATATAAAAGCATCCGGATTATATTGCCCGCGCACTGCGCGGAATGGAAGACCAGATTATATTGCGAATGCGCAGCAGGGCCGCAGAGTAAACTTCTCCCGTTGAGGCGCAGCATTCAATAGAGGCACAATATAATATTCGACAGTGCAGTTTCGAATATTAATGTGGAATTGATTTCGAGACGTGAATCCATCAATGCTGCCATACTTAGTAGCATTTGTAAGCAGAATCCAAAGGCAGAATCACCACATTCTTTCGCGCAGAATTTCTGGTGGTGCCTCGCCGCGGCAAGATTCTGGTGTGTCGTACCCCTTCGTGATTGTAAATGCCCCCCACGCTCGACCTCCTACATATGCCATGACGCACGCACCGAAGCGTATAGGCTGCTCCTCCTCGCTCGTAGCCTCACGAGGGCCCGGCTCTGGCGTGACCTCAACTTGTTGTTCATTTCCTCTTGTCTAGTCCGAATTCAGCTCTATATTTCATCTCTTGGGGCTGATGTACATGTGGTCTCGCCTTATTTGGTTTATTTGACTGACTGCAATGTTTTCCTCGGCTAGCGAGCAAAAAAATATTATATCATCACTTTGCCTCACTCCCCTTGTGATTTTCCATCTCCCTTTTACATGTCTCTGCTCGCCTATATTCCTCCATTAAAAAACACAGGCAAAAATGCGCAAAAAAGGTCTGTCTTCCTGTCTACATCCAGATCCCTCCCCTCACTTTTCTGCAGACCGTCGCTCACATGTGCCTGTCCTAAAACCGTCCACGGATCGGACGAACCTCTCCACCACTCCCTTTATCCTCATTTTTGCGTTTGTCCTCCTGTTCTCTGGTTTCATGGCCTTCAGCCATTTTTCCTTCCTCTTCAAGCTGTTTGGTGCTAGTGCAAGCGTCGAGATAAATACTGCAGCCAAACCAAACGGCGTCGGGTTACCACCACACCTACTTCAAAGCTGATGATCTGAATACCGCGATGCTCATGCAATATCCTGCTAATCAGGAACTGGCCGACGCATCCAAATATGGTTTCGCCGAGGCAGCTCAACTCTTGAAGCTGCTTGGTATCAGTGCCGAAGCCATACTATAAAGACCTCGATCCACCGACTCCGGCCTGGCACTGTATGAAATTGTGCCACTAAGGTCGACAAAGGACGAGGACGTTTTCGAAGCGTGTGAGATGGCCATTGTAGCGGACTCGGTGGACCAATCCCTTGCAATGTAAGTCAGAACCTCTGTTAATGATCTGTTATTCTCATCTATTCTCCAGTGCCGCTCTTCCCGATTCGACAGGAATCTATAGAACAGCTACTCGACATACAGAAGCAGCTCGACATGCAGAAGCAGCTGACCATCGAAACTTCAGCGGTATGTTTTCGCATACTTGTTACTTACGTTGATTGACTTGATGATTTTGTTTTCTTTAAAAAGGTTGTCCTTCCATCACACCGTGCACTCCCTCTTATCATCGACAGCCAAAGCAGTGCGACAACATGGTCGGCTCTCCACGGTCATGCTCAATCGGAACGATCCAACCCAGGCTGCTATCACCCCCTCCGAATCCTTACGTGAAACACTCGTGAAGAAACTGGCCGCCGCTGTCCCGACATCCGACTCTCCGAACAGACGAGACCCTTACGTTCGCAACGCTGAGACATTTGGTCGAGTCTCGGGGGTGCCACCGAGCGTGCCCCTTCAAAACAAGACCACTGTCCAGAACGTTGCAGCAGCTGTAAGTCTTTGATGGATATCTCATGCATCATGCTGTATCACCCGCGACCGGTCAGCAGCCACCTATCGCCTGAGTCACCAGTCTTGACACTTTGACAGTGACATCGTCGACGAAGAGCTCAACGCGGGCCGCGACGTCTTCGGCGTCAAGACATTCTCCGACGCAATTGACACGATGAAAACACAACTCGGGCTTGAGGAGGAGCAAAAGGTCCACATCGTGGCTCGTAATGGACTTGTAACGTCGGATCGGTGCGTGCAGTCTTCTTTTTTGTTCAGAGGTGAGGTATTCACCCAAACGCGCGCAGACCAGAGCGCGCCAGAACTACGTCAAGATGGTCGAGTCCAAGGGATCGTGGGTGTATGCTTGCGCGTCACACGAGGCAGCCAGCGCGTACCTCCGCAAGAGCAATTTCATTTGCAACGTCACTTAAAAAAAGTACTACCGCACTGCTACTCCATCTGTGTCCCCTCTCGTCTCGCACGTCGCTCGTATACACCTCGCCGATGTATGTTGTACAAGTTCAATCTTCCCAGCCCGCCGTTCCGTGCCGTTCACGTCCGCTCGCGCGCTCGAAGACACCGTGCAAATTCCGGATGGCTCGACTTGTCGTGTGACGCCTATTTGATATTTCCACCCATATTTCAGGTACTAGTGTAACCATGGGTAGAAAGATAGGCTAACCATCTAACCTCGTTAAGTCCAACAAAGCATCTTCTAATTCAAAAAAGCGAAATTCGAAAATCGGATAGTTTTTACAAGATCAACTTGGATCAAAGTGATCGGATGACTATGAATGAGGCCTATCTTATGTAAGTCAAAAAATCAAAACTCAAAAATCGAAAACCAAGACGGCCTAGAGCTGCCTTGTACCTATCTCTTGCCTATCTCTTCCTGGTTTGCGATTTTCGAATTTCGCTTTTTTGAATTAATATTAGAAGATGGTTTTTTGGACTTAACGAGGTTAGATGGTTATGTATGAGGCCTATCTTAATAAAGCGCGGACCGGCAGCGCCGGCGTGCTAAACCCATTCTTCATTAATATTCGGCTTGAGATAGCATCGGTCTGGCCGGCTAGGCGGAACAGATCACGCTGATTACAAATCTTTTCTTTGCTTCTGACTCCAACTTGAGTAGGCGCGGATACTCTGTATCGAACGCTGCCGCTCCTGTAAAACACCACCTACGTGTCGAGCCCGCTCGTTCGCGACAGCCTTCAAGGCAGGCGCGGAGCTGCTCCACAGCAGGGAGTCCGGAAATGAGTTTCATCTCCATTGATTCCACCGACTGCGGCACCCGATATTCGGAGGGTCGCCTGCGCAGTAATGCGGGCTACGAGGACTTCCCCCACATTCACACGGCCATGTCGTTCGAACTCCGGCAGATTCCCCGTATATCCTCGCGTATTGTCAAGATCGACGGGCACACCTTCGAACTCTGGTCGCCTAACTCAAAGCAGCAAACGTATCTGCCGGGCGTCTGCCAGCGGGATTTCCTCCCTTCCATCCCTCAATCTCCTTCCGCGAGGCGTTACGACGGACACGTCGGCAAGCACGACTGCTTGATGGTACCTCAATATTATCGGGCGATCGCGTCTCATTGGCCCTTCATGCGACGACCGTCGCACGTCCTCCGCAATGACCCTGCTCGAGTGGCGTTCGATCGGCTTACCTCGCACTGGGAGAGTGATCGAGCACCCGGACCTCACGGAAGACTCAAGCCGTCGTACGTGGATGAGCTTGCGGCGTTATCCGCTAAATTCGACAAGCAAATTTGGGACATGCGCCACATGTTCGGCGAAGGTTCCCGTACGTGGATCCGCCGTCCTGCGTGGGCCAACCCGGATCGATTCGAGAAGCTGAAAGCCCTGCGGGTATGGGCTGGGGTGGTTGACTTAGGGATATCACTGCAGCGCAGCGTACGGGAGAAGGAGGCCTGGATACGATTCTACTCGGAACGTCGCAGGATGCTTGGTTATCATTGGGATGACCTTCGCCGTATGCAGATGCCCGAGGCAGACGACTCCTTCATAGGGTTTTGGGCTAACGGGGCTGATGAGAAGACAGTTCTGCATCTCATGGCTGCCAAGGTACCCTGCTTCATTGTCCACGAGTACCCGGGAGACACGCCGCCGCGAGCTCGGACGGAGATCTACACCTCGTTTATCAAACACACTATCGTGGAGTTTTACATCGGTGATTCTAACCCCTACGACCGTCTAGCTGCAGCAGACCCTACTAGGCTACATGTCATATTCCATGGCGAAGACGGCCGCAGCATGGGGCCGTTAACGCGTGCTGAGGAGGAACTACGGTCCTCCTCCGTATATCTGCAACGCCTACCCCCACTCGCGAACAGCGTGGCGTACTACCGTCCCGGCACTCCTCTCCCTGCTCCCGCTTCCGTGCCTATAGTATCTCCCCCGCAGTCTAAGCCTCAACCCAAACGCTACTCGTCCCCGAAGCCGACTTCCAAGGCCCCGACTCGCAACTTACTCACCGGCTTACCCGACTCCGCCTTTGCGCTAACGAACGTCGCGTGGGGCGCTTCGGGTTGGAACAACGCGGCCATAGATTCGTTCAGCTCCAAGAGTTGGGGAGATAGCGCTGCAGGCGCTACTAGCGCCAGCGGACTCCCTCCTCCTTCGGCCGCGAAAGCCTCTGCTGTAGGCGTTTCAAGCGCTAGCAGGGCTAAATCTCCGGCACCGAAATGCCCCTCCTCCAAATCTTCCGAGGACCCCTACGCTGCCCGCCCCGTGGAGCATCGGGTGATCGATTCCGAGCGCTTCCCGTGGATCGTACCTCCCGCCGTCGCCACTCCTCCGACAGGGAAGTGGCAAAAGTGGGTGCTGAGCCCTTTCAGAGACGGCAAGGCATGGCTGGGAAAGGGAGCGAAGACTCGTCCGTCTGGCGACTGCTTCTTCGACCGCGCTAATCTGCGGGAGCTTTACATCCGCGACTCTGGTGTACCTCCGGGCGTCATCGACGACAAAGTATTTGGGCGCCCTGTTCCGCGCTACCCATTCTTCTACGAGTCGGGCGAAAACGCGTCTTATAAAGCAGCTCCCCACCGCGCTTCCTTTTGGATGTACAAGACACGAGCCCCGAAGAAGGGCGATGTCGGACAAACAGCGCGCGAACCCGCGGCCAGGCTGCTCCCTCGTCTGCCTGATCACCCCGCGAGGGACAGCGCCGGTCAAATCCTGGACGACCCCGCACCCCGCATGCCCGAGCCGGATGACGACGCAAGCGAATACGGCGGAGCCGAATCTGATTCGGGGAATGACAAGCCTGACAGAGACCCTCCTTCGGGAGTGTTGTGCGTGTCGGGAATCCGTAGGGGTATGAGCGCCGTCGACTTCGCTGCTGTTGCTCGCGACGCGTTCTTTCACGCGAGAGCTAGACCGCAACTTATTGTTAGCGCGGAACAGCAGATGTGGATAAAGTTTGAGACGGTAGGAGAGGCACGGCGCGCAGAAAGAACCCTTATCGGGTTAGGCAAGGATCTAGCGCTGAACTTCGGGCGCGCCGATCGCTTCATGCGAGCCTGGGACTCCAGCAATGACAGATGGACGCCGGAGACTATGGCCGACCTCGACGACGGTTCGCACTCGTCTAACAACGCAGTGGCTGCGCCCGCGGTCACATCACCTGCGCTCGCGCCGTCACCCGCGGCAGCTACTCCCTTCCCCGCGCCTGTCACGTCTGCGTCCGCCACGCTCACCGAAAGCGATGTCCCGGAACCTGGTGAAGTGATGAATCCGAGCCCTCCTAATGAGCTGGTAACAGCAGCTCCATGGGAGAAGGAATATCCTGACCTCTTCCCTGGAGATGCGCTACCGTTAGCTTCGTCAGAGACGAGGCCGTGCCAGCAGGACGAGGACGTGATCATGACGGATGCGAATGTCGCGACGGAGCCGCCAGCATCGGCCTCTCAACCCGCTCCGCAGCAGCCTTTCCGACCATCTTCTGAGGCGCAGCGACTGCTCCTTTCGTTGACTGCTCCCCATCCTCTACTGCCTCCTCGACCGCCATCTCCCGCGACCTCTCATCCTTCCCTTATGGATCGCATCGCCGCGCGCTCGCTCGCGGAATGCCTGGCAGCACGACCGTTAGCTGACAGGCTGACCGACGCGCGTCCTCCGCTCACCGACCGTCTCACACACCCCGCGGGTCTCGTTCGACCTCAAAGCGCAACTCTCGAGGAGCGTCTAAGTGGTACCTCGCCCGCCCCCGCGAAGAAACGCGCCCGGAAACTACGCCAGGAATCTGCGCCGGTTCCTCCATTGGAGGGACCGCTTAGCGAAGCTCCCCAGGAAGAGACTCGGAAGAGGGGCGGTCGCGGCGGCAAAAGAAATAGGCGGAGCCACCAGGAGGCGGAGGAACGACGCGAGAGACGCCGAATGCGAGAGGAGGAGGCACGTCAAGCTCATCTCGCGGGTATAGCAGCACGGCAGAATGGCGATGGCGACGAGCTCATCGAGATGGCGGACGCTATGCACGTTGCCAACGCGGAGGAGGCCCTCGGGGACACGATCGAGGAATCGAAGGCAGCGCAGGAAGACGTCGAGATGGACGGATCTGCCGTATGGGCGCTGAACGACGACGACGACCCTCCCATCGGGGGATTTCCTTTCCGCTAAGTCCGTGTGCTGACATATTTGTGTAATAGAATGTTTATGTACAATAATCTGTATCCTTGAAATTTGCCGTACGCCGTCCAGACGCAGTCTCTAAAAACCTTTAATGTTGGTCGCTGTACAACTCCGCTGATTGACACCTGCCGCATGTCTGTCAACGTCGACGCCTGTCGGTCTGCATTTGACATCCAGCCAACCCGCCTTTCCTCCGCTTCCTCTGCCAGCCGCAGAACTTTTGACTGGTAGGATGTACGAGGTGCGAAGGCGCTGAGTCGGGGAACTTGATGGAGTAATGGAAGGGAAAGCATGGTGTCGATAACCGGAAATGGCTCTACCCCTGGAATTATTTCGATGCCTGGGCATTGCGCAGGCATGTAGAGGGTAGCAGTTTGACCATCGTCCGATGTCCTGATGATGTGTTCCCTATTTGGGTGGCCTTTGGGCATGTGCACTCGACAGTGCACTAGATCCAAGTCGGTCTCGATACATAAATTTATGCTGTAAACACATCCGTCTCCTCGGCAATACATTTCGATGCGCCCACCGTCATCGTCCGACTACCATCCGGCCTCCGGCGAGAAATCTTGAGGACTCGATTGACCCGCAGCAGGCGACACTGCCAGCCGTTTCCCGCCTCGAGTATCAGCAACCAAGACATCGGATCCCTCTTATTGCCCCAGAAGCGGTGAGACCGGGACGACACCCAAGTTGTGCCGTTGCATTATTTACAACGCCAGAATTCCATTGTGTTTACAGGTTTTACGCGTAACGCGAAATGAGGGATCGATGCGATGCGCGACCAGGTGGGATGTGCGGCAGAATGATGGTCGGTCGATGGCCGATGTTTGCACTTGCCAAACAATTTCCCGATTGGGGGTGTGGTGTGCCGTGGGAACGTTGGCCAAGATCTTCTGATCACTCACCCCTTGGCGAAATCTGCGAAGCAGCGTCCGGCGCCGCTTACTTTGAGCTCCCCTATTGTCGTAGATGGTTTTTTAATTTCCAGACGAGGGTCTGCTGTCGCGCCGGCCCGGCTTCCACTGCAGACATGTGCCCATAGCTTAAGCTTTTTGTTATTCGTGCTAATTGTTAACGTTCACGAAGTAATTGTCCTTCAGGCTTTAAAACGCTCTAATACTTTGTTTGATTGTAACAAATGAGCCAGATGAGCTCGAATTGTTACCATTATGCATCGTGCGGCTCGCGCACCTCCAGGGCCTCCCCGACGCATTCATGCGAGTGTTTCACTCCGGCCTTGGTATTTTTTCCACTAATATTCTCGATAGGCCATAGTTTTTTGTCGCCGGTGCGACATATGCCCTACTTGTGGCTCATCCTCAGTGGAACGTACGGCCACCTCAGGCGCTCCGCCTCCCGTCTCTGCTCCTCCGCCTGTCCCTGCACGCGCCTATGCTAATAACGGTATGTTATCGTCGAAAGGTTTCATTAATTGGAAACTGATTTCTATCTTTCAGAGCGCATCCTGCCGCAAATCCCTATCCAATTCCTCTTTACGCTGTTCCTTCTCGAGCACCAGCTTACGGGAGATTGGCGCCACTTGATCATCCCTTACGCAATATGTTTCCTTGTATTCTATCTCTAGGCCTAGGATGTGATCATGCACATTAAATATTCTACGTACCGGATCTCATAATCGCAGCGTCACGGAGCCTGTCGGCGATCTGGGGAGTATTGGATTCACGAAGCTTCCGAGGTCACTCAAACTGTCTTCCAGAGCGTCGCTCCTGCGTCGAGTGAGGTCCGTCGGAGAATCGGTGAGGCGATCAGCGAGGGGCGGTTGCGCGTAGGTGTGCCTACCAATTTGGCGCGCACTGAAAAACGAGTGCAAGGCGTGCACCAATAACTAAGTGCGGCGAACCTAATTATTGTGGCTGAGATACCAGGCATCCTTGCCACCCGAGTTGATAGTGAGAAAGGTAAAGGAATTCCGGTCTAGCAAGCGACTTATAGCGCTCAAATACGGGCTGCGTGCTGAAATCGAAATGACAACGTCAAGGTGAAGCTGATCAACAGAATCAGCCAGCAGTAAACGATATGAACGGACTTCTGTTAACAAGAAAACGCGCGAGGGCATACAACTTCGTCTGGTGCAACACAAGGTGCCGCACCGACTAGGTTGTATCAGGGAACCCCGAGGACGGCAGCACAACGTCGCCTGGCGCACCCACGGTGCGCCGACTACTCCCTCCAATGCCCCAAGGTGGAGTTGCGGGTCGTCCACTCAGGGAGACGATCAGCGAAACGAGACGGGAAGCGTAAAGGAATCGTCCGCTTCGGGGGTCTGCATGCGGCGGACGTCATCGGGATGATAACCCTCCATCCTGCGACGCTCGGGTAGAATCAGACTACTTGAGCCCAAACGTGACAAATTTGGTAGGAAGAATTGAGTTCAGGGACCAGAGCTCGAAATTCACGACACCCGATGTTATGCGCATTTCCAGAGACCCACAATGGAAACGTGAGCACTCATGCTTCAAGAGTTTTTTTCGTGGAGCTGCTCCGCGCCTGCCTGTAAGGCTGTCGCGAACGAGCGAGCTCGACGCGTGGGTGAGGCTAACTGAGCGGCAGCGTACGATACCAGGTATCCGCGCCACTCGAGTTGGATAAAGGAATTCCGGCCTAGCAAGCGACTTATAGCGCTCAAATACGGGCTGCGTGCTGAAATCGAAATGACAACGTCAAGGTGAAGCTGATCAACAGAATCAGTCAGTGCGAAGAGCAGTAAACGATATGAACGGACTTCTGTTAACAAGAAAACGCGCGAGGGCATACAACTTCGTCTGGTGCAACACAAGGTGCCGCACCGACTAGGTTGTATCAGGGAACCCCGAGGACGGCAGCACAACGTCGCCTGGCGCACCCACGGTGCGCCGACTACTCCCTCCAATGCCCCAAGGTGGAGTTGCGGGTCGTCCACTCAGGGAGACGCTCAGCGAAACGAGACGGGAAGCGTAAAGGAATCGTCCGCTTCGGGGGTCTGCATGCGGCGGACGTCATCGGGATGATAACCCTCCATCCTGCGACGCTCGGGTAGAATCAGACTACTTGAGCCCAAACGTGACAAATTTGGTAGGAAGAATTGAGTTCAGGGACCAGAGCTCGAAATTCACGACACCCGATGTTATGCGCATTTCCAGAGACCCACAATGGAAACGTGAGCACTCATGCTTCAAGAGTTTTTTTCGTGGAGCTGCTCCGCGCCTGCCTGTAAGGCTGTCGCGAACGAGCGAGCTCGACGCGTGGGTGAGGCTAACTGAGCGGCAGCGTACGATACCAGGTATCCGCGCCACTCGAGTTGGATAAAGGAATTCCGGCCTAGCAAGCGACTTATAGCGCTCAAATACGGGCTGCGTGCTGAAATCGAAATGACAACGTCAAGGTGAAGCTGATCAACAGAATCAGTCAGTGCGAAGAGCAGTAAACGATATGAACGGACTTCTGTTAACAAGAAAACGCGCGAGGGCATACAACTTCGTCTGGTGCAACACAAGGTGCCGCACCGACTAGGTTGTATCAGGGAACCCCGAGGACGGCAGCACAACGTCGCCTGGCGCACCCACGGTGCGCCGACTACTCCCTCCAATGCCCCAAGGTGGAGTTGCGGGTCGTCCACTCAGGGAGACGCTCAGCGAAACGAGACGGGAAGCGTAAAGGAATCGTCCGCTTCGGGGGTCTGCATGCGGCGGACGTCATCGGGATGATAACCCTCCATCCTGCGACGCTCGGGTAGAATCAGACTACTTGAGCCCAAACGTGACAAATTTGGTAGGAAGAATTGAGTTCAGGGACCAGAGCTCGAAATTCACGACACCCGATGTTATGCGCATTTCCAGAGACCCACAATGGAAACGTGAGCACTCATGCTTCAAGAGTTTTTTTCGTGGAGCTGCTCCGCGCCTGCCTGTAAGGCTGTCGCGAACGAGCGAGCTCGACGCGTGGGTGAGGCTAACTGAGCGGCAGCGTACGATACCAGGTATCCGCGCCACTCGAGTTGGATAAAGGAATTCCGGCCTAGCAAGCGACTTATAGCGCTCAAATACGGGCTGCGTGCTGAAATCGAAATGACAACGTCAAGGTGAAGCTGATCAACAGAATCAGTCAGTGCGAAGAGCAGTAAACGATATGAACGGACTTCTGTTAACAAGAAAACGCGCGAGGGCATACAACTTCGTCTGGTGCAACACAAGGTGCCGCACCGACTAGGTTGTATCAGGGAACCCCGAGGACGGCAGCACAACGTCGCCTGGCGCACCCACGGTGCGCCGACTACTCCCTCCAATGCCCCAAGGTGGAGTTGCGGGTCGTCCACTCAGGGAGACGCTCAGCGAAACGAGACGGGAAGCGTAAAGGAATCGTCCGCTTCGGGGGTCTGCATGCGGCGGACGTCATCGGGATGATAACCCTCCATCCTGCGACGCTCGGGTAGAATCAGACTACTTGAGCCCAAACGTGACAAATTTGGTAGGAAGAATTGAGTTCAGGGACCAGAGCTCGAAATTCACGACACCCGATGTTATGCGCATTTCCAGAGACCCACAATGGAAACGTGAGCACTCATGCTTCAAGAGTTTTTTTCGTGGAGCTGCTCCGCGCCTGCCCGTAAGGCTGTCGCGAACGAGCGAGCTCGACGCGTGGGTGAGGCTAACTGAGCGGCAGCGTACGATACCAGGTATCCGCGCCACTCGAGTTGGATAAAGGAATTCCGGCCTAGCAAGCGACTTATAGCGCTCAATACGGGCTGCGTGCTGAAAATCGAAATGACAACGTCAAGGTGAAGCTGATCAACAGAATCAGTCAGTGCGAAGAGCAGTAAACGATATGAACGGACTTCTGTTAACAAGAAAACGCGCGAGGGCATACAACTTCGTCTGGTGCATCACAAGGTGCCGCACCGACTAGGTTGTATCAGGGAACCCCGAGGACGGCAGCACAACGTCGCCTGGCGCACCCACGGTGCGCCGACTAAGTTTGCACCCACTGCGAGAGTTGTGATTGACGAGTTGCACATTTTTTGGACTCGGGCCAGAAATTGGCTGCCGGGAAATAGCCGCGGGACGTGGATATCACCCCACGGAGCCCCGGCACAGACCAGGCTGGCTCATTGCTTTGGCCATTACAAGTCTTTTTCCAAGTAAACGTGCGTTGGGATTTGGGATTTCCGTTTATGCGCTTGTCAAGTTGCTTGTCTCTCTAGATCTCGCAGTCATGATTTCGTGTCACCCTTTGATCCGGAATCATTGATCGATGATTTCTCACCGGCCGTACGCGTTCACGTCCTTATATATGTACCTCTGATTACCACATTCGCTTAAGCTTTTTTTTCGCACCTCAAAATCTCAAAAAGAAAAGCTCCAATATTTGGTCTGACTAGGGAGACTAACATTCGCTCGTATTCGCATTTCTTCCCACCATGTCCTCGTAACTTCATCAACTGCTCCTATCATCCTCTGCCAACAACACCGAATCGTGTCCTTTCATGAACAACTCATCATCAAAATCCCGCAATAATCGTTGTCTCGCGCCCTGAGCTTCGCGACAGAGCAACATAGAGGTTGAACAAACTGAGAGTTCCAGTTAGTGGTTTTCCTATATCCAGCAACCAGCTTACCGTCGGTCGAATTGTTGCGCCGGCAGGATATTACCACCAAGTCGAAGATCAACAGCGCTCTCCTTGGTGGATCCACAAAGAGATTGTTTGCTGCAGCCACGTACGATCCTCCGCCGCTGGCTCTCTCATCTGCCGACGATCCCACTACGTTTATCTCATCCCCCGAAGCTATCAAAACAGCGACCCAACAGTATTTCACGTCCCTTTTCCGCAGACAGCCAACACGCGAAGTAGAGAAACCATGGATGGTGACTCCTTCCGTATTGCATATCAGAGAGGAAACCGCCGCAGACCCCTTCCTGTGGCCGCACCCCCCTAACAATGGCAACCCTCCGGGGTGTCTTGCGGAAAGGAACACCACGTCCGTGTCCAGGGCCGGACGGCTGGGAGAAGTGGTGGCTTAAGGCACTCCCCGATTCCTCACTATTCCTCACTATTCCTTGTCCTCGACCTGATCAACTTCGAAATCAATCAGTTTTGCTTTCCTGCCGCTGTGAAGCCTACAATTATGGCCACAATTCACAAGCGCGGAGTGCGTACAAAACTGGAGAATTCGCGTGGGGTCTGCTTCAGCAACCAGCTCGTGAATATACCCTTCGCGTGGCTGAATGCGCTACCAGATCCAATCACCGTGGCGTCACAAAACAAGGACTCCCACTCTCACCCTTGAAAGCCACTCTCACCACCAGCCTCGGCAGCCACTGGATCCATGATCAGGCCCTTCTTGATGACGGAGCCTTGGTAATTACATCACACCAAGCGCGCTTTTCCGAACCGCATACTCCGGACGACCGCATTCGCCTTTCGGGCGGCTCTCAGCGGCAGTGTTGCCTCAGGATTTATTATCAGGCTGGCTCTGGGACGGGGTACGACAAGCGGTTTGCTTCCACCAAGGTACGCACCGCACTCTGCCCGTGGTTCTTGGGACTGACGGCCACCAGGTAGCTTTGAACTTGAGTATACAAGGACGCTGCATACGGTATCAGTGCCAAATGATTTCCGTGCTGGCCTGTTTTTGGACTATGCCGTCGGCTGCGGCCACGCAAATGCAACGCCGATGAACTTTGGGTCTGGCGCAGAATGTATTGCCGCGTTCTCTGCCTCACTGACGCCTCGTCTAGACTTGCCCTGCAGCCCCTTTCACAGCAGCTTAGCACTATGTCAGAAAGCAGAGATTCATGTGCTTTCGTTCCATGCCTTGTCGATGACTATTGACTGGATTGAAATCTCTCGTCAAGACGAAGGCGCCGCGGTCTTCTCTGAGCGCTAAAACCCGGACTAATCACTCCGTACCTAGCAATGTGTCCGTCATTTATCTCTTGTTTCCACCCTTTCTAATTGTCTTGCAGCTCCTTGCGAAACACCAGCTTACATCCCAAGGGCGGACTGCGGGCCGCACGAAGTCCTTATGGTGACACCGCAGCAAGACTTTGGCTGTCATCGCCAGCAGCTCGCCTGAGTGCGTATACGCAGCAGCTGGGTGCCTTATCGCACGTAGGTCTCTGCCTACACTCAAGAAATTCGCCGCGTACGTATCCAGCGCCGTACTTTGTTCCTCTGAGACGTCCTAACGATCTACATAACAGGCGCTGGAAAGGATGGAAGGCGCTCGGCAGACGTGGAGAGATCACGGCTTTGGTCGATCACCTTGAAAATCTGACCGACGAGGCCTCGTCAACAAAAATGGGCATGGTAGCGCAGGGTTCCGGGAGAAATTGTACCAGATACACAGATAAAAACCGCCGTCGGGTGATGTTGTGCCGCCCAGATAAGACAAAACACAGCGGGTCATTGCGCTACAAGTTTGGCATCGACGGTGCAGCATTCACAGAGCGGGAACCTAGGCTTCAAGTGGCAAGTCCGCCAAAAGAGACTCACAAATTACATGCAGAAAGAACGGCTATAGTCAAAACGGGAAGGCACCAGTTTCTAGAGTAATCAATCATTCAGCGTCAGACGCGCCTGCAGCAGCGACTTCCTGCTAAATCCATTTGAGAGCTAGCTGGTGTTTCCCCACCTCCATTTATTATTTTGCCACACGTCCCGTATTGCAGGCTGCCTAGTCGGATAGAATTTGTTCTCTCTATTGGCCCTGCTCCCTTGTTGATCTTATCAAATAGTTTTTATTTTTTCCGTTCAAAGTCCTTCAGACTCGGGCGGCATTAATTATTTCTGGCCCTCTCGGCTTAAGGCACTTCCTCCAGCCATCTCGGCTCAAGGCACTTCAAAGTTCAAAGTGCGGTGATTGTTGCTCAAGTAACTTGAGACTCAGAAGACGTCGGCCGCATGGCCCCCTTTGCCAGCGGTACGCCTCGCCTCCTACATTGCACATATCACGCTTATATACCTCCCCAGCCTCCTTCTGCCTCTGGGCGCCCCGGCTCTACAACTACTACCTTGAGCACAAACGCGCACTACACGACCATCTACCCACCTCGGCTATGTCTTCGGCCGGTCGGTTTTCTCCTGCGCAGCCTTCAACTTCGGCCCGAACGTCTGGACCTTTCGCCACAGCGACGTGCTTAATTGCCCCTTCGGCTGGTGCGCAATACAGTCCCTTCGACCACAGCCGGGGAGGCCACCTCGTACTTTGGGACCTGAAACTCGTGATCGAGTTCCCCTCGGGCGCTCATCCTCCTCCCTTCGGCCACCATCAACCACTCGAACATTCCCGTGCAGGACGGCGACCAACGTGTATCGTTCACCCGACTACTGCCAGCGACTCACTAGTGTAGTCTCAATTGGCCGCTTCCTGTTTGCAGTACTTGTTTGTATGGAAGAATAATCAAGTTTTCACCAAAGAGCAGTTGCTCATTTTCTCCAGCAAATAAAGCAAGTGGCCGATAATGATTACAAGTGAGATGAGGTACCACTGTACGCGTATCTCGGGCCACGTCTATATCCGCGACGGAATTCTATCAAAAAGTATGACGAATATACAAAGATCTTGACTTCTTGGGCTGCTCTGAACGCCCGCGATAGCTTTTGACCTGAGGAGCAAGGCGGTGATGGACTGCCGCCAAGGCAGTGCGGCAGTCCACACCGCACTTCTATGTACTCGCATGGTAATTCCTTGCCAATCCCCTGATCGATATTCTGACCATCAGACTTTTTCTTTGCGGATAATTGTGATTCAGATTATAAGTACGACTTTTACATGGTGATATGAGAATGCAAGTATTCGTTATCGATCAAGAGCAAGCACAAGCACGAACTAGACTAGTTCAGCGATACTGAGCGAGAGGGAAACTAAATGTAATGTAGTGATTGGTTGAGGTTCGAGCAAGTCCAGAAGCATCTTCCTACGGCGTGTATCCGGCAGGCGACCCAGTGGCCTGAGGTCGTCGATGGAAACTATGCCAACTTCAGCAAAACTAGCCCTCCACTGTGACAGATCAAAACCTCCCACATCCAGCAAAAAAATGTCCACCGAGGGTGGGGGTGCGAACCCGAGGCGACGCCAGGTTGTTGTGATGATGCCGAGAAATTAGCGGGACGTAGATCAGCGATAGTGTGCGCCAATGACACAACATTCAGCTTGGTAACATTGGGATATGAGTCGAAGACATGCGTGAGCGTCTTCACGCGCCGGATTGCTGGCAGCTGGGCCAGAGGGACAAGATCGTGCATGGACGTTATGCCTACGGCATCGAAAGTAGCGCTCAATCTGGTGAGGTCGTATCCGCCGACATCTTGCAGGAAACGACCTATGCTGGAGGGGGCGTGGGACGCGTCCATCGGGGAAAGAGGGTCGGAGGCGGGGGAACGTTGAATAGGAGCCTGAGCAGGCGGGATTTTCCCGGCCGCGGCCGGCTGTGCATTGCGACCAATGCTGTGGGCTTTGCGCTCGATCAAAACGACGGGGGGTGCACGGACGTTGCCTGAGCAGAGTGTAGGCGGAGGCGCCGCGGGGGCGCTCTCGTCGGTTCCGCGCGTACGTGTACGTGTACGTGGCTGTTAGTGAGATGAGCTCGCAGCCCAGGTCAGCTAACATAACATACCTTGGAGTACCTATCTTCTTCGTCAGACTCTGCTTCTGCTTGCGACTCTGCGTGAATGAGCAACTTCGGAATACGCTTGCGCTGAGAAGATGATAGAATGTGAGCGAAAGTACACGATGGCGGTGGCTCGTCGTTACCTTGTGTGACGCGCTGGGTTTGGTGTTGGTGACGGGGGGCGGAGGAAGAGGCGGGAAGTGGATGCGGTAATCGGGATGTAGGACTTCGTGGTCACGGGATATGTCGTCCGGGGGTTTATATCCATTGAGGACAGCTTTGCGTATCTGGTGGTGTTTAACACCAAAAGCCCTGCCAATCTGAGACAGGTTGTCGATGTGGGCCTGGACAGCGCGGCACGCCGCGCGCGCTTCGTGACAGAGGACTTTGCGACGGTAAGTTTTGATGGGACGCGAGAGCTTGTCATGGAACTGCTGGGCCGTCGGCGTACGGAGAAATCGCCCGATTGCTCCTTCTGTCTCGCTATAGACGTCTGTGAAAAGGTCCAATGTATCGGAATCCTAGGCAAAAATTGAGTCGATGGTCTCGAAAGACGGGCTTAGCATACCTCGTCATCTGCGTCTAGCTGGTCCACCTCCTCTTCTTCCTCAGAGGCAGCCCGACTGGAGTGAGAAGTGGCAGTGTTGGGTTCGGGCGCCGTCGAGGTGGTCGAGTGTTCTCGAAGCTCGTCCACTTCGTCCGACGACGGCTGCGCAGCTGGAGCGACGTGGAGCAGGTCTATGTTCGCCTCGGACTTTAGTTGAACGTTGGGCGACGAAATGGAGGCGAAACTTGAGGCGGCTTGCCTGAAAAAAATGAGGACCACAGCTAAGTGAGGGAGAAAGAGAAAGTGTGTTACTGCAGTATGCATTTTGACTCTTCGCGTTTTAGATGCGGTACGCTAATATGTTCGCGTTTTGTGGGCGGTCCACCTCTAGACAGAGGGGGGGTAGGGTACATGGCGGAACGAGGTAGAAGGAGAGCATGAATAAAGACGGCTGCGCAGGTGGTTTATATGTGAGAGGGATTCGACATTGAATTGGAGCTGAGCACAGTCTTCTCGCGCAGCTGATGGCCTAGAAGGTTTCACAATGCAGGGGAGGCCTCATCGAAGATGCTCGAACGAGAGAGGGAAAGTGAGTGGTCAGAGAAGTGGGAAGGACAAATGGGCGGAAAGTGCTGGTTCCGGAAAGGCGGGCCGTTGGCGATGCTATGACGGAGTCTATAGGCCCTTGGGTCAAATACAACCAAAGCAAGGTCGCAGAAGACGGGGGCAAAGACAGGGCAAGATTTGTGCGCACTAATTTATTCAAGGTCCAGTGTGAGTTGCACTCGTTGTAATCTGCGGTACAATGTCCCAACAGTTTCATAGGGGTTGTCAAAGCTGAATGGCTCTACAAATGCACTTTCGACTTCAATAAAGACAGCAATGAAACACACGCGCTTCTCGAGTTCCTCGGACTCGATACTCTCTGCGACGTCTATCTGGTGCGTCTGCGCGTCTTCCGAATCATTTTTCAATAACACGCAAATCAGAATGGCGAGAAAATTTTGCAGGCAGACAATCAGTTCTAGACGCACATCGTGCCTTTAGAGGTGGCGGCGCTCAGGCCGAAGAACACCCTTCTCCTGCACTTCAAGTCTGCCCAATGATGTATGCCCAGATGTACTGTTTGCTCGTCAACGACGAAATTCAGATCACATTAGCGCCATCAACCGCATGCAAACACCACAACCTCAAAAACCCACGCGCTCACCTCAAACTCTGGGCACCCCGCCTGTACGAATACTACCACGACCACCAGCGCCGTTTTCACGAGCAACTCCCCCACCTCCGCCGCAACTTCCCAAAGTCGGTTTTCTCATGTGCGGCGTTCAATCTCGGGCCGCGAGTATGGACTTTCCGCCACCGCGATGTTCTCAACGTCCCCTTCGGCTGGTGTGCAATCCAAGCTGCCGGTCGCTTCAACCCCAAGAAAGGTGGCCACCTCGTCCTCTGGGACCTCCGCCTCGTCATCGAGTTCCCCCCGGGCGCTCATCTTGATCCCCTCAGCCACCCTCTCGCACTCGAATGTGCCGGTACGCGCCGGTGAGGAACGCTTGTCCTTCACGCAGTTCACCGCGGGCGGCCTCATGCGCTTTGTTGACAACGGCTTCCGCACCCAGGCTGAACTTGAACAGGAGGACCCGGCCGAATATGCGCGCATGATGGCGCTCAAGGCCTCACGCTGGGAGATGGGCCTGGGGCTCCTCAGCACATCAGATGAGCTTTTAGAAGTCGAGGGGAAGAGCTTACCAGCCACAGAATAGTTTATTAACCCGTTCCACTCTGTAAAATCACTCCGTAATAAAAAACCTGTAGCGCAGCGAAGACTCGTTCGCTTAGTTCTAATTCCAAAAGACCCACTGTCCGACATATCATTGTTGTGCTTTATTGAATATTCAAAATCTCATCGATCAATAATTCTTTTTCCGGCGCTGGGCGTTGTGGTGCCCGATTTGGAAACCAGTGCGAATAGAATAAAGTCGATTTTTAACGAGTTTACATGCTGTGAGGGTGACTATCCGTTTACTTCAGGTGCTCAAACGAAAAATGTACGTAGGGTCGAAACGCCATCCAAATTGGTAGACCTGCAAAGCGAGGCCTTGTGATAAACACGGCTCTCTGTCGGAGGTAACGCGAATCGGACCATCACCGCGTCCGTTCCTGCAGGAGGCGACGGCACGGTCTCTCCGTACTCCCCGAGGCGTGAATTGTCCCCCCCTGCATCCGGCCCGATGATCACAACACGGCCGCAGACCGACGTGATACACAAATCCTCCGTCACCAGCGGCGGGTTCAGCGTGCGACGCATCGGCTTCAGCCACCGCGGCTCCAGCTTGATCTTGTCCCCCTTCGCCCCCAATCCGTACACCACCACAGGTTTGTTCACGTCACACCGGCCGATACCGTGGGGCCCGACTTCGATAAAACCCGCCTTGCCTGCGGCCGCCTTCTGAAAACCAGTCACGCGCCCCACCGTCTTCAGAATCACCTCGACGTCTATTCGCTTGTTAGCAAGGTTAGGGCAGCAGAGCCAGAGGCCGCCGTCGTCGCCCACAGTCGGCGGCGGCCGCCTCGGCGCCCACAACACGTCGTCCACAGGCTCGTCGGGCTCCGGCGTCGACACCCTTGCAGGCAGGGTGTTATCCTTGAGAGGATCAGTCCAGCCGAACTGCAGGAGCTTCGGCCATCGGAAGACTTGACGCGCCCGCCGAAGAGGGAGTCGAGATCTGGAGAAATCAGTGGCCAGCTCTGACACGGCAGAAATGAGGGACCACTCACTCGGGGTCCACCAGCTGATCCTCGGGAATCTCCCATGTTTCGTTGAACGCCTGCGCGCGCACAGCCAAAACCGCCGGAAAGAAAAACGGGTCCTCTGGCGGCGCAGCCTCCAACCTGTACCCGCGCACCTCCCCCCCCCTCCCCTTTTCGCGGTGCGGGAAGGTGATGAGAACATCGCGCCCCTGGAATGCCTCCCACGTCTGCCTTTGCCTGCGCTGGATTTCTGGCTCCGTCAGCACCCGGTGTTGCCGCCCCACTACCTCCGGCGCGCCACCCTCCTCGAGCGGATGTGGGGCGGCTAGGTCGAAATCCAGGTCCTCCTGCAAGACTCCGAGCTGGGAATATGATGAGCAGCTCGCCGCTTGGCCAGAGAAGGGATTCTCACCACGCCAGGGCCCCTGCGTCCCTCCACGACCTCTGCGAGCGTCGGCCGCTCTGGCAAGGCGGCACCGGCCGTCTCGATCTGCCAAGGCGCGTCAGAAAAAAAAAACCCTCAGCGCAGCAATGCCGGCACTTACAGGATAATCATCACCCCGCCCGCCTCGAGCATTCTTCCATGCTCCCTGTCGTCGACTATGATCCCCCGCACCCCTTTCCACGGCCCGAAGACGACGTTGACGATGTCCCCTTTGCAAAAGGACCTGCGCACGCAAGTCATATCGACCTCGATCGGGCCTTCCTCGTCCCCTTCGATAGTCACCAGCGCGCCGCCGTACGTGCCCTCCATGCTTGCCACACGCCCGCTCTTCCCGGTGTGCGTCCCATCGACAACCTCCACGCGATCATCGTCGCGCAGGCGCGACGGCCGTCCACACAGGTGGCGTTTAAGTCTCGCGAGGGGCACGTCATGGTCGCTGTCGTTGGTGTATTCAGGGGTCAGCACGTCGAATAAGTCGCGGTCGGATTGCTTGGGTTTCCTTTCATTCGCGGTCGACCGCACAAGCGCGAGCGGTTCGACCCCACCCAGGATACGAAGGACGAAGCCGGAGTATTCCCCCGCCGCCACCCTGCACCCGGGGCCAATCGCACAGCCCGGCACCGAGAGTCCGTGGAGGTCGAGCACATCGCCAATTTTTGGGTTGCGCTCCATCGCCCGCTCCCAATCGGCCATCTCCTCCTCGCTGGGGGTGGCAGGCACGGTAAGGCCCCGCAGTTTCGAAATCGTAGTCCCGTCGAGGCGCTTGCCCTCGAGCTCGCACCGACCTTCGTCTCGCAAAAGGTGCAAGAACTCTGTGTCGCTCCAGGGAATGACGAGCGAACCCTCCTTGATGTTGCCGCAGAGCCAGTATCGCGACCGTGCCCACCGCCCCCACACATCCTCGCCATACTGGGTATGTTCCTTGAGCAGAGTCCTGTGCCAGGTCCTCTCTCCCTTCGCGCAATCGTCCCACCATTCGACACTCGGGTCTGGGGGAGCCTAAAGGGAAAGGTAGCTCAGCGGTCATGCTCAAATTAATACACCGCTTTGCTTTTAAAATACACACATGGGTAGTAGAGACTTGCGTTGTATCCACCTGCATTTGCTGCGTGGGGTTCTCTCCAGAATTACGTACGGCGTCCGCCCAGGTCTGCTGCGCCGTGCTCTGGTCGAGTTGTTCGGGTGCTCCCTCTATGCTCTGCGCCTCGTCTTCTTGAATGGGGGTCGTACTTGAGTCGACTCCGACCATTTCGCCAAGAATTTCATGATTTGGCGCGTCGTTTTCCAGCGGCGTGGCTGTCAATTGTCATCCCATTAGTTGCTTTGACGAGCGGGGCGGCGCGTAGCTCACTGCGGAGAGACTCGTCTTCCGAATCGGAGTCAGAATATTCATCCAGCCGTGCGAGGCTCATCTTCAGTGACTTCGTCTGAAAATGAGGTGGGTAAGGGCTTGATATTGATTCCGACGGGCGTGGAGTGCCGGCCATCGAATTGTTGCAGCTCACATCGCGTCGGGGACCAGTTGCATATGTACGCGGGTGGTGCCAATGAAAGAGCAAAATAGGCGCCCGCAGTACCCGAGCACGCGACTTGATCGAGACTGGATCATACATGGTTCCACAGGATGGATGATCCAGTCTCAATCAAGTCTCGTGCGTGAGTCAGGAGGCGCCCATTTTGCTCTTGCTTCCTGCCAACACGATCTTCGCTTGGACCATGGTGCGCACGAAGCAGACTGCTCAAAAATCCACCGGTGGTCCCGCCCCACGCAAGCCCCTCGGTCCCAAACTCAACAAAAAATCAGCCGTCTCGCTCCCTGGTACCACCACGCCGCCACAGCCGACTGCGCGCGGCGGCAAAAAAAGGAAGCGCGTGGATGAGGAGGAGGCAGCTGAGCGCATGCAGCCGTGCATCGGATCGCGGGGGCCCACTGAAGCCAGCGGTGACCGCGTCAATTCGGTAAGTGAGCTGTGCCGCACCGTACCCGGCCATTTCTTCCCAAAATAAGTGGTCCGCAGCCAGCGTTGAATGACTGGTCTCCTGCCCGCCTTCTACTTATCATCTTTCGCCAAAAAAAAACAAAAGTGGTGCTGCCAGGCTGCGAGGAAGGCGGCAAGCTTCTGCAGTGCACCCTCTGCCCGCGATCTTTCTGCGGCGTCTGCCTTGTGTTTGCCGTGGCCGTCACGACGAAGATGAACTGGTATTGTCCCCGCTGCTGGATGGGCAACGGCGACGGCAAGCCCAACCCCATCATCCCGAGTTTCATCCCGATTGGAGGAAGTGGCAAAAAAATTCAGGCTTCTCGGGAAGTCCCTTACCAAGTGAGCGGCTCATCGGCGACAATCAATCACGGCTACACTCAATCACGGCTGCCTCTGACGAAAGTTTCAAGGGCCCATTCGTGAATGGAGTTCCACTAGGGCTCATCAAGTACGGCGGCGAACAGCAGCAGCGCGGGATGTGGGCCGTTATTGACTGCCCTCCCCTCGCGGTGATTTCCATTCGCCTCGCAGGGATGAGTCTGGACGCGGACCCAGCCAGCGCGATTCTGACCCGTCTCCACCCGTTCTACGCGCAGCAGCCTTTGCTCTTCATCGACCTGGGCTACAACCTGGACGAGGAGGTCGAGCAGTACGATGACGCCGTCGAGGCCGCCACCACAAGACTGTTGGAGTGCGTATTTTCTCAATCAAACGTACTTCAATCTCATGCGCTTCGCAAGGTATCGTCCCGCCAAGGTCCTTGTTATTTTTACTGGGCACACGGTGCCCGACACGGGCCTGATCCATACCGCCCCCGGCGGGGCCTCCTCCAGCGACGCCGCTGAGGTTCTGCCCCGGCTCATTCCAGAGGAGATGCAGGGCGTGATCAAGGGTGCGAGGACGTCGTTGCTGGTTCTCCTGGCTTGCGGCGCCCTTCACTCCGGGGACGCGCATGAGGAGGTCAGCGAGTTCGTGCAGAGGTTAGCGCCCTGCGTCGGGGATGCTTAATCGCCGCCGGCTAACTTCTCCTTCACAGCTCCGGATTCACCAATGCCATCGGATTCGGCGTCGCCAAGTTCCTCCCCGGCACCGGAGCGACATTCCTGCAGGAGACTGTGCTGTATCTGTTCGTTAATCCCGGCGCGCAGAAGTTCTCTCATCTTCTCGCAAATCACGGCGCACTGGGCCAGCACACCGACATCGTCCTCTACCAGGGCGCGAAGGAGGCCGGGGCGACACACGCCCACGTCTACGAATATTCCTGGACCCACCCGATCAGGAAGCCTTTCGGTCAAACCCCTCCCACGCAATGCCCGACATGCGGGCGAATCAAGGTTTGGGAGTTGCTCCAGTTCACGGCTGCCGTTACTGTGACAGCTCTTGCCGGCTGCTCAAGGGAGCCTGGAGAGACCAGTTCAATCAGCGGGGTCCCGAGGGCGCATGGGTGGGATGCTGGGTCCGAGGACAGCCGGCTGCCGCGTCGCCACCTACGCTGTAGCGAGTAGAACATACTTTCTAGAATCCTTACTTTCTTTTCGGACATTCGTGTCCTGTAACGTAACAGTTGCGAAACAAACAGAATAATAGTATCTACTTGTATAGCACGCTATAGTACAAAATATATGCCTTCTTGTCGTCCTCGTGAAAAAGGGTCGTATTCCCTCCGCAAAAATTGCCTTACACTCGAGTAGGAGTCCTTGAGAAAGGTATGCTACTCTTGTGCTGACCGATTTCCAACTGAATGTTAGTTCTCAAGACTCAGGCACGTTTAAGTACAAGCCGGCGGACAGTGTCCAAATGAGTACTAGTGCGGAGACTTGGACATGTGATAGCGCGTTGTTTGTTCCCATGACCGCGTTGTTTGGCGCGGCATCATAAAAGCCACGTGGCGCGATTAACGACCTTAATCCCTCTCTTTCCTCTTACCACCGTCTTCCCTCCAGGATGCTCCCCTTTGTGGGGACGTCCAGCTCTACCCCGAACCTCACCTCCTGAACGCGCGGCGTGATGCACCCACGCCGAACGTTCAGGCCGCTTAGCACGGTGCCTTAGTGCGACGCGGTCGGGTCAAGCGTGGAGGGCCGGCCCCTTCCTGCACAGTCAAGTGTCGGTTAGGGTAGTATCCTGCCAATGGATACTTTAGTCGGTAGCCCAGGCCCACGTCAGCAGTCAAGCAGTCGTGGGAGCTCGCCGTCAGTCAACGGCGGCGACATGGGTTTTTGGGACACCGGTTTTGACTCCAGGGTCGGATTCACCCCCCAAACCTGCTACGATGTCTATGGACCTGTTTGCCCCTTCGTCATGCTCCTATCCCCCGCGGACCGCACTGCTAACCTCTTCCTCAAAGATTTCATCTACACTGGGTCTGTTTGCAAGCCGGTGTGTGCCTAGTAAGAACAAGGGCACGCCCTCACGTCCCCGTCCCCGCATGCATGCCGGGCACTGTCCGCCCCATGCTGATCCGGTACGTTCTCGCCGCCACATTATCTCATCCTCAGTCTTGCCGCAGCGACACAACGACGGCGACCTCCGCGACGGTATGCGATTTTTGCGGTGAGTGCTCGTTTCTACCACGGCCTGCTCTCACCCCCCTGGTGCAGAATGCAAGACTAGGCTGAGCTCCACTGGGCCGTGTTTGTTATCCGGTGAGCGCACTATGCGGCGACGACTCGCTCTCACCACCTCGCAACAAGCGCACGCAGCGCACGCAACCTTGGCTCCAACTCATGAGCAGAAGCGGCAACCCAGGTGTGTACGCCCATCCCTGCCGCCGCCTGGCTTTTTCATTGACTCCCGGATGTAGCCTTATGACCCACACCCGGGACTATGCCACGTCGGGCGTCGGCCGCCTCGCTCAATCCATGTACGTCGCTCTGTATTCACAGCAGTCGACAAGCCTCCAACGGCGCATAGGCACTTATTTTCAGGACTACCGACGTGGATCCATAGATTACAGCCCTGCCCCCTTCCTTCCCCCCTCCCTCTCCTTTCCCTTTCTTTCCCTTTCCATTCCCATTCCATTGGAAACGACTTGCGCTGCTTTGGAGAGAGTAGAGGAGGGCCCCTCTACTCTCTGCAAAGCAACGCAAGTCGCCTCCAATCCTCCCTCCTTCCCTTTACATACCTGTCTTAACTTGTACTTGAAAAGCCGGCGAAATTGAAAAGGATAAAATGGCGTGATGTGTCGAGACCTACACGCAGGCACGTGACCCTGAGGATAAGATAGGAGATAAGATCAGGGCTTTTCTGAAACGACAAGTCCCATTTTGCACCTTTACATACCACCACGACATGACCGACCGCCTGGTCAACTTCAGAGCAGGCTATGCATCGATGTCTGAGCGCGTCCGCGTCGCGCTGCGTGTGCAGTTGGGTGACGTCCACCGCCTGGAGCCCGTTTCGAGATCAACCGCAGCGATGGATGGGATGCTTTGGCTTTGGCCGCTGGCGTTTTTATTCCCGATTTGGAGGGTGGATAGAATTTCCTATCGAGTTCCAGCCTTTGTCCCCGGCGTCGATCTTGTTCCGGATGCGCTGGCATGCGTTGAGCCTGCAACAAAGTTGGATATTTTTTTTCACGAAATAAAATGGCGTCATACGTGGCTAGCATACTGTTCATGTAAACTGAGGGATGTGAGAATGTGAATACGAGGATGCGACATATTACTTACGTTTGGTGCTTGGGGCCAGGCCGAGGAAGAACCAAAACGTGTCGGGCAGCACCAGGAACTTGGAAAGGATGTCAGAAATGCACATAACTGAAATAATGTGTAGGCGACAGTCGGAAAAGAATGCAGAACGACGCACGTCCAAGCAACCTGGGTGATTCCCGCCACTGTGAATTTAATGAGGTTGTTGAGCTTTCGGTGGGGTAATTACAGATGGCTTACAGATCTCGATAAAGGGCTGCAATATGTTAGTGACATCCGAATTGGTCGGTCGACGGTGGTTGACGCACGATTACATATATCCCGAAGGTTTTGAGGCTGAATTTTCCGATTTTGTGCATCAACGTTAATCATTCTAGAAGAAGAGAAAATAGATCCAGGAGAATCTGGCGCTTTGCTTCTTTAGTAACAGTCCGACCAAAGCAGTCCCTAACATCGGACTTACAGCGCGCGCCTTGGAAAAGCCTGTCTTGAAGTCATCTGGTTGCATTATAATTAATATATAATTATATATCATCTTCAGGGCGATCTCTTTAAGTAACTTCCCCAATCGCTTCTCAATCTTCCAGAAGTCTGAAGCTTAATTCAACTCTGAACCTCGCAAGTTATCCCCTTTCTCTCTTCTGCAATAAAGGTATTTTTTCGAAGTCTAGATGGTGCAGGGATCGACGGCGATAACGTACAGCGATCCATGCCGGATCACCGGACGGCTCCCTCTTCTCTCCCTACCACCATGAACACTTTTCTGCAATCCTTGCGAGTAGATTGAGCCCAAAAAGTCTCGAGGCAGAATTGGCAGAGATAGACCAAGGCGGAGCACGTAAATTACACATATCTCAATGCCCTGACTCGATGAGAGCAAATGGCCGGCGAAACTATGTGGCGCGTAATGGAAGACGAGTAGGCATTATTGTCTTTCCTTTTGGACTTGGGCGAGGCGTACAGCGAGAGCATTTTTACCTCGATCGCTGGTCGAACTTAGTATATAACATATAAGCGACTGTGCCTTTATATAAAAACCCCGGTAGTCAAGTTGGTACGACGCCATCGATATCTTTCGGATCAGAGTGTTTACCGATGGAGGTCCTGGGTTCGAATCCCAGTCGGGGTACTGGCCGATGAAGGTTTCGCTTCTTTTTTGCCGAAACGGAGCGGCGCGCAAATCACTCTCAATCGTCTTTAGATTTGAGCGTGGGGGATTCCAGGATATGTCCTGGTATGGACGCCCATGCACACTATGACTCTTGCAACAGGAGGAGCGCAAAGTACTCTAGGGAGTCTATCATCGCTTTCAAGGCAGGAGCGGGAGGCGCTTTTGGCACAGGTGACTGGCGCGCTGGAGCAGCCGCAGGGGATTTGTGCGTGCTCACTCGTACACCGAAGCGACTTCCCGATTGGGAACTTAACCCCAAAGTTGGGTTTCGTCGACGCCGACACCATCCACTCTCGCTATACCAATTCGCGGACAATGTGGGGGCAAGCACAGTGTACTGCAGGTTTGTTTAAAAAGAATCCGTCCCCAATTGACAACCGTGCGGCGCGGACTTGGTAAAATAGCGGAAATTGCGACAAAGTCGCCTATCCGACGATCAGCTTGGTTTGCAAGGGGTACGGCTTCAGATGACTGACCAAAAGCACAAGATGGGTGTCGGACACCACCCGCGAGAGCCGTGAGCGGCGCTGATTAGAGTCGGTGGAGCTGCGAAGTCAAAAGAGGTGCCAATCCGGTCATGAAAAAATAAGTTACCTGGGGCCATCTCTCGTACGCTGAGACAAGAAGGACCGTAATGTAGTGGATTTCAAGACTCGGCACTTGGCTGAGATCCACGCCGAGTGATTTACGCGGTCAGATTGGGATGACCGCGAAGGTCGCCGGTCTGAAGTCCAAGTAGGCAGCGTAGGCGGTAGCAATGGGCTAGTAGTGAGATGGATTTGGGGCCCAAGGCGGCGATTGGGACCGGCGCCGAGTGAGTTACACTCGGGGAGGGTCCAATATCCGGGAGGGTCACCGAATGTGGGTAGCGTTGGCGAGCACAGAGCGCTTCAGCCGTGGTAGGAGTTGATCATTAATTTACTGCCGCGCGGCGCGGACTTGATGAAATGCCGGAAATTAGGACAAAGTGACCTATACGACGATCAGCTGGGTTTGCGAGGAGGAAGAGCTTTAGATGACCTACAAGATGGGTGTTGGACACCATCCGCGGGAGCCGTGAGCCGCGCTGATCCAAGTCAATAGAGCTGTGACGGAGTATAGTCAAAAAGGGCGAAAATCCGGTCAGGAAAAAAAAAAATACCTGGAGCAATCTCTCGTGCGCTAGGTCAAGAAAGAGGGTATGTTTCAAAGCTGGACAACCGGTTGAGACCCGCGCCGAGTGATTTACGCTCGGGTAGGGTCAGAGTCGGATGACCGCGAAGGTCAACGGTCTGAGGTCAAAGTAGGCAGCGCCGGCGAGCACGGGGTGGCAATGGGGTCGTAGAAGAGGAATGAGATGATTTTGGGACCAAGGGCGGTGTTTGAGACCTGCGCCGAGTGATCTATACTCGGGGAGGGTCGGATGTCCGCGAAGGTGACCGGTTCACGGCGAATGTGGGTAGCGCCTGCAAACATAGAGATAGCTATAGTCGCATAGATCTGTTAGAGAGTTTATTGGAAGTATGGGATGCCATTGAGACCCGCGCCGAGTGAGTTACACTCGGGGAAGGCCAGGCAGAGATGTACTCTTGGGAAGCCACGCGGACGGCCATCGATCTTCACGATACCCGATGTTATGCGCAGTTCCAGAGACCCACACTGGAAACGTGAGCACTCATGCTTCAAGAATTTTTTCGTGGAGCTGCTCCGCGCCTGCCCGTAAGGCTGTCGCGAACGAGCCAGCTCGACGCGTGGGTGAGGCTAACTGAGCGGCAGCGTACGATACCAGGTATCCGCGCCACTCGAGTTGGATAAAGGAATTCCGGCCTAGCAAGCGACTTATAGCGCTCAAATACGAGCTGCGTGCTGAAATCGAAATGACAACGTCAAGGTGAAGCTGATCAACAGAATCAGTCAGTGCGAAGAGCAGTAAACGATATGAACGGACTTCTGTTAACAAGAAACCGCGCGAGGGCATACAACTTCGTCTGGTGCAACACAAGGTGCCGCACCGACTAGGTTGTATCGGGGAACCCCGAGGACGGCAGCACAACGTCGCCTGGCGCACCCACGGTGCGCCGACTATAAGTTGGCACTCCCTCCAATGAGGGTGGAGTTGCGGGCCGTCCAATCGGGGAGAATCGGGCGGGGCTCGTAGACGCTCAACTCCGATGCTTGAGGAATGTCTGGCGGAACAGCTCTGCGCCTGCCCCGTAAGGCTGTCGCGAACGAGCGGGCTCGACACAGTACGGTACGATATCAGTGGAAAGGATAAGAAGCTTAAGTAAGCAGAATAAATTGTATACGTGTCCGGTGCGGTGGCGATGACGGTCAAAGCGGCTTATCCGCCGTTACTTTGCAAGGGCGGATAATGACATGGCCGGCAAGCGCGACGTGCGGACGGACGGGTAGATGGCACGGTTGTTGTGCGGAACCTGCCGCTCCGCGGTACATGGCAAGACCATCGCGCCTCCGCGCTCAGCACCTGCCGCTTCGCGGTACGCAGTGGGGACCGGGCCGACCCTGCCGCTTCGCGGTAAATGGTGCGGGCCTCGCGCCTCCGCGCCTGCCGCTTCGCGGTAAATGGTCGGGACGTCCTAGTGCTCCGGCGCCAGTGGGTTCGAATCCCAGTCGGGGTACTGGCCGATGAAGGTTTCGCTTCTTTTTGCCGAAACGGAGCGGCGCGCAAATCACTCTCAATCGTCTTAGATTTGAGCTTGGGGGATTCCAGGATATGTCCTGGTATGGACGCCCATGCATGCTATGACTCTTGCAACAGGAGGAGCGCAACTCTGGGGAGTCTATCATCGCTTTCAAGGCAGGAGCAGGAGGCGCTTTTGGCACAGGTGACTGGCGCGCTGGAGCAGCCGCAGGGGATTTGTGCGTGCTCAACCGAAGCGACTTCCCGATTGGGAACTTAACCCCAAAGTTGGGTTTCGTCGACGCCGACACCATCCACTCTCGCTATACCAATTCGCGGACAATGTGGGGGCAAGCACAGTGTACTGCAGGTTTGTTTAAAAAGAATCCGTCCCCAATTGACAACCGTGCGGCGCGGACTTGGTAAAATAGCGGAAATTGCGACAAAGTCGCCTATCCGACGATCAGCTTGGTTTGCAAGGGGTACGGCTTCAGATGACTGACCAAAAGCACAAGATGGGTGTCGGACACCACCCGCGAGAGCCGTGAGCGGCGCTGATTAGAGTCGGTGGAGCTGCGAAGTCAAAAGAGGTGCCAATCCGGTCATGAAAAAATAAGTTACCTGGGGCCATCTCTCGTACGCTGAGACAAGAAGGACCGTAATGTAGTGGATTTCAAGACTCGGCACTCGGCTGAGATCCACGCCGAGTGATTTACGCGGTCAGAGTGGGATGACCGCGAAGGTCGCCGGTCTGAAGTCCAAGTAGGCAGCGTAGGCGGTAGCAATGGGCTAGTAGTGAGATGGATTTGGGGCCCAAGGCGGCGATTGGGACCGGCGCCGAGTGAGTTACACTCGGGGAGGGTCCAATATCCGGGAGGGTCACCGAATGTGGGTAGCGTTGGCGAGCACAGAGCGCTTCAGCCGTGGTAGGAGTTGATCATTAATTTACTGCCGCGCGGCGCGGACTTGATGAAATGCCGGAAATTAGGACAAAGTGACCTATACGACGATCAGCTGGGTTTGCGAGGAGGAAGAGCTTTAGATGACCTACAAGATGGGTGTTGGACACCATCCGCGGGAGCCGTGAGCCGCGCTGATCCAAGTCAATAGAGCTGTGACGGAGTATAGTCAAAAAGGGCGAAAATCCGGTCAGGAAAAAAAAAAATACCTGGAGCAATCTCTCGTGCGCTAGGTCAAGAAAGAGGGTATGTTTCAAAGCTGGACAACCGGTTGAGACCCGCGCCGAGTGATTTACGCTCGGGTAGGGTCAGAGTCGGATGACCGCGAAGGTCAACGGTCTGAGGTCAAAGTAGGCAGCGCCGGCGAGCACGGGGTGGCAATGGGGTCGTAGAAGAGGAATGAGATGATTTTGGGACCAAGGGCGGTGTTTGAGACCTGCGCCGAGTGATCTATACTCGGGGAGGGTCGGATGTCCGCGAAGGTGACCGGTTCACGGCGAATGTGGGTAGCGCCTGCAAACATAGAGATAGCTATAGTCGCATAGATCTGTTAGAGAGTTTATTGGAAGTATGGGATGCCATTGAGACCCGCGCCGAGTGAGTTACACTCGGGGAAGGCCAGGCAGAGATGTACTCTTGGGAAGCCACGCGGACGGCCATCGATCTTCACGATACCCGATGTTATGCGCAGTTCCAAAGACCCACACTGGAAACGTGAGCACTCATGCTTCAAGAGTTTTTTCGTGGAGCTGCTCCGCGCCTGCCCGTAAGGCTGTCGCGAACGAGCCAGCTCGACGCGTGGGTGAGGCTAACTGAGCGGCAGCGTACGATACCAGGTATCCGCGCCACTCGAGTTGGATAAAGGAATTCCGGCCTAGCAAGCGACTTATAGCGCTCAAATACGAGCTGCGTGCTGAAATCGAAATGACAACGTCAAGGTGAAGCTGATCAACAGAATCAGTCAGTGCGAAGAGCAGTAAACGATATGAACGGACTTCTGTTAACAAGAAACCGCGCGAGGGCATACAACTTCGTCTGGTGCAACACAAGGTGCCGCACCGACTAGGTTGCATCGGGGAACCCCGAGGACGGCAGCACAACGTCGCCTGGCGCACCCACGGTGCGCCGACTAAGTTGGCACTCCCTCCAATGAGGGTGGAGTTGCGGGCCGTCCAATCGGGGAGAATCGGGCGGGGCTCGTAGACGCTCAACTCCGATGCTTGAGGAATGTCTGGCGGAACAGCTCTGCGCCTGCCCCGTAAGGCTGTCGCGAACGAGCGGGCTCGACACAGTACGGTACGATATCAGTGGAAAGGATAAGAAGCTTAAGTAAGCAGAATAAATTGACGGCAACAACGTTTGTCCGTACGTGTCCATGTCGATTTTGTTGAAATGTTCAGTGCAGGCCTCCCGTGCCCACATAAGAGGCTGAGACTAATCATATCTCACTCGGGTAAGATGGAGTGAATTTGGGAACCCGGAACGTCCTGCATCATCCACCCTGTCATGCATTGACCAAGCATTGATCCTACATTCTGTGGTAGACCCTAGTGCACCCTCCCCTACAACGATATCCACGAGGTGCGAGCCCGGCTGGGAACGCCAGACAGCACATCCGAGGTACGAGTGACTTCTGTCCAGTATCACTTTGGCAGACTAGCTGGGAACCGGCTGCGACAGATGCCCCGGAATCGACCATGAATCGACCAAGACACAGGTGTATCTACCAATGTTCAAGAGACAACTTTGACGCGAGAAACCTGCGGCTTGGGTTTGGCAGAGGATAATGGCTAGCTGCTGCCATTTTCCACGGCATCGGTCAGTCTCGTAAACCAGACTCTATTCCGTACCGTTGAGAAGACAGTCGTTCTCAAGGAATAGGCATCGGTGACATAGTAGCGCCATATAATTCATGGAGTAACGCAGGACACATTTTACTTAAGGCGTCCGGGCGAGGTCCAAGCGCTACTGTGCATCTCTTCCGACAGAGGTCAACAAATGTGCCACTGGACGACAAGGGAGAACTTACCAGACAGACAACACGTTGCGGTCTATGTGCTCTGGCGATTTTTTTTATTGCGGAGACGCGAGACAGTTGCGGATTCTGCGGCCTTCTTAGTGATGTTGAGGTGCGCATGAAGTATGCACCTCGTGGGCCAGTTTTCGCCGTAGCTGTTGAGTATTGGGTAAACGACCTTGGCCTACGTAAAATGAGTTCTATGATTTGAACTGGAGCAGGAAGCCTACTCTACGACAGACATCTTTCACAATGGTACTGTCTTGATTAGCAAGGACATCTTCGATGTCGAGGTATTTGTCGGCTAATTCGTGCACCAACAACTGAATGAAATATTCTTTAGGAATTCGAAATTTGGAATCTGACGAAAAGGAACATACCGTTATTGCCTGGGTGACCTCTTCCTTTTCTGTCCACTCCTTGTGCTCTGCCAGTGACTTGCTCGTCAAGCCCGTCGGGCAAGCGATCTTCTTCTTCGCCGGAACCATGTTGACGTCGGATCCAGAGCTTTCGCTGCTTTAAATTGACTTGTACTCCCACCGTGACGGCCAGAGGGTGGGTCGCTCTGCCGAGACGACGACGGCTTTGGAGGGTAGGTATGTATGGACTTAGGGTCAAGCTCCGCAAAGGTGAGAGCCTTCGTAACCTTGGAGGGCTTCGTCACCGTGCTGGGGGCCGTAGTGACCTCTTTATTCTGCGTTGTAGCGTCTGAGGCGGATGTGAAGACGAGGTCCTCATGGGAGATGAGCCTGGAAGCCGGGAGGTGAAGGTCTGTTGCGGACAGCAGCATCACCTTGGGTGGTGGAGCGGGGTTGCGCTTCAGCGTAGGGAGAGTCTGTCGACATGCTGGTCGATGACTACGGACCAGAATAAATCGACTGAAGAAACAAGCTTTTATTAACTTAGGCGAGGTGACTACCTCCATATAGACAATAACATAGAAGAGGAAAGTGGGCCGCGTGCGCTTAATTTCGGGCCGACGCGGCGTTCCGGCTTATCGTCCAATATTATAAAGCGAATAAAGCCCGAGGTGCTACCAGCTGGTGGAGAAACAAGCTCTATCATATGGCGCAGCCTTCAGGTGTTGTATCTCCGCCTCTTAAGAGGCTACAAGGTCCTACGGTGAGAGAAGAAGATATAATTTCTGCAAGTGATAGTACACATGACTGTGGCCCACAATGTCCGCCGCTGGAGCCTGGGAGATTCGGTTCACTGGGATCGATTTTCCGATTTGGTTCATCTCTGCACACTCCTTATTGTTCTAGATCTAGATCTTCCGCTCACTACAAGAGAAAGCCACGACCAGGAGATCCGAATCAATGGAATAAGAAGTAGTCCGAGTCCACTGGTGGTGCCGCGTCGGCCTGCTACAAATATAAAGGACAGGACGAGTAAAAGGCCTGAGCAGTGTGTAAGTCATGCATCCATGTCTGCAGATGAGCAATCTAGAGAGGATACGTCCCAAATCTACTCAGGTATGTCACATGAATAGTATAACTTCACAGAATTGAAAATATTAACACCCTGCAGAAAATGGCGATAGCCGCAGCCAATGGCTCCCTGCGAGATCTTCGGTGCCTTTACCTCCGCACCCTCGGGCAGAGTCAACGAGAGGCCGAAATATTGTTTCTCCCCATTGTCTACGCTCTCCTGGATCCAAAGAGGATTCCTGAACCAAACACTATCGAGAAACCCCACCCAGTGGCAGAAACGAAGGAATTGGTGGGCATGAGCATTGTGGCATTGGAAACATTGCAGGCCGTCATCCATCCTCACAAAACCGACGCCATCACTGTTCCTTTGACCGCCGGCCCCGATCTGTGGCCGCGCTTTTGGGCATGGACTCAGTTTATCGACACTACCCGGGATCTTCTCATCGGGCTGGATGTTCCTTCGGACCAAGACGTCCTGACAAGCCTCATGGCCTATGTGGCATATTTTCAAGGTCACCAGGAAACCCTTGCCCTGATAAACACCGCCCAGGGATTCCACAGCATGCTTGTCCGCGAATGGACATATCTCCTCAACAACTGGGAAGCGGAAATTCCACAAATCGGCCTCATCCCTGTGGTAGATTTCCTTTCCAAGGTCGCCAGGCTAGCTCAACCCAGCAGAGAGAAAACGGACAAGTTCGTGGCGGACCTTTCGAAAGGCGCCGGGGGCGTAGAGCTTTTTGCAACCCTGGTGACTCGAAACCTTGACCTGGCCGTTAACGCTGGGGATTCGAAGGACGAAAACTGGTCTATAAACTGGTACATCATTCACGGTGTCTTGGACTTCCTTGTTATCGTCGAGGATGCGATGGACGAGGACGGCGAGGACGATGTTATAGGTCTCCTTTTCGAGCAACTGTTGGTCCAGGGGCTAATCAAGTTACTTGTTGACGTAGTGGGCAAGTTTATCGGGATTACGGATTTAGATCCTGGAGTGACACTGAACAGATCGTTCCACATCCTGTGGCGCGTAATGCGCTTTCGCAACATGCATCATCTCCTAGGGGATGCGCTTGGCCATGGATTGCTTCGCTGTATCGTTCGCTGTGGTCAGCGACCCGCCCTCGTGAAGTCAAACCACTACTTAAAGCTCTTCCTCACGAAATTCCTTCCTGCGGCTACTGTGTACTGCGGTGCATTGCGGGGCATACAACAAGCTCTATTTGATGTCAAAGAGCTGGTTTGCACAGCTGCATTCCAGTCGTCAGAAATTTTTTTCGACTGGACGCAGTTCGTCTCCATTGCAGAGTCTCGCATCAAGCTTTTAGACTCGTTCGACGCCAGAAAAGAACGGAGCATGAAAGCATGTGATAATCTGGCGGTATGTGTATAATCTGCAGGCAATATTTTATCCTGACGGCGAGCCATAGTGCAACAAAATCGAAGAAAAAAACAAGTTCCGAAGGTGTTCTGGTTGCATGAACTGCTACTACTGCTCTCCGGAATGCCAGAGGTCGGATTGGAAAGTGGGTGGACATCGCGCGGCATGCGTCACCTGCCGCCCTTTTTATCCCAGTAAGCCAATCCTTCACGCACAGCATTTGCTCGTTCAACAAGGCATGTAGGCGAGCACCATTCATCGACTTCGCGTGAACGAGCATTCATGCGGTTCTTGATGCACCAAAAGTACAGCCAGGAAAAACGCGAGGTGCTTCGTGACACCGTTCTCTGCCTCGGGACAAATCCTACCGCCGGCTGCTTTACCGTATTTGACTTCCTTGGAATGTCTGCCAGCCCGACAAAAGTGTACTCGATGGCAGACAGTGCAGACTCCAAGCTGCACAAGCAGCTTCGCCAGAGGCCAGGGTGGGCACACATCGTTGCTCGGGCAGCATGTAGCAAAGGACGCATGTCGGTCCACCTGATGCGTGTGGGCGAAGGCATCTTCCAGAGGTACTGGGTCATTCCATTGCGCACCTGTGATTCTATTGTGCATGACACGTTGAAGAGCATCGCGGTGACTCTACCTTTACCAGAGGATGACGGCGAGGTGGTGTCCCCCGACTTGGTAGATCTGGGCCCATTGTGCGAGCGTTCCTTCATGGGTTTCAAGGAGATTCATTGATACCGAGCACGGCATGGTCAATCCAAGGACCCATAGGATGTCATTATTACGTGCGGCTATTTTGAGTTATATGCCGGAGCTACAAATTTTAAGAAATCGGAGAACATCGATATCGGAGGTTGATCGGAGGTGGAAAAGTCACACAAAAAGCCTAGATAAAAAGTGATTATGTAACTTAATGTAAAGCCAAACCCTTAACTGCAACACTGACTGCATCTGCATCTACATCTCGCCGCCGAACTGGCTCTAAGCGCTTAGACTTCTGCCATTGCTGGGTTTCAGCTCAATGAAGCCGAGCAGCGTACCCTTTTCAATAAGAAGAATTTCGAGCAAAAAGATAAATTCCGTTTTCTTCTGTATCTAAGGCTGTCCGGCTACAGCGCGGGGGGCACCCAAGCGCCCTCGGGACCCCGCTGATCGATCTGCTGCTTCCACGACCCCTTAAGCAGTCGGCAATTGCTACGCTTGTACTCTGCAACTTCTTCACAGTCCTTAGTCCTTGCACATCCGTTTGACGACAATCTCCGAGAACTCAAGTACACTGGTAAGACTACCATGACCAGCTAAACCTGTTGGGAATCAGTTGGCTGCTCTGCTGTTTGGACTTGAACGACTTTACCCTCGACAAATTGAGAATCACTGAGCGATTATTCGAATATTCAAATCGTGCGCAATGGGAGAATACAGCAGCCGGCTGGATCGTATCAAAGGTGTCCTCCATCTCGGAGGAGTACGACTTCGCGGGAAAGTTAGGATAATATCGAAGGAATGGATCGAATGAGCTGTTGGGAAGCAGGGCTTGACGCTGAACGCTGAAAACGGTATGATCGCCGTGAGTGATGATTTTCTGGATACTTCCAGGGATCATTCCAGCATTGGGGGAGGGGTAATACATGATGAGGCTATTTCCCAGGTGTGTGGACGCCCGCGAGAAATTGTGGCCGCGATGAGTGAAGTGAGCCCGTTCACCGTCCACAGCAAGAGGAGGTGAATCCTCGTTCAAGGTCCAGCGGGGTCTATACGCCCTGTCGAACAATCGTTTGAATTCCTTGATGACCTCTGGGCAGTCAGGACGGTTCAGCCATCGTCGCAAGTTAGCGCCTCTGATGAACGACTGCGTGATGGTGGCCTCCAGTTCTCCTCCAATCTGATCGTTTGTGTTTACTCTTTGCAGAATCCCGATGAGACGCTCGAATGGAAAACACCACCAGGAAATAATGGGACCAAAAAGAAGAAGAAAATCATAGATGTGGAATGCAGCATGGATATTAGTCTTGCGACCATGATCGGCCGTATGTGGATGGTGTTTAATGAGGCCATCAACCCACTCCTTCATGTAATTCCGATACGCACGCGCGCGCTCGGAAGTGACAGTGAATCTGCAAGCCAGTATGACGGCTTGGAATAAGGCCATGCTGTGATCAAGCATTCCAAGGAGGCGTCCTGCTTCATCGGTGGATTGCTGATCTTGTGAAGCCCAGTCTCCCCAGAGAAGGATGAGGGCGATGGGAAGGTATATGGTGGCAAGGATGCGCCACTCATCAGCCTTAATGGTACCCGCATTGCTCTCTCCGTAATTTTTAGGCACTGAGTTGACCCATGAGGGTGTAATTGTGTCAGCGATTACACGTTGGATAAATCTGATTTTAGAAAAGTCAATGGCCCTGGGAACAAAGTGCGTATTGACGAGCGGTTTCGTAAGCCGCTGAGTTGAAGGATTCATTAGGCGCAGAATAACGGTTCCATTGAATAAGACTCACCCAAGCAGTCAATTTGACCATGTAATTGGCTTTTTCATCCTTCCCACTCATGTCAAGACCTAGAGAGTATGCCACAAATCTAAGGGACGGTAGATTGTAGTGCTTGAGTGACTTTGTGAAGGCAGCCGCCGCTTTTGCTACATTGGGATCCTGCATAGCAACGGGAGCAGGGAGCGGAACCTCGTTGCCGACAGGAAGAGGCGTATGGGGCAGCACCGCACTGGTCCCAGTCACAGAAAGGTCGGTCAGTATAGATTGGATTTTGAGGATTTGTGGCAACTCCGTTGTAGCATTTTTCAGACGGTACGGAGTAGTAACTTGATCGGTATATGGGACCCAATGATGGTGGCAGTCAGCCAGGGCCAGGGGCTTTGTGAGACGCTGGAGTAAAAAAAGTTTGTACAAGAAGGAAAGGAAAGAAACGGTCGAGCTTACCCAGGCGATCAATTTTTGGGCGTATTCGGCTTTCCTCAACTTCATCCCGTCGCCGTCAACATCTAGGCCGAGTGAATGCGCAACGAAGCGAAGGGGTGCGATATTGTTAGCTTCGAGTCGTTTACATATGCGCCCTATGTCCACATTGGCAACGAAAGACACGGGTTTTTCACCACGCACAGGAAGCATCTCATGATCCTCCGTGCTGGGATCATCAACTTCTTCGTCCTCGAGGTCAAAAGGCGCCACCAGCCTGGATTGAATCGCCCCTATTTGTTTTTTCTCCTTTTCAGGTCGATTCAAGAGGTATGCAGGTGGGATTTGGTTCGGGTCGTATAAAAGCCACTCCTGTTCGAATGCTACTGGGCCACGCTCCCGCTTTTTCGCTAGCACAGCATCAATGCGAAGGACTTTGCGGCAGTGATAGTGGACAGCTCCTTCCAGCACGCAATGCATCCCGTCAATTACTAGCATGCGGGTGGGGTCCCAGTAAGGAAAGCGCCAGTCCTCTGACCAGCGAACGCCATACTCCTCGAAAATCTGATCCCGCTCGCTTTGAGATTTCGCATTTTTATAAGCCCATGCCTTTTCTCTCAAGAGATTAATGTCCCTTCGATCCCAGTCCGAGCCATGGAAATCCGTACGGTTCGAGGTCTGAATACCGAAGCATTTGCAAACCGTGCAGTAGTGATTAGAACCAACACCTGCGAAGCCAGCCGTTTTCCGAGCAGCAGGAAGGTCATTGACTGAGATGACAACGGCTACATCGACGTCTCGACCAGATGATGACCCTCCCAAGGGAGAGATGTGAAAGCCGCGCTCCCAGCCAACAACCAATTCATCGACGAGGGGGCGTTTATAATGGTTGATCTGGTCGCCATTGGGTTCTTTCATGCCAGGACGGCATGGAATGATGCTGAACCACATAAACTCCGGCTTGTATCGTATGTCCTCGTCGAGATTGAGGATGGCGATTGAAAGTATGCCGACGGAATCGTGATTTCCTCGCTTCGATGTTCCATGAGGATTGAAAAAGTCGAGCTGCACCTCAAGGGCAAGCCGCATCCGGTCGCCCCTATCAATGAAAAGGGTCTTTTTACTCGGCCCATTGAATGTCCGAAGGAAATCAGCTTCAAATACGTTGGTAACGCATTCAAAACGGTCTCCATGAGAGGCCATGGCCTCGTCGCACGCACGATCACACATTCTCGCAATCTCAGCATCAGAAAGCACTCGGGCCAAATGATCCACGAAAAGCACATAAAGGAAAGGCTTGATTGGTCGAAGTCTTCCTTGGCGCTCCTCTAGCAATGGTTCACAGCACAATCTCTGACTGTTCATTTCGAGAAGATAATTGTCGCAGACGCTGGGGTACACTCGATCACCGGTGATGCGATCTTCTTTGGGTGCATGCGAGTAGTGGCAAGAAGGACAGCTGGCGTACACTCTCGTTTTCGAATCAAGTTTAAATGTGTCCAAGGCAGTGCGGAGACTAGTTGGGAGTTGCTGCAACACATGCTTCTGGTGGAGTGTATATTCCTCCGTTTCAGGAGTGAGGCTCATCGACATGACCAGTCGAACGACCATTTGCACCAATTGGATGATGAGATCACATGGCGTGCTGCTCAGCCCGATGACGACGTGGCAAACGACGGCCAGTAATACCATCAACTGAGCGACTAAGTCGAGGTGCCCAATAGGGTTGATATGGATGTGAGCTGTTCAAGGCGTGAGTGCGAGAAAATATATTTGATAAGAAAGGCTGACTAGCATCATATAAAAGAGGTGTCGTTTCGGTGGCGGCGCGTTCGTCCGGTAAAAGCGCCCCAAGGTAGTCAACACGGTGGTCCAATTCACGGAGTTCTTCCAAAACCTCGTCCCTGAATCTAAGTAACTCGCTTCCTCCCTTCGCCATTTGTACACTCTTCAAGTGCAACCCTGAAGACGTGACGACCGCTGCTGCAGCATCAACGGCTAAACGCATGGATTGGTGGTGGTCATTTTGGGCATATAACAAGTCGATATCGTCCAGAGTTTTCCTAGCCATTTGTACTTGCTTTTGAATACGGTGGAGAACATCCTCGTTTCGTTCCGTGGACCGCATTCCTGGGCGGATGGCAGAACCCACAAATGAATAAACACCTGGAGTAGCCTCGGAGAGCGGGATTGGAGCTGGGCAAATGGGGATATCCGCTGCATACAAGTCCTGGAAGTCTTCACGCGAACTGAACAGCTTGGAGGGCTGCTCGCGAACACGAGGACCGTCGTCTGTGAAAGTAACCGCAGTGACTATATCGGCAAGGCGGTTGACTTCTTCAGCGGCTCTGCGTTGAGCGAGCATCACTCGATGCTCGACGTCGGAAGCAGGAATTCGATGAGTGTCGCCATTGTTCAAAGGGCAATTTTCGCAGAGTTCGGTTCTTGCTGCCGGGGCCATATGGCCATGCTATATAAATCGAAAGCGATTAACGCCATTCACTTTGCGAGTGTAATGTACCTACTACTCGTGCAGAGATACTAGTCGTCCACTGGCACTGGAGGAGCAAAAGGATAACTGCACTGTCAGCTGACTGGCTGACCACCGCGCGCGTGGCGGATCGGTATGCGTGCGTGTGCTCGCTACGCAGATCTCCGTATCAGCAAATTCTGATCTCGGATAAACTCCTACTCACTGGGTACTATGATGCCGAATACTATGATGCCCAATGGGTCTGGACAGACGACTTTTTAACAATTTAACAGTGTGATATTCGTCTACGTGCATAACACTTCACAAGACCCTGTACAAATAATGAATTCAAATTTCAGTAAAAAGTTAGCCCAACCCGGCGCCACTGGCGCCGTATTTGTAAAGGGTGGAGGATTGATCGACGAGGTCGACGGTGGCCGCAAGTTTGGCCGGCTGGGAGCAGATGTGACAGATGGTGCTCCGGCAGGTGCCGCGCGGGTGGGATACGGCGACTCCTGGTCCCAATGCAGCCCGTCCATCGACGCCTTGCGCGGCGGACCAGCGCGGCAATGATGGGCGCGTTGTTAGTGGTGCGCATCATTGGCGGTGGCACGCTCAACTGAGATTGAGCGCTCATCTGCGACTGCATGCTCACTTGCGACTGGATACTCATTTGTGACTGCGTACGCTCCTGTGACGGGCGGCGCGCAGGCATACCCAGCTGGGCATGGGTTTGGGCCTGGTCGTGGGACGGACGGGGCGACGGATTTGGTGATGGTCGCGGGGAGGGGTTTGGCGACGGGCGGGCCGACGAGGGCAGGCTTGGGAAGCTGACGGGGCGTCCACATGCGACCGATACCCGATGCGTATTTGTATTCTCCAGGGGGTTTATTGACGACGTAGTCGGCCGCTAAGAGAAAGAATGCGACTATATGGCAGCCCTCGTTTTTGCCTGAAAGTATGTTCAGATCGCCCGGGTCGCCCAGAATGCGCCAGCGCCGCAACTGCAGAGCCAGACACGACGGCGCCGGTGGCTGTCTGCATGAGACGGAATTGGCAGAAGCGAAGTCCAAATTTCGCCAAGATCCGCGTTGCAGCAATTTGTGGTGCAGAGGCGACAAGATACGAGGAGGTCTGACCGAGCATCACTTGCTCAGCGAGAGTCAGATCTTCGACGATGTGTAGTGCGACCTCAGTCGGCAGGGTGTCAAGCGCGGTGGCTGAAGTTGGAGTGAGCTACTGGGATATAGAAGCCAGAAGATATAGACGCACAAGCGGTTGCTGGTTCGGCGTTCGAATGTGGGGTGTCAAAGGGCGTCGGGTCGTCTTCATTCGAATCTACTGCCACGTTGGTTTTGTCTGCCGCAGATAGCCTGATTCTTCGCTTTACTGTCCGAATGCATGGACTCCGAATCAGACATTTCCCCCTCATCTGTCCAAAATGTAATCCAGGAATCGTGCAACCATGTCGAAGAAGGGCTTATCGCAGATCAAAGAAGTAAAGAGCCGTCGAGCGGGCATGCAAGTGAGAATTCGGCGCGAGTCTACACCTTCGGGAAGAAGACGCAGGGCATTCATTTGCGCCTCGAAGGTTTGCTGTTCAAAGTAGTGCATGGAGGGAGCGTAGAAAAGCACAAAAAAGAGGGGGCGTTAAATGTGCCGGGCGTTGGCGGTATTCACAGCCATTCTGGCCGCAAGCGTCAAGGCTGCATGCACCATTCGGGAGGAAGTTCGAGCTGTTTTGAGGGAATAAATGTGCCGGGCGTTGGCGGTATTCACAGCCATTCTGGCCGCAAGCGTCAAGGCTGCATGCACCATTCGGGAGGAAGTTCCAGCTGTTTTGAGGGAATGCAAGTGTAAGCGTCCGTTTGGCGTCCGTGGTAATGCCCCAGAAGGAAAAGAGCGCCTTCGGAGACGCGACGCTTATTAGTTCCATTAGACGGTTCAACATCACTGATGTAGATCATTGCTGCCTACGCTGAATGCCGTGTACGGAAAGCTAGGCTTAGTCTATTTATCAAACATGCTGAAACCTGAATGTGTTGAAATTCAAGACAAATCCTATGTAGATATCCCAATGGGTTGCAAAATGCACAATGGTGTGCAAAACATAATTCCGTGTCTTCAATTCTCGCTCAAACCCAGAATGATTCGCCGCAAAAACACAAAATGGTACATTACTGCGTTTCCGCCAGGAGACGAGCCAGCCCAGCAATGAGCATCGCCATCTGGTACTCATCCAGCTCGCCGTTGAACAAAAGGTCGAGGGTACTGAGACGTTCCTTCGGTGTCAGGGCAGCCAAAGCCAGCAGGCGGGCACGCGAGGCCATGCCTTTCACTTTACAAAGGTGACACCATTTCGAGAGGGGGAAGTCGGGCACGCGCGCCAGGAATTCGACTAGGGTATCTGCACCTTCGATGTCGGCCGCTGCCTTCGGATGCACTGGACTACGCTGCGGGGCCTGAGCACGGTCCCCAGCGAGAGAAGGCGGCGTTTTTGGGGTCAAATGGGAAGGGCCGGGGAGAGTCTTGCACCGCTGAGCTGCAGATTAGCGTCGCTGGAGAACACAGCACAAAACTCTCACCTTGGCAGGCGGCGCCTCATCGTCGGATATGTAAATCACAGGTGGTTCGCGTCGACGCACGGCGTCGCGGTGGTGATACGATACGTTTGGGGGGCGGGCAGTCACCTCCTGCTTCATTACTTCACGCTTGCCTTCTTCGGTTTCGTCGACGTCTTGGTCGTTGACGAGCAAGTGTGCGAGGCCAACAGCTGGACGCGGCGCTGCTTCGTCTTGAACCTCATATTCGTTGGGCGCCACCACATCTCGACGATTACCACCGTCAATCGAAGGGACCGAGGGGTTTCGGGCGTCAGCATCGGCCAACGAAGCTTCACCGCCATCTTGCAGAGCCTCATCTTCTGCGAGCATGTCTTCCTCGTCGGCGTCCTCGTCGCTTAGAGAGTCCTGTAGACTTTCCACCGCTGGGTGTGCGAATTCATCCTCAGCGTCTGTGGCCTCTGAGTCAGCGGCGTCAGGTGGCAGGAAGTCCGTACCTTCCCCTGGGGGAAAGTGAAGGTAGTAGTCGCTGTCGGCGTAGATATAATCCCTTTCCACTCGGTCCTTTATGCAGTATTCGTTCCTGACACAGCGGGCGATGACATTGTGCGTAACGCCAGAGTAGATGCGCCCGATGTGGGCGAAGGTGTATTTTTCTGGATCATAGCGGTGCAGGAGGCGAGCGATGCCCCTGCCGGCGCGGTCGAGTTTGCTGCCAGTTGTTCGTCCGCCCAAGGGAGATGGCGGTGAAATAGGAGTGTCTGTCAAGAAGTTCGAGGCCCTCGGATTAGGCCAATAAACCCTCTTCGCGTCGTCCCTAAGCGCCCGACGCACACGGCCTCTCTGCTTGGAGAATGAGCAAAGGTAAGGTGAGGCTTACAAACGACGTGGCACCTACCCTCGCCGCATCGCTGCGCTTTTTGTTGGCGCGGACAACCTTGTCGCGACTCTGTTTTCCGCGTGGATTTTCATGTACGTCGGCACTGTCGTCCTTGCCCTCTCCGGAGTGCGTCGCCTGCTGAAGGGGCATTAGGTATGCGGGCGGTGTGTAGTCGAAGTACCCACTACGTGCTCGTCCTCTCGCGTGGCACTGTGAGTGGCTGGTGTTGCTGCGCTTGCGCGGGCTTGCGGTGCCTGTCCGTAGAGGTTAGCACCACAGGAGGGTGGAAATTCGCCCTCTAACCTCGACGGCAGGTCGGGGAAGTAAGCGGTTGCGAAAGTCTTGCGTGATATATCTGGCGTACGACTTAGCAGCGACTTTGCCCGTCAAGAGGAGAACCTACGATATGTCGTCCTCTACTTTATCTCCTGCTTCATTGTCGAGCGCCTTTTGAATTGTTTCTACAGAGACACAGAATACGGATGCGATTCTCTGCACGGGCACAGCTCTGTCCCCGTTGTGAACCTGTCGAACCGTGCCACGGCCGGCCCGGTCTAGCTGTCTGTAATTTATGATTCCATGCCCTTCAGGCGAAGCAGAGAGGAGCTTACCGGACATCCCAGTAGCGGCGGGAAACTTGCTCCACGGGCTCGTTTTTTGGAAGTGTCTCCAGGTAGGATTTTTGGCAATTGGGGCAGGCATAGGGGATCGCAGGAGGTACGTGAGTGTCGTACTGGCATTAAATACACGATCGGTGGCTGCGGAAAAGAGAAGTCACCAGAATGCTATTGAGAAAACTACGCACCTGATGAGAGCTGCGCGGAATGAATGCATTCAGGGCCACAGAAGCCCCAGGGAAGGCCAGCGGGATGCAGTAGCCGAGTATGCGGGACAACGCTTTGATGTGGTCGAACTAAATAACATGATGCGTAGCCGCCGCCGAGGTGTAATAGACGTGCAAGGGAAGCGGACGTGGTAAGGGAGCAGAGGCCGCGAACTCCCATCACGTCGGCGAGGGCACTGATGCCCTCATTCGACCAGCGGAGCTCTTTCACCAGCGACCGGCTCGTGAATGCCAGTCAACATATCCGATAGCTTTTTCACCACGACGATCCAAGCCGTTGACCGTGAAAGTGCCCATGGCTGACAAGACGAGACTACTGTCCTCGCCATTGGATTTGGTCCGGGCCGACATTGCCAGCGCAATGTATGGAACATAACGATTCTACTTGAATGCCTCCTCAACTTTCGGAGGAATTGCTGCACAGAAACACAGTAAATTAGTCATGTGGCTCAATGTAGCAGTGAGGAAAAGGCGGGATGTGCAATAGGTCTTGGTACTAGACAGCTTGGTACTTGGTACTTGGTAGACTTGGTAACTCGGTAGTCGAGTTGACAAATCACTCGTGCATGGTACGGAAAACATGGTATGCATTGCAAAGACCAAGGACATGGTAGAAATGTATGTATAATACCGAGAGGCAAGATAATACTCACGGAGATCGAGAGCGCTGGCCTTGAAACCGGGGATAAAGGGCGGGAGCACCTTCTTGGGTTCCTCGTTCGCAAGAGCTCTGGTTTTGTCGATAGCCTCCGGACACTCCATGATTCTTTGCGCCTTGTTGGGGTGGATATTTAAATATTAATCCTGGTGGTGATGCAGTATTGCTGCATTCAAGGGCTACAGTTATCAAATCATAAGTTCAAGCAACATTCATTCCCATTTGGAAGATGATTTGTCTCCAAATTTTTGCCTCAATGGATCAGTGTCGCCGACGACGCGTCCAAGTACATAGGTCCAAGTCGCGCCTCACTGCCCTACACGTGACTTTCCATCTTACATAATAAGGCGACCCGGTAACACGGGCGCGCACTCATTACTGTAACTTCTGTCGGTGCACATGTCTTCTTCCAACTGGGTTACGCGTAACAAACATTTAACGCGGCATGCGCCCGCACTTGAATGGACCGGGGGCTCGCATATTCGGTTTAAAACAGCCGAATTTCTGACGTTTGGGAAATTCCCTGCATCACTCTGCATCCTCGTAGACGATATCGCCGTCCGCGGACTATATTCGCAGATAACTCGTAAAAGTGCCGCGAGGAAACACGACGTCTTACAGCTATCTTTGAAGCCCGTTATAAACGGCCCCACGACTGACAAAATTCGTGACTTATTCGAGGCCAGAAAGGCTACGCTGTTCAAGCCTGAGCAAACGTTTGTGGAACTGCGCGATGGAATTGAAAATATGGTGCTTGAAATTTGGTCGGCAACGCGAAAAGACTGGAGGCTGGAGCGCCCACAATTTGATGCGTTTCGATGGTATGTTCAGAAATTTATATACTTGCAAATGTCACAAGTTCTACCACAGGGCATTTCATGCATATTCGATGCTGGTTGCTCCCTGGTCTCCTGTCAGCCTTACAGTGTCCCCCCCAGGCGTGTACTGTCGGCGCGGCTTTGGTATTGTCGCCGATCGGGATTTGTTTGAGAACGAGTATCTGTGGGAACTGGCCGGCATGCTTTCTTCGGATTATACTGACCAGCACACCGGGCTTTCTGTGGTACCTCATCCTGACGCCAAGAAGAATACCCTACACATACTTTTCGGTCCCATCAGGCTAATAAACCATGACTGTATACCTAACGCTGAGGTACGGGCAACAACCTCCAATCCAGAAAACTACTGATCTCTTGTAGTTCGTGCACCTTGAATGCGGGGACAAGCTCGCCTTCACTGTGCAAACCAATAGAGCCATTTCGGCAGGGGAAGAAATATTGGTTAGATATGGAGAGTCGTACGAGCTGGGTTCGGAATTTGGAGGCCCCTGCCCTTGCCGGAGCTGCAGAGCCAAACTTTGCAGTTCCGTGGCGGCTCCTGTGGCGAATCAAGGACAAGTCATCAATGAGGACGAGCGACGGGAGGCGAATAGACTGAAATCGATGGAACGTAAAGCCAAGAAGAAGTACTACAAGAACTTTCCAAAGTTTAAGGTACCGCCAGCGTCTGGACTCACATATTCATATTCTGCATATTCATATTCATATTCTTGGTCGTAGTACATATTACATATGTAGTACACACTTTCCTTAAGCTGAGGCTGGTACTGGAGACTGAGAGGATAAGTTAGCTTGATAAAATTAGTACATACAAGTCGCTTACACTCTGAGTATTTCCCTGAGTGATGGCGGGTTCATAACGAATTGACGAACACAGATGGCTCCAGACAGATCTGCGGACATTCCAGAGGAAGCATGGATGGTATGAAACGCGCCGGAGAACCAGATGGAACGTCCTGTGTTCCCGTCAGGGGGACTCAGAGTAAACTGGCCATCGAAAAAATACGAGAACTGCGGGCTTGACGTGACGTCCCAGCCCACATTCATCATCGTAGAGAGAAGGTAAGGCAATGCGCAGCTCTTTCCTGCGTTATATGACATTCAGTACAGATTTCATACGATGAGAGAGAAGAGGGGACGCACGATGTCGTTGAAGAGGAGCCTACACTCATTGAATACACCCCCCCGCTTCTCCAAAAGGGAGCATTGGGTACGCTAGGAGATGCGGAACGACTATTGTCTTGGTGAGTCCAATCATGGGATTCACGCCCAAGTCGGGGAAGGCGGGAGGCACTTTTGGCACAGGTGACTGGCGCGCTGGAGCAGCCGCGGGCGAGTCTGTGGGGCCTGCGGACCAGATGGCAGTGGTGTAAGGTTTCGCCTCCTGAAAATCCGTTTCTTCGACGATCTCCACCTGTGCTCCTGACCCAGTTTCGCAAGTCCGAGCGTAGGAAGGTACGGGGGTCGAAGGCCGTGGAGCTTCTGTCCGGAGGGGGGAGTAGTGACCCTGGGCGTGCGGCCGCCGGACGAGAAGGTTCCGGGTAGAAGATGGGGAGAACGCGCTCTTCAGCACGAGTTCTCGTGGGCGCTTCTACTCGCGGACGCGAGGCGTGAGGCTCCATGAGAGGAACGGGGGGTCCGACAGCGCGGTTTCATAACAGCGCGATGATGCACCAACGGCGCTGGCCCCCCATTCATGTCGTCGTCGTCGTCGTCGTCGTGGGAGGGGAAGTCGTCTCGAGGCGGCGGAGTCTGCGGGGCATCGGAAGGAGGTAGCTCGTGGGCAGAAGGAGTGGGCGCGACTCGTTTGAAGTCATTCCGCCGAGGGTGACGCTCCCAGTAAAGCTTGCACTCTATTCAATGCCCAGAGTGGAGCTACGGGCGGTCCACTCGGGGAGACGCTCAGCAAAACGAGACGGCGCACTGTCGGTTAGCCCGCGCGACCAATCGGCGGAGGTAGCTGAGGTGACGTTGAGAAGTGGAGGAGGATGAGAAACAGATATACAGCTCTACGGTGGAGGTTCCTAGAGATTCGAGCGGCCCTGAGGTGCAGCAGAGGTGCAGCACTGTGGTCTCATCGCTCCCGTCGCCCAGAAGCGAAAGGAATCGTCAGCGCTCGAAAGCATGGCTATCGATCTTCACGATACACGATGTTATGCGCATCTCCAGCGACCGTGTGTAGCCACGATGGAAACGTGAGCACTCATGCTTCGAGAGCTTTTTCGTGGAGCTGCTCCTGCTCCGCGCCTGCCCGTAAGGCCGAGCGAGCTCGACGCGTGGGTGAGGCTAACTGAGCGGCAGCGTACGATACCAGGTATCCGCGCCACTCGAGTTGGATAAAGGAATTCCGGCGACTTATAGCGCTCAAATACGAGCTGCGTGCTGAAATCGAAATGACAACGTCAAGGTGAAGCTGATCAACAGAATCAGTCAGTGCGAAGAGCAGTAAACGATATGAACGGACTTCTGTTAACAAGAAACCGCGCGAGGGCATACAACTTCGTCTGGTGCAACACAAGGTGCCGCACCGACTAGGTTGTATCGGGGAACCCCGAGGACGGCAGCACAACGTCGCCTGGCGCACCCACGGTGCGCCGACTATAAGTTGGCACTCCCTCCAATGAGGGTGGAGTTGCGGGCCGTCCAATCGGGGAGAATCGGGCGGGGCTCGTAGACGCTCAACTCCGATGCTTGAGGAATGTCTGGCGGAACAGCTCTGCGCCTGCCCCGTAAGGCTGTCGCGAACGAGCGGGCTCGACACAGTACGGTACGATATCAGTGGAAAGGATAAGAAGCTTAAGTAAGCAGAATAAATTGTATACGTGTCCGGTGCGGTGGCGATGACGGTCAAAGCGGCTTATCCGCCGTTACTTTGCAAGGGCGGATAATGACATGGCCGGCAAGCGCGACGTGCGGACGGACGGGTAGATGGCACGGTTGTTGTGCGGAACCTGCCGCTCCGCGGTACATGGCAAGACCATCGCGCCTCCGCGCTCAGCACCTGCCGCTTCGCGGTACGCAGTGGGGACCGGGCCGACCCTGCCGCTTCGCGGTAAATGGTGCGGGCCTCGCGCCTCCGCGCCTGCCGCTTCGCGGTAAATGGTCGGGACGTCCTAGTGCTCCGGCGCCAGTGGGTTCGAATCCCAGTCGGGGTACTGGCCGATGAAGGTTTCGCTTCTTTTTGCCGAAACGGAGCGGCGCGCAAATCACTCTCAATCGTCTTAGATTTGAGCTTGGGGGATTCCAGGATATGTCCTGGTATGGACGCCCATGCATGCTATGACTCTTGCAACAGGAGGAGCGCAACTCTGGGGAGTCTATCATCGCTTTCAAGGCAGGAGCAGGAGGCGCTTTTGGCACAGGTGACTGGCGCGCTGGAGCAGCCGCAGGGGATTTGTGCGTGCTCAACCGAAGCGACTTCCCGATTGGGAACTTAACCCCAAAGTTGGGTTTCGTCGACGCCGACACCATCCACTCTCGCTATACCAATTCGCGGACAATGTGGGGGCAAGCACAGTGTACTGCAGGTTTGTTTAAAAAGAATCCGTCCCCAATTGACAACCGTGCGGCGCGGACTTGGTAAAATAGCGGAAATTGCGACAAAGTCGCCTATCCGACGATCAGCTTGGTTTGCAAGGGGTACGGCTTCAGATGACTGACCAAAAGCACAAGATGGGTGTCGGACACCACCCGCGAGAGCCGTGAGCGGCGCTGATTAGAGTCGGTGGAGCTGCGAAGTCAAAAGAGGTGCCAATCCGGTCATGAAAAAATAAGTTACCTGGGGCCATCTCTCGTACGCTGAGACAAGAAGGACCGTAATGTAGTGGATTTCAAGACTCGGCACTCGGCTGAGATCCACGCCGAGTGATTTACGCTCGGGGAGGGTCAGAGTGGGATGACCGCGAAGGTCGCCGGTCTGAGAACCAAGTAGGCAGCGTAGGCGGTAGCAATGGGCTAGTAGTGAAATGGATTTGGGGCCCAAGGCGGCGATTGGGACCGGCGCCGAGTGAGTTACACTCTGGGAGGGTCCAATATCCGGGAGGGTCACCGAATGTGGGTAGCGTTGGCGAGCACAGAGCGCTTCAGCCGTGGGCGGGTAGGAGTTGATCATTAATTTACTGCCGCGCGGCGCGGACTTGATGAAATGCCGGAAATTAGGACAAAGTGACCTATACGACGATCAGCTGGGTTTGCGAGGAGGAAGAGCTTTAGATGACCTACAAGATGGGTGTTGGACACCATCCGCGGGAGCCGTGAGCCGCGCTGATCCAAGTCAATAGAGCTGTGACGGAGTATAGTCAAAAAGGGCGAAAATCCGGTCAGGAAAAAAAAAAATACCTGGAGCAATCTCTCGTGCGCTAGGTCAAGAAAGAGGGTATGTTTCAAAGCTGGACAACCGGTTGAGACCCGCGCCGAGTGATTTACGCTCGGGTAGGGTCAGAGTCGGATGACCGCGAAGGTCAACGGTCTGAGGTCAAAGTAGGCAGCGCCGGCGAGCACGGGGTGGCAATGGGGTCGTAGAAGAGGAATGAGATGATTTTGGGACCAAGGGCGGTGTTTGAGACCTGCGCCGAGTGATCTATACTCGGGGAGGGTCGGATGTCCGCGAAGGTGACCGGTTCACGGCGAATGTGGGTAGCGCCTGCAAACATAGAGATAGCTATAGTCGCATAGATCTGTTAGAGAGTTTATTGGAAGTATGGGATGCCATTGAGACCCGCGCCGAGTGAGTTACACTCGGGGAAGGCCAGGCAGAGATGTACTCTTGGGAAGCCACGCGGACGGCCATCGATCTTCACGATACCCGATGTTATGCGCAGTTCCAGAGACCCACACTGGAAACGTGAGCACTCATGCTTCAAGAGTTTTTTCGTGGAGCTGCTCCGCGCCTGCCCGTAAGGCTGTCGCGAACGAGCCAGCTCGACGCGTGGGTGAGGCTAACTGAGCGGCAGCGTACGATACCAGGTATCCGCGCCACTCGAGTTGGAAGTGAAAGGTAAAGGAATTCCGGCCCAGCAAGCGACTTATATCGCTCAGATACGGGCTGCGTGCTGAAATCGAAATGACAACGTCAAGGTGAAGCTGATCAACAGAATCAGTCAGTGCGAAGAGCAGTAAACGATATGAACGGACTTCTGTTAACAAGAAACCGCGCGAGGGCATACAACTTCGTCTGGTGCAACGAGGCGCCGCACCGACTAGGTTGTATCGGGGAACCCCGAGGACGGCAGCACAACGTCGCCTGGCGCACCCACGGTGCGCCGACTAAGTTTGCACTCCCTCCAATGAGGGTGGAGTTGCGGGCCGTCCAATCGGGGAGAATCGGGCGGGGCTCGTAGACGCTCAACTCCGATGCTTGAGGAATGTCTGGCGGAACAGCTCTGCGCCTGCCCCGTAAGGCTGTCGCGAACGAGCGGGCTCGACACAGTACGGTACGATATCAGTGGAAAGGATAAGAAGCTTAAGTAAGCAGAATAAATTGACGGCAACAACGTTTGTCCGTACTATTGATCCCAATGGGTCCCGAAATGCACAATGGCTCACAAAATGAAATTCCATGCCCTCAATTCTCACTCAATCCCTCCGGAGTTTTTTGTCAACTCTACCTAGAATACTCCTGTATGTTTACCTAAAATAACTAAGCAATCGACGAAGAGGAACGAATTGAATTGTTGTTGCAAGTCCATCAAGTCGAGTGATCTGAACTCTGTGCGACCTGCTCCCGCCTCCGAAGGCATGCTACCTCCCTGAAAAAATCTGAGGGTTGAATAGGAGCATTAGATAGTGCGTCCCCCTCCTCAGAATATTTTTCCGGTCCCTTGTTGTTGCAGTACGAGGGGAAGAAGGGTTGGGTCACACAGTGTCACAGTGAGAAATGATGTCACGTATTCGTCACACATTCTGTGTTTTTCGTTCATATTGCAACCAGTCCCCTCTGCAAAAACAATTTGAGGTGGCAGAATGATTTCATTTTGCACCGGACATGCTCTTAATTTTTTACGGGGCTTTACGATGCTCTCAGAGGCCAGAGCATGTTGGACAGAGTTCAGATCACTCGCGTGTCTATTTTTCCCTATACGGTGTGTATAGGGACAGCGCTTCCAGTATCGTCTGGGTTATCGAGACAGGTGCCCATCGTTAACGTGTTTTTTAAGATGAATCTCCAGCGGAACCCAAATTTGAGGCTGTTTGCAGACATTTACGTTTATTTGTTTAACTGCGGTCTTTCTTGTTTCAATCCATAGCCCCAACATTAATATTCACCCCAACCATGTCTACCATGTCTACCTCCGGCGATTTTGACACTGACGACACATATGCCCCGCTGGGCAAGGAAGTGTACCTTTCTGTCCGCGAGGAATTTAAACGATGGAAAACGAAGTATGAGAAAAATGTATTGTCAAGCTTACCCACACCTTCGGAGGAGCTTGCGAGCTTTCACCTCCCACCGGACCTATTGAAACCAGCTCAGCTCCCTCCCGACTTGGCGGACCGTCCAGAGAGTTACATCGTCGTTGAGGATTTCGACGACGACGGCAATGTCACCAATACCGAATATGTCCCTATTGAGAGTGTCCGGCCAGACAAGTTCGAGCCCCACCCCCCCTATCACTGTTATACACCAGCTGCTCGCAACAGGCTACCCATCGCGCAGGACACCTTATCCGCGCCGTTCATACCGTACCCGGAGGATAAAAATTTTCGCGATCTTTACTTGGATCACCTGTCGGATGTGCAGTGGAACGCGCATCGGGATCCTGACGGTACGTTTCTCGTGCCAGGTTTGGCGGCTCACTCAACTTTGTGTATAGCCGAAATGATCGAATACGAAACGGTCCGTCGGCTCCACACTGAGCACGGATTCCCGTTCCCAGTTATTGCCAACATATTGCAGAACTTTCGCCCCCTTAGGTTAAGCAACGAAAGTGGTTTGCTGTGGGATGTGAGCCAGCGGTAACTCTCGTTGACTTCATGTTGAGAAATCACTCATCCTTCTCCGCCGGCAGAGATTTCCTTCCTGTCATCTGGGGAGATGGGCTCCCCTCGTCAAGCAAACCCCAACTCCCAGCGTCTTTTGGCGTAGACTTGGCCCATCCCAATGATATATTGGCAGAGGTCAACCTCGGGCTCGCAAAATTTTGTTCCAATCTCAACTGCCTAGTTCACAATTGCCACGTACATAGTAAGGCCTGGTTCCCTGGCTCGTATGAGAAATTAACCTGGCTTTCAAGTCGATCCCGAATGGCATCGCATCAATCCTCCGTACATCCCAAAGCAACCTCGTCTCACATGCAACGCGTTGTATTCGAAAGAAGGGGATCCTTGTGGTGAGGATTGCTTCCGTCACCTCGATCCGAGCACCATGGTGCGGATTTAGTGCAAAATCATTCACGCAGAAGACATTCCTGAAGTTTATTTTCTGTAGGACATTGAGGTCCGATACGATTGCACGTTCCTTGACAGTCTGTTCAAGATACGCCCCGATGAGTTACCCTGTGATTTGGCTCCCATATGTCGCATCCCCTGCAAGCAGGTAGATCCAGAGTTGGTTGCTATTTTCTGCTCCATTACCCCATGTTACAGGTTTATCTCCGCCGCTGCCACGAAATTCCAGACCATCAAGTTTTCCCTCCTATTCCGCAACCGGACGACGCTGAAAATTTGAACTTCGGTAATTGGACGACATAGCACACATAATTCACGACCTGGCTGATGTAACTTTCTATGCCCATCTTAGCCGGCGAAGACCTTCCGCAAGTCTAGTTGTGAACCCACATTTTTTTCAATTGTTGACCGTCGACGCAGCTACACCCCCTGTGTGCACGCTGGCCCGTGCTCGGCAGACCAGGATTGTGAATGTTTTAAATTGAGCGTATATTGCGAAAGAAACTGTCGCTGCGAAAAGGATTGTATGTTAGTCCTTCCTGTTGGTTGACCGCACTGATGCGGAATTGGAGGTCGGAGACGATGGCCAGGCTGCAATTCAACTTGTAAAGCTAGGTCTGAAAGGCCCTGTCGCGACCACCAGCAGTGCGCCTGCCTAGCAATCCGTCGGGAGTGCGATCCTGAGCGGTGCACAAATTGCGATGCACGGTGCGATAGAGAGTTGTACTGGTGGTTGATGTGCTTGTTGACCAGGAGCCTGTTGCAGCGATGAAGGTATATACTGGCCTATTAAATCTCAAGGGCAAGGGAGGCGCCGCAAGCGCCCGACCCCTCGTTGCCAAAATATGGACATTCAGCGCGGACAGTTCAAAGTATGATCATCATTGCGCGTTGAGTTTCATTCCTGATCATCATAGAAATTTGACATTCGGGAGGGGAAGTACGGGCTCGGGGCTTTTGCACCCCAGAATATCAAACCAGGCGACGCTCTTGGAGGTGCGTATCTATGTTATCGAGCATATTTGGTCTTCCCATCTGCGTTAGAATATGTCGGCGAACTGGTGGATGGAGGATTTGAACCCCAGTACGTACCCAATTCTTGCAGCATACGATGATGTTGAATCGCAACAGCCAAATGTTGCAAAAACATAGTGGCCTCAATTATGCCTTCGGTCTAACTGGAACCAATGAGACTGTGGATTCGCACTGGTATGGCAATGCAACGCGTTTTCTGAACGATTCGACACATGGGCCCGACCCCAAACCCCGCAATGTCACAGCAGACGGTACAAACTTACAAAGCATTATTTCTTATGCTGTCTCATAGTGATTGTACAGAACACATCGTGAACGGCGAACGTCGTATCGTCCTCAAAGCCGGCAAGCCTCTTATTTTTGCCCTTTTTTGCGGTTGAACTGAGGCCCACTAGACAAGACAATTTCCAAGGGCAATGAACTATTTCTGGAGTATGGCGACGGCTATTGGAAGAATCAGACGAAGACGTGACATTTCCAGGAAAGGTCTCGTTCGTAGAGTCGATGATGTAGTCACTGAACGTGACAGTGGAACAAAAGGCGTCTCTTTATAGAATGCTCATGAGTTGAACGTTTGAGTTTTTTTATCGGTACAGATAGTTGTTGAGAGGAATATTAATGATGATCACTAGGCCACTGCCACACTGCTGATCAACCAAGTCGGGCCGCAGACGGCTCTAGCATGCGCAAAACATCTTCAGATAAAGCCGGCGCCGCTTGGCCGATGCTGTTCTCCAACTCGAGCGCACCACCGACCGAGTGGCCAGACCACAACTGAGTTTGCGCGTCTTGGGCGCTTCAACTTGGTACCACTGGCCTGGTCGGCATGCCTTTGGCAGCCAGATAAGGACTTGTTCCACCACCGGCTCGACGGGTACACTCTGCGACGAGCGGCGAAATGATTTGATATCTATGTGACGATCCCATCCGCCCGAAGTAGGTTCACATCCTTTCATGCCTCCGCTCTCCCACATCCGAGTCGGCGATCGTATCGCACGCGTTCAAAATGAATAAAGCCCGAGGTGACTACCTCCATATAGTCAATAACATAGAAAACAAGGTGTATCAAGGCGTAGTAAGGCGTTTGTTGCGGGGCACGCGAGCTTTCTTCAATACGTTCGGCATAATGAAGCACTCCGGACGGACGGCCCTCCGCGTCTCCTGAAAGGCTCGTACCTTTCCCGCGAACCTATCGCGAGCCGTCAGGGCTTAGTATGTCACACTGAATGGTTCAACTCACTTTTCGATAATGAAATCCGCGAGCTTGATGTCGGAACTGCGCAGATTGACGACAGAAGAGAAGCATTTGGCTGCAATGCGCATAATGACGACGTCGCCCTTGAGACCGAGCCGCCGGTTTTCAGGGAGGAGGAGGTGGCGTTTGTAATAAACTCGGAATCTTGACAGGGCAATGCGGCCGTCAGCGCCTCGGTGCAGCACCAACACAACGACGTCGTGGACATATGGTTGTGGCATGTAACCCATAATATTCTCCACGAAAGGGCACCGTGCGTCCTGAGGGCTGCTGGAAGCGCAGCGGGCCTGCACGGGGACCAATACAGCAGTTTGGTGGGCGGCGTAGAGACGAGCGGTGACATGCTTCAGCACACTCTGTCGGATATTAGCACAAATTAGGTACAGATTAGGGAGGGACGAAGACAGACTTTCTTCGAAGTAGGGCTCACAAACGGTCTATGGCTGGGCATAATGAGGATGGTTTTGCAGGTCGATTCGTTTTGATTCCATTTATAATTGCTTAATTATTGTTCACAAACTGGACATATGCATGCATGGGTCGGTTCTGAAAACAATTGGCCAATTGTGCTTTGAGAAGTGTTGATCATGAATGACCGACGTACGTGGGATATTCGGTTCATTATTAGATCCGCGCGCTGGGATGGATTTTCCAATTTGGTCCACGAACCACTGCGAATGCCATTAATATTCGTCGTTGTTTCTTCTTTTGAGTCATGTGTACTGTCAGTTGCAGAAATCGTATTTTTTTACTATTGTTACTATTTGTGACCGCCTATGGCTGTTCTCTCACCGTCTCTTGTGCAACCGTACTTCTGGCCACGCGTTCTTGTTTCTATGCTATTGACTATATGGAGGTAGTCGCCTCGGGAACGAGCGGGAACGCAAATTCTCAGGATCAATTCTTGAACACGAAGTATTGTCTAGACATACATTCATACGCACGCTCGCCTTGTTACATAAACCGTGTTCAGGCGTTTGTTGGAGCCTACGATCGTGCATCATCGTCGGAATGGCTGTTTTTCTTCACATCGCTCTCCTCCCTTTCACACAACTTGAAGTTAAACGACCACCTAAGGAACCTACGACGTTTTTATGTAGGGGGTAAACTCACCTCGGAGGTGTCTGTGAGCGTCGTAGGTGTCGGAGGTTGATCGCGGGCTCCTCGTGGTTGATCTGAGGACTCAAGAGGAGGCCTCCATCGCCTCCATCGCGTCCTCGGCCCTAGTATTCATTTCTCGGCTCTGCGCATTCTTCACTGCTAGTTTTCTTCTGTGAAATGAAAGCCAACCTCCCCCCTCTTTTTGGCACATTCAATTCCGCAGGATCTCCCCAAATTATCTTAAAATCACTTGTCGTCAGTGGCCTCCTACATCGACGATTTTTGTATGGAGAAGAGACTCGGCTTCATTTTCCATAGAAGTAGCGAGCCCCAAGCGAGCCCTATATTATGGTTGAAAGAACAGCAAGCAACTTATGTCGCTCAAAACACGAGCTGCCTCCCCAGCGTGCAGTCGCATCCTCAATGATACTAAAACACAATCTCTTCATGAAATCACGCCCAGAAAACAAGTGTCAGATGCATTATTTTTTATACAGCAAGTAAGAGGAAATGGTCTTTCAACAACTTGGAGGAACTCTGCCGTCACTCACTGCGGCCTCAGCTTCCTGGACTAACTTCACCATTTCCTGCTGCTCATCCCTCCCAGTGTTGCGATCCTGGATATGGGCCTTCGCAAACCGATAACAAAATTGCCAGCAATCATCGGCAACAATGCTTGTAAGGCCATGGTCGGCCAATTTCTGAGCCACCGTGTCAGGGTCAGGATTTTCTAACAAACCCCATTCAATGGCGGAAAGGGGTGGGCTTTCAGAAACCAGTCGCTGCGTTCGGGCGGCAAATGCTCCAGGTATAACAAGCAAACGTAAAACGGCCAAGAAATGTGCCTTCGCCCGGCTGACGAGGCCCTTTCTGTTTCTGCTGTGCTTGCTGAGGGGAACTAATCTGTACAAGACCTGGTGGCCGCGCGCGTCTCTCAAATCGACGCTCCAGTCGGGACCATGCGGCACCCCTTTGACAGAGCACCGATTTAGTTGTATCCACTGTGCAAGGGTCTCTGGGGATTCTGTGGAGGCTGGGAGCTTCCCATTGACGAGCTCAACGGGCGGTTTGTTGCTCTGACCAGGCTGAGGACGAAGATTATCATCTGACGTATGCAGTTGGAAGGACTAGAATCTTACCATGGTTGGCGGCATCGCTGAGGAGACGACTGACCGAGAATCCTCCCCCATCATTGGATCTCTGACAGCGAGACGTTTGTGTTGGTAAGCGGGATCGAGTCGCTGCAATTTTTCAAGCAGTTCATTGCGTTGCCGCTGAACTGCTTCAATCTGTTGCTCTAAAAGAGCGACTTTCTTCTCCGCCTGGCCGTACTCTTTTTGCGCGTCAGAGATCTTCACCGCTAACGGCGTAATGCTTCGCCCCAGGGCGGCGGGGCCGGTCTCGAATAAGCCACTGTTTTGCAAACGTGCTTTGAGACTCTGGAGCAAGACAACGCTCCGGATGTTTTTATTCAAGGTGCGCTGTTGGTACGAGTTGGAGCCCCCGTCATCTTGGGCGCTGTCGCTATCGTCGTCTATCTCCGAATCGTCTACCTCTGAATCGGCAGTATCATCGTCATTGACATCGGCGCTGCATTGTGGGTAGTGCCGTTTATACGTGTCACAATAATTGCATTCGGGGCTGCAGAAGGGAATGTTTGTATTTTCATCAACCCGCCAGGGGTACGGGCTCTGCTCAAGCTGTTGAGTGAGCTGTTGGGTGAGGTTCCCAAGGACTTGGTACTCTATCTCGGCCTCTAGCTGCCCAGTATTCCCAGGTTGTATCCGTGCCCGAGCGGAGCAGCGGCGACATGTCACCGTCGCAGGCCCCTTCGTTTTCTGAGCGGCCACCTTTTCGTTCAAAGCCGGGCGTGACTGCGATACGGAACCAGCAGCCAACCTAGCCATGGGAGAAGCAGCCGTCAAGCGCTCGCGTGGCTGCGGCTGGGGAGAAAGTTTGATGGAGCGAGTCCCTTCGCTCAATGCAGCTGCCGACACACTAGTCGCAGTGTCCTGCATGATCTCTGACTGACGAATCCAGTGATCCTGACACCATTTCTCGACATCCCAATAATTGTCCTCCGGTTCGTGAAAGACTAAATGCCCCGGGAATAGATGTCTCAGGTGTCCTCGGGCACATTGGCCGTGCGTCGCGGACTCAAAGCGGATCCACATCTGGTCTTTACCAGAAAGGATGCAGAGGGGTGAGACCTGCGCGTGGACCAAAGTTTTGGTCACCGCTTTATGGAATTCGAGCACCGTCATATTCGGCGACAATCCGTCCACGACGACAATGTTGGTAGGGAACTTGGTTCCCAGCACTCCATCAATCTCCATAGTGTCGTCCTGCTCAACGATAACTTCCATATCGTGGTCCTCCTTCTCAGTGAAAGCTTCATTGAGCTCCATGTCCACGCGTGTTTCGCCCTTAGTATTGCGCCATACCTCCGCCTTGGCCCTAGCTTTGCCCAAATTTCCAACGTCCATTGATGGAGGTGGGGGTGTCACCCGAAGGTGCTGGAACTCTCGGGGGGGACATGTTGTATTGTGAGGCATAAGAGCAGGTGCAGGCGGCGATAACTGACTCTCTGCATACATCGACGAAGACATTGCTTCATAACGGGGAGGGATTTGGTTTGCGCAGTCAGTGTCGATTTTGGGGATCCGCGCTGGCAGCCGATCTCGATGCGCAAGAGTCTCGTACGGATTTGAGTACGACAGCAGGGAAGCGATTGGCGTTCCTTCCACAAAGTTGTCGAAGACGGGCGCGGAGGGTCGGGTCTCAGCACCCGGCGGGTACTCGTGTATGATAAAACAAGGTACCCGGGCAGCTAGATGGCGCAGCACGACTTCCTCGGAGCAACCATTAATCCAGAGACCGACATATTTTTCATCGGCATGCTGGGCTTCCACCCAATTTAGATTCTCCACTTGGTAATCTGCCTGACGCACATGCTCGTGCACGCAGGAGATCCATGCCTCCTTCTCGCGCAATCCTCGCTGAACCGCGACTCCGAGGGCAACTGCCTCGTCCCAAGAGGAAACCTGAGCCAGTTCGTTGATACGAATCTCGTTTACATAGCTGGGTGGATTGGTCCAAGCCGGATTCCGCACCTCTGCTATTTGGTCTTCCAGCTTACTCAGAAGTACCCGCAGGGACGCAATAAACTCTGGCGCGATGTGTCCCGTGCTGCTCGGATGGTCTACCCAATGCAGAGTAAGTGGCGCAAAGGCGGCATACGCGTAATCTTCAGGCTGGACCTGGTAATCATGTCGTATGAATGGCCAGTGTAAACGTCCCGTTTGCCGATATTGGGGACTGTAGAGGCAATCATATCGTCCAACATGGCCGTCGTAGCGTCGGTGACTCAGAGGTGGGACGGCGGGGGCGAATTTATCGCTGCAGACTCCGGGGAAGAAGGGGTTCTGGTTGGAATTGAAAGACCAGAGCTCGAATACCCGATTGTGATACTTGACGATTCTAGATGTAGTGCAGGGTAGGCGTGGAGTAAATAGCATCGTCGAGTTGACGACGGGGAAGTCAGAGTAGGCGGCTAAGCAGCGCAGGTGACTGCGTTGGAAACGCGGGGCGCAGGGGGGCGGAGGTCTGCCATTGTGCGAGTCAACGCCGGGTGGCGGTGGCGGTGGTGGAGAAAACGATGAGGGGACCAAACGGGATGCGTTTCTAAATCGAGAGTTTCGAACAAACCCGGTAAGTCTCTCCTCGGGCTGTAAAAGTAAGGTAAGTATCAGTATCGGTGCAGAAAAGCATCGGTATACATACCAGAGAGGTTGAAGCGGAGTAGGATGGCTCGATGGTGCGGGAGGAGGACATTACGAAAAGGAGCTGGGGGAAATGGGTTAGAACACGGAGAGATATGACCCCTTGTTTGCCTCACCTAAGTGGCGCCTTACAATGAGGCGATTTGAGCACACCCGAGGAGATATGACGTTGGAACTGACTCCTCTTCACGAAATCTGGAGGCGTTGATCCAGCCACACGCGAGGAAGAACAGCCACGATCAAATTGATACGATCACGATCCTGGCAAAAAAAGCGACCTGATCGCACATCCTGCCGTAATCTAAACACCGACGACTATGAGTGTGCAAACTTTGACCCATTCCTATCCCATCGAAGAGCTTGAGCTTGCAGCCATGGAAAAATTCTATGGCGGAAAACGCTGCCTCCTAACCATACGTCCTCCGTCGACTGGTCGCATCAGCTCAATGCAGATGTAGAAGCCTCAAAACTTCGAGCAAGTCTCCCTCACTTGCCCTGTTTCCAAAGCTGACTCGAAACTATCAGCTCGACTATATGCTCAACCGGGGGCTAAGAGAGGACCGGCATCCATCCCACGCCGCTGAGGTACGCGAAAACTTGGTACCAGGTAATGCGCTTGTTTCATATATATCTAGTCAGATCGGACCTCCACTTCCGCAGCGACAGCGGGTCTCTCGGACGTTTTAGCTCAGGCATTAGAGTATGAGCTGGAGCTCGCCGCGCTCGGGCAAACTAATGCAAAGCGGCCCGATCCAGGCAGGCCACCGTATTCATACCCCCTCTACTTTCTCAACAAGCTTTCTCAACAAGCTTGTGAAGGGTCTACGAGTGCGTTGTAGAGCGCACATGACTCCTCCTCCCAAATCAAGAAGGGATTGTCCGCATGCATACCACTTCGTCCGAATCCGCCTGCGAGTATCACTGCCCCGTCCAGTGCCCGGGGATCAACATTGCCGGTGTGTACAACTGCAAGCCATTTCCTGTTATCGAGACCCTGCTTTCCCTTCCATTTGCTTTACTCCACCAAGTCCCCCGGCTCAGCGCCATCGTCCCCCTTTCCCGCTATCAGTCACAAGTCCTGGAACTAGGGCTAGCCATTATGAAGTTATGGGCCTTCGATCCAGTAGGCGATACAGATCCAGCGCCCCAGCGTGTGCTGGTCCCCCCCGCTGCTGGAACGACATCAGATAATCAGATCTTTCAGCGCCTTGGGTCCGTCGCAGACTCGGCAGCGACATTCGCCACAATTCTACCCCGCCTCGGCCTCCCTGGCCGACAATGCCTGGTTAAACAACTTGTGGGAGAGGGAGGAGAGCGATGTGAAGGCAAACAGCCATCTCGACGACATCACCAATATTGGAGGCCGCGGCGGGCCGCGCGGAGGAGGCATTGCTAGCGAGCACACTCAGTTACTTCCTGGGCCCGGCGTTTCTAAGCGGGAACGGCCGTGTAATTGATCATTTCGGCGACGCAGCCTTGCGCGAGGCCGTGGATCAGACGTAAGCAATGGCGCTGCTTTCCCGACTCCCGGTTGAGAGTCTCCTTGTCCCCCTTCTTCCACAGATCACTCGTAATCATTGATCCTTATTTATTCGCGAAATGCCAAGAATCGAATTTGAGACGCCTGCATACCTGCAGCTCAAAAAACAAAAAGCCAACGCGTCGACGTCAGCAACGCTCACTGGCATGAGTGTGAGGCCATTGTTTCCTTCGCTTTAGCGCCCCGGCTGCTTCTTGTACAGACAAAAAATCTTGAGTCGGACTGTATGAACATGGACCTATTTACTCTCACTGGAGTTGAGCTACCTAACTAATGCTCCATCTCCCCGCTACCAAATTCTGATAGAGGAATGCCGCTGTGACAAGCAACGTGATAGCATGTACAACGGTCATCAGGGAGAAGGACGGGGACCCTCGACGCCCTGCGCCCTTCCTACGCCAGACATAAATCTCGTTGGGTGAGTTCGCTTGGGCGAGATCGGATTTGGCCATGAAGATGTTCGGGATTCCGTTACAACGGGCGGCCTGGGGTTAGTGCCAAGGTCAGTCAAGACTTTTGACCCATCTCAGATTACTTACTGCAACAGTTTGCACCCACGCCCCGGATACGATTTGAAGCTCGTCGAGCGTTTCGCCAGTCGGCCGATCGAAGACATACACCACCCCATGGTCACTGCCACCAACGATCTCAGAGTTCTCGTTGGCAAAACAAACCCTCTGCGCTCGGGGCAAACTCCGGGGACTCTTCTCTATTTTGAAGGACTTTATCTTCACGTAGCCGTTGCTCTGGAGGCGGTAGATGTCGATTCCTGAAGTAGGGTCGCCAATGCACATGGTCGTCTTACTGGAGTCGACGGATCCGTCCCCTCTGTAGAGGTATCAGCTTCGCCAATGGACGGAAGATGCCTGGTCCACGCACATCAAGCCACCGACATTCCACGTTGCAATGAGTTGATTAAAGCGAAAGATGTGGCTTTTTACAATAAAAAAGGGGCAACGTCCGTTCTCCAAATAAGTACTCACATTTGTCCGCTGTAGATGCTGAACACCATAAGATCCCTTTCGTTGCCGTTCATTTCGCCAAAGGCGATAGCTTTCGGGGAGCTGTTCGGGATGGGTTGTGAGGAGAGCGGGTGGAGCCTCATGTCCGCGTCCAACATGTAGATTTGGATGATGCCTTTCCGGTTGCACACCGCGAGACGACTCGAGAGGGTATCAAATGCGAGCCCAGTCACTTCGCTCGGGTTCGTCATATGCACACACGACGATTCTGTGAAATCTGGTGCGGCCTTTAAATTTGGGAGTCATCAGCGCAAGCATGGCTACCATAACGCATCCTTACTGTGGTCTGTCGCCAACACACGATATAGCCTTCTTGAGTTCCATAAAATAGGGCGTCCCCAGGGTCGTCGGCGCGTTTAACCCATAAGATGGTGGTTGTGGCCCCTCTGATTCCTGGGTTGCTCAGGCCACGAAGCTGCCGCATCTTCTGGAGGTCCCAAATCAGGGTACCATCAGCCCCTATTTCAATTAATCAGCTCAAAAGTTAACGTGCCCGAAACCTTTGGAGTCTCACCTCCGCTGGCAAGCAGTTTTCCATCGTTCGTGGCGCCGAGACATTCTATCGGTCCAATATGGCCATGCAAGCTTTTATGGTAGACGTAGACGCCGTTCTTTGAGGACAATGCTCGAGCAAGAGGAAAAAACATGGGTGCTTTGTGCAGTACTTTGTCCAGGCGGTTACTCAGGCTTTCTAGGTTTCCAGCTTATTGTTGTCTTCAGCTATTGTTTCCTGTAAATTCACACAGCCAACGACCGAGATTGTACCGGTTCAGTCATTCCGATCATGCGTGATATTCTTTTTTGTTTTTGGTTTTTTGCATCGTCTTCAGCGATTGGGTCTTGTGAAGGTCCCCCAGCCAACGACCAGTTTTCTCTTGTTCGCCATGTTCCTAAATGGGACCGCCGCGGTTGAAATCAACTTCCTTCCTTCCTTACCATCACGATCACTCATCAGCAAAACCTGACGCTCCTACGCAGTCCTACGTAGCGCTACAGAAGCACTCGTAGCGTAGTGGAAAAAGAGTATATTGTAGCACTATGTAGCAGAAAGAGATTATATTGTAGCACTAGGTTGCAGACACGTCTGAAATCATCTGAACCATTCGTGTCGCTGCACGATTCTGAAAGGACACATATGTTCAAGTGGCACAATGAGACTTGGGAACAAAATGTGAAGCCCGATCCAAGCCCGATCAGGAAATTCCCGGGCCACACAAAGTTTAAATGAAGGCTCGCATAAATATGTGTTGCAGTGGCCATCATATCATACCCTGCCTCTTAACCACGACAATCTCTCTTTATCCTACATGGACGGTGGGTTTTTTCTTTTCTTTTGGGACGTTCCTGCCCTTCGTCTCTCTGCGACGCGACGCGTTCAGGCATGCCATGACTCTAGTAAGTGTCGCCGACCCTGGAAATGCCCAACGAGCATGTCATTTTCTGTTCGCGTCAAGCCCATTACATTCCTTCGTTTGCTATCCTACATTTATAAATGCACCATGCCACACTTCTAGTAAGTGTCGCCGACCCTGGAAATGCCCAAACGGGTGTGGCATGGTGCTGATTTTTTTTTTTGACGCGCTCCTGATTGTTTCTGACGCGTTTTCGCGCGCGTTTTCACGCGTCGTTGCCATATACATTGTCAATTTTACCTCTATGTCCCTGTGCTTGCCCTTCCTCGGTACTAACAGCTTGGTAGGGCGTTCTACGCGCAGTGGACGCGTGTTCAACCCATACTTCGTTCCGAGCGTCAACATTAGGGATTTGTTGATGCGTCGTGCTGCCGAAATTGCTGAGGACGAAGAAGACGCTGGCGATGACAACGTGATCGCACATCTGCATCCGAATCAAGACACCGCTCCCACTTCTCCTCCAGTCACAAACACCCGCCTTCCCTTTGCATTCACATTCCAGCACGCGCCTCCTACTGCACACGCTAGCACATCTGGAGCCGCTTGCGGCGACAAACGTGTACATCGCGAGCCGACGCCGCATCTCGCTCGGCCTGCAAAGCGCAGCAAGCCTACGCCCGACGCCCACGATGCCCACGGTCTATCTGGCGCCTCCAACTTGCACCCGGAGGATGCGCAAGACAACAACTCCGGCAAGCCGCTCACTCGCTCCCAGCGAAAAAACGCCAAGACCCGAGCAAAACGTCGGGTTGATCGGGAAGAACAGCGGGGTGACGGCCTCAAAGCCGTCAACTATGCGCGTGCACATATGGCCACACCGGTCTCTGTGCCAAGTTTCCGCTTGGCCGCCCACACACTACCTGTCGCTTCAACGTCCTGGATGGGCCTTCGTGACAGCGCCGTTGAGAACGCTGCTCGCCGTGAGGCCGAGTCGCAATCCTCGGATTCAGAGGCGCTACCTGAACATCGGGAGGCGCTGCCCAAACATCAGGAAGTACTACCTGAACATCGGGCGTACACGGTGGAGGAGCTAAAAGATCCTGCAATGGGCATGACCTTCATTGACTGGAATGGGTGAGTCGAAACATGCTTTCTCCATTCAATTCTTGGCTCACACTTTCACATAGGGAGCCTGCTCCACTCGTTGACGCAGACAACTATGTCTTCGCTCTGCTCGCTGGCGGCCCTCACGATCCCAACTGGGACGCTTCTGTCACGGAGCAAGCAGCACGGATGATGGAGGAGGCTGCCCACGAGATCTATGGCGACACGTTTCTCAGTGGGTCATACGGCGAAACCGAACCCAGGCGGGGGCCGTTTCATGCAAAGACTGTCGGGGGTTCCATGGGAGGGGGACAAGAAACACCTACAGGCTTTTTCCACTGCGTTTTTCATACCCTGGTGTTGGCGACTCTCCTGGCCTCGGAGCCCTTCCGACGCCTGGCTAAGTTTACGAATAGTGAGTGATCTTGCACTAATCCCTCACCTCGCCTCATGACCCTGTAGATATGTTCAAATGTTATGCTCCGATACTCCATGAGCACTATCGCTCGACCATGGACGCATTGTATGCATGGAACCCAGCACTCCCCCGCAACTATGACGAATTCACTTCAGTATTTGCTGCCGCCACCTTCAATTTCGGGCCGTTCACGGTTTCTTTGCCCCATCTTGATTTCGCCAATCTGGCTTGGGGCTGGTGCGCTGTTACAGCCCTGGGTCGCTTCAATCCAGATCTCGGAGGCCATCTCATTCTCTGGGATCTCCGCATCGTCATACGGTTTCCTCCAGGCTCAACAATCTTGATTCCGTCCGCGATTCTTCGACACTCCAACGCCACGATCCAGGAAGGAGAAACACGTTATTCATTCACTCAGTACACTGCCGCCGGAATTTTTCGATTTGTGTACAACAAATTCCGGACAGAGAAGTCGTGCAAAGGGATGTCGCCTGCAGAGAAAGCGGTGAGAGATCAGGATCGTAAGAACCGCTGGTTTGAGGGCCTTGAGATGTATTCGAAATGGAACGTCGCTTTTGAGTAGTTTGTCCTCTATGTATCTTTGACTGTTGTGTTTGCAAAGCTATCTTAACTGTAATTACTACAGTGCTGTGAAACCTGTCTCACCGTATGTACTACATATGAAATGTGTTTTTTTTTTGCCACTGTCGTGTTCGTTGAAAATGTAGTACATTTGATACATAAAAAATACAGGACGAAATAAGTTGAAGGTCAAGTAACTGTAATAACTGCCATTAGTTGTGTTCCGTATGCGGCATTCAGGCTACGTCTGGGTTTTCCCTCTGTAATTAATCAATTTCCGCAACTAGTGGCGCTGACTTGCCAACATCGATTTGGTAGGTATTTCCTGGGAAAGAGTCAGATAGACTTTCGAGGGTGCACTAGGAAACGCACCGATGCGAACACCAACAATAGATTCCTGCTTCGGAGACGGAGCCCCCAGAGATTCTGCAGTGATGTGTCCTTCATTCCACATCGTGGATTGAATGTTTCCCAAGTGGTTCTTTGAGCCCTGTGCCTGATTCCGTTGCCCAGTAGCCCCCCGATGCGTAGCAGGTTAGTGGAGACGTCGGGACTTCTATCCCTGAGCGACACGATCCCCTCGCCTTCGTCGTTGGCCTTCTCTGTTCCTTCATTCGCGGATCTAAAACGCCTTTAGACGATTGATATGTGTAAATTATTCGTTATATACTATCGATCGGGGTAATATGCAAAAATAGAATCGAGGGTCCTCGCACCCGCCCATATCTTGGCGGATTCCCTTTGGCATTTGGGTGTAGGGTCCTGACGTAGAGAACTTGGGGGTAAATAAGTTTCAGAGGATCGCGCGCAGAATTGAGCTGTCTCTCACCGAGCTTGAGCTCGATATACCCGCTGTGTAATTCCTCACGACAGGGATCAATGTGGTCCTCGAAGAATCCGGCGAATTTTTCTTGGGAGAGCTGGGTGTGCGGAATTTTGTCGTGGAGCTGCTCCGCGCCTGCCCGTAAGGCTGTCGCGAACGGGCGAGCTCGACGCGTGGATAAGGCTAACTGAGCGGCAGCGTACGATACCAAGTATCCGCGCCACTCGAGTTGGAAGTGAAAGGTAAAAGAATTCCGGCCTTTAGGTGGAAGGTAGGAAGAATTGACCAGAGCTCGAAAGCATGGCCATCGATCTTCACGATACCCGATGTTATGCGCATCTCCAGCGACCGTGTGTAGCCACGATGGAAACGTGAGCACTCATGTTTCAAGAGCTTTTTCGTGGAGCTGCTCCACGCCTGCCCGTAAGGCTGTCGCGAACGAGCGAGCTCGATGCGTGGGTGAGGCTAACTGAGCGGCAGCGTACGATACCAGGTATCCGCGCCACTCGAGTTGGATAAAGGAATTCCGGCCTAGCAAGCGACTTATAGCGCTCAAATACGGGCTGCGTACTGAAATCGAAATGACAACGTCAAGGTGAAGCTGATCAACAGAATCAGTCAGTGCGAAGAGCAGTAAACGATGTGAACGGACTTCTAGATCTGTTAACAAGAAACCGCGCGAGGGCATACAACTTCGTCTGGTGCAACACAAGGTGCCGCACCGACTAGGTTGTATCGGGGAACCCCGAGCGCAACGTCGCCTGGCGCACCCACGGTGCGCCGACTAAGTTTGCACCCACTGTTGTGATTGACGAGTTGCACATTTTTTGGACTCGGGCCAGAAATTGCCTGCCGGGAAATAGCCGCGGGACGTGGATATCACCCCACGGAGCCCCGGCACAGACCAGGCTGGCTTTGCGCTTGTCTAAAGTGCGAGCTCAGGTCGGTGAGCTTGCGAGCCGGCCTGAGTGGAAAACAGCGCCGGATGACCAGCTCGTAACACGTCACTTGTGTAGATTAGATTAGCCTAGCATCTAATCTACACCGCTTCACCTGCTCTCTCGCTTCGCCTTAGAGCACCGCGTACTCGAAAAGTCTCTTCGCAGCTAGCTCTCATCGTCCTCTCACACGCGACCGCTTCCACCGAGCGTGTCGCGACGCTCCAGATCGAGCTCAATGCTGGTCGCATGGAGACGATCTGTCGAGGGCATTTTTATGCTTCTCCACTCCTCGTTTCCTGTCAAGATCAAGGGCCGGGCAAGGAGGTGAAGAAACGGGTTTGTCGCAACCTCTCGAAGAGTGACTCGCGCACGGGGATGGCGGCGGTCAACGACTACATCTCGAAGGAGGATTTCCTCACTCGCTTCGACATGGCTTGGAAGATGGCCGAATGGGTGAGTTCTTCTCTATTCTACTCGCCTTCACTTCCTTTCCTGCGTTCTGCGCTCTCGTTCCAGTATGCGTGACGATGCCCTTTTCATGCGGGACGCCGCTGGTTTCATGTGCGACGGCACCATCTCATGCGGGACGCCATACCCATCTCCGCGTTAGCTTTACTCATCTCATTCGCAGGTTGCTGCTGCTCCCGACGGGACGCTAGCATGCGCCTTTGACATCAAATCCTTCCACAGGACATGTCCAGTTCTTCCGGCGCATAAGCCGTTTCTCGTTGTCCACTTTGACAGCGGTTTTTATGTTGATCACTGTTTCCCATTTGGCGCGGCCTCTGCTAGCAGCAATGCCGGTCAGATTTGCAATGCTATCGTGGATGTCTGGCAGCTCGAGTTAGGTCGCAAGGTTAAAGTCGGCAAATCTGAAAGATGATCTCCCCGTCTCACAAGAACCCAGCGACCTCGGCCCGTATATGGTGTGCAACTATCGCTACGCCTTCGACCGCCAGTCCATCCTTGCACCCATCGACGATGTCGGCACACCGTGGCATCCCATCAAGACCGGCGCAAAGTTCACCCACACCATAACATTCCTCGGCCTGTACTGGGATTGCGACGTGTCTCCCTTCAGCGGCTCAAATACTTAGCTCGTGTCTGCGAGTTGCTCGCCGGCTCTGCTCAGTTCACGCTCTACGATTTAGAGCAGGTTCACGGCGCCTTGTGCCATATCTGCTTCGTCTTCGAGCATGGTCCGTCGCAACTTCCCGCACTCTCGAACGCGATGTCTTCGTACAATAAGAATCCGTTTGGGAGCCGCTATTTGCCACGACTCGTCGTTCGTGCGCTTGTGTGGTGGGAGCGGCAGTTGGCCGATCCGTCAGCATACTGTCAGCTGCGTCCCATCGGGCCTTTGCAAGACTTCAGGATTTTTGTCGACTTCCTGGGGTGTAGCGGTCGGGATCGACGGCTGTTGGTAGCTTACTCCCAATTGGAAGCGGCCTGGTGTCGATATCTGCTGGCTCGAGGCGGTCGCTATTGAGCTATGCTACATGTTCCTGCAGCAGCTCGGTTTTCGCGAGATTCACATCACCGTACGTTCTTCGGACAATAAGGGCGCGATTGGTGCACATAAAAATGGGGCGATCGCCGAATCTCGGCATCAACCTCTGCACCCGTCGATCGTTCTCCATCATTGCGGGTTACGCCCAACATCGTATACGTCCCCTCTGCACAGAACGTCGCCGACGCCCCCTCCCGCAGACCCGATCTCCACGAGCGCAATCGGCTTGTTCGACGTTTCGAGCTCCCCGCGGAACTCGAGGAGGTTTTCATACCTGATGCCTTGGCTCAGCCAGTCACCGACGGTCTATGACCCGTTTTCCGTCTTGTCGCCCTCCCTGACTGCGACCGCGCCCTCAACGGCACGCATCGCGGGGCGCAACCCTCGCAGGCTGTCGTCTCAGGGGCCTTTGACCCCCTTTCCCTCTTTCCTGCCTCTCGTCCTCGTTATACGTCGTCGCGCTTGCGTCCTCGGTACCTCGCTGATTTTAACAGGCCTGTATCACTTCAGTTTCCTTCCGCGGCATTTGGCCCAGTACAAGTTTCGTCTCATCGGGGTTCGTTCTACGTCTCCTACGGGTTTCCCGGAGCTGTAGCCCCAGCTCGGACCCTCTTTTTCCCCTCGGGACTTCGCGTCCCTCATCCTCTCCATCCCTACCGTGCTTCTGGCAGTGCCCTTGCGTCACAATCTGCTGTTCCGGTCCGGCGGCCGGTCTACCCGCGTTCGGAGCCGCCCTCGAAGAGACGCCGTCTCGCTCCTTCGACGCCCGCGCTCGTTAACATCGGCAACACGGTGGCCGCGCCGTCGAATCTTCACTTTCCCGACGCCGACCGCGTCTTGCTCGTCACGGGCCCCAGACCCCCACAACTCCCTGCTCGACGTACGCAAGGCCGCCGCCGCATCCCTACCTCCAAAAACGGCGCGTCGTCCCGCTGCGGGCAACGAGTTGGCACCGAGCGATTTCCGTCCCCACGTCGCTGCGGACCGGCGTGCTCTTTTGTGGACCTCACCCCACTCCCGCGCCGCTCACGCGGCCATGCAGCGCGCTGGTATCTCTCTGGATCTGCAGCGGCAGATTTTCGAGGCCCTGCTAGGCACGCACGTCCCCAAAACCCGCGAGTCGTATGCCGCCGGCCTCCTCCGCTTTCACCAGTTCTGCGACCGCGAATCCATCGGCGAGACCGCACGCATGCCCGTCGATCGTTTCTTCCTCGCCGCTTACGTCGCTGACGCGATCGGCTCGTGCACGGGCAAGTGCATCCGGCATTGGAAACTCGCTGAATCCAACATCTCCCAAGTTGTCGTTTCCTTGTTCTGTTATCGGTACAACCCCTCGAATGTTTGACGCTCAGCTGAATTCTACTGGACGGCGATTGCACGTCTGTTGCAGATTCTTCCCCCGATTCTATTTCTACGCCCTCCCTGACAACTGGTCTCAATCGTGTTATTAATGTCAACAAGGGCAAGAATCTCACATAGCCTCCATGAAGACTATGTACCAACTTTACACCGCCGTATTGCCTGTTGCTATGTAGGAGAGGCGAAAATGCAGTTAGCTTGCTCCGCCCACGGTTTTACCTTTCTAGGACACAAAAGCCATTCAAGATGTTCGATAATAGCCAATCGCCCAAGGTGTGACGGATTTGCCTGACTCAGTAAAGTTCTCTCCCATGTGCAACGGTGTGCAACACGAGGCAACCCCTGGAAAGTCTCACACGAGGCAACCCCTGGAAAGTCTCATCCAATCTAGTAAACCAGTCTATTTGCAATTTGTTTCGTTTGACAAGGAGATTAACAAAGATTTCATATCATCTATCAAGTACACACCTTGTGTATGTAGTACAGACACCGGCCGTTCCGCGCTGGGACCTTGAGCCGGCAATCCTATCCTATCCTATCCTATCCTATCCTATCCTATCCTCGCGTCCAATTCCAGACGGACATGTCAGAATTTTCCCTGAAGTTCTGAAGTTCTGATCTCGATGTTTCTTCTCTCACGATGAAAATACTGAACCATGTGATCATGCTTTTCACTTAACACTAGTACTCAAGTGAATTTTCACCAGGCGCACAATTGTGTCCGATGGACATCAACTCTTAAAGGATCGATATAGTACAAACCTGTACAGGTAATCCTACCCGACCAGCGGTATGGGGACATTAGACACAATCTAAACATCGACGTCGTCCGGCTCCTCCCTAATCCAGGAGCGGTGAGTATAGTTCTCGACTACAATATTGGCTTCTTACTCACACGTCGAAGTAGACAGTCAGAACGCCTTCAGGGCCTTCAAAGTCATCGCCCAATTCTTCCGGACTGAATCCGTGGAAACTTATTAGTTTAATGATTGGGTTGATTTTTCCGACTCACAAGTTCCCAGTGTCAACTGTAGATGCATCGGATGTCGCAGCGTTGATGGCAGGAGTTTCTGAAGCGTCGGCCGAGTGAAAGATCTCATGAGCCTTCAAGATGTCGGCTAATTTTGAAAATTCACTAGGCTCCAGTTTTAGGACCAACTTCTTCGTCTGCTTGTTCGCCATGATTTGCTCGACCAACTCCTCTTGACGTTTTTTCGCGTCAATTTTGTTCGCCGTCTCCTGGAATTCTTTGTTGACCTTAGCTCCTTTGGATTTGATCTGGAAATAAACGAGGTTAGACTAAATGACGACCTGTTGAGAGAAACCTATCACTTGAACTTGGGTCGAAAATTCAGTCACAATACCGGAAAGTACGTACGCCTTATAAGTGCGTTTGGCCCACTGGACCACGTTGCCGTGAGGCTGGTTTACAATCTTGTCGTGCGTCTCCTTGATCCTGAACAGCGTCATATATTAAGTAAGAAATGTGTATGCCTTGCGCACTTACTGTGTTCCCCAGAGTAACAAATGTTTCCGCTCTTCAACGGAAAGCAGATCTTCCCCCAATAGAGCGGATGCAACAGAAAGTGAAATCAATGTCTTCTCCAGTCTGGCGGGGGCGCCCCGTTTGTTCAGGGTCCTATAGGTCCAACTGACAACCTTGGCGGTTTTGACAAGTTCGTCAACGGGGGAGATAGCGATAATCATGGTGTTAATGGATCGGCCGAGGTGGGGACTCTGGGGTGATTTTGTTGGTTCGTTGGGTTGCGCTCGCTCGTACCTATATAGAAACGCGGTCGGATTTGGGCACCAAACAAGAGCAATAACAGAACAAGGGACAAAAACAAAAATACTGGACTTAAGACACGACTTCGGCGCTCATTTTGACTAGGTTGAGAGTGTTTCTGGCAAACGCCGAACCAGACAGGATCCTGGTTGCTGAAAGGGGAAGGAGCCTTGTTTGTGATCGGGCACAACCATGACATTGGACCCACGCTGCCATTTAATCTCGCTGGGTACCCCAGTCTTGAGTCGATGGGTCATCAAATCTTTCCCCTTCGGGAATATGATCCCTCCTGTTCGCTGTCATGACAAAAAAATACAACAGTGTTATCCTTGACATGCCTTGATATATTTTCTAGATCACAGGTCTTCCAAATGTTTCCGGCATTGCCAGAGGGTAGCCTAATTCAGACGGAGGGATACTCATATTAATATTAGCGTCCGGCACGTCAGCCATTTTGACTTCCGACATGATCGGAGATGTACCCTGAGACTACGAACTCCCTATACCCTGCCCATGTCCACCGTTGTGGACGAGTTATCTGTGTTCCGGTCGTCTAATCAGGATGGCGAAGAACGATATCTCACACCGTCCGAAGAGTTCTGGCGCGACCACACCGCCTGGTTGAAGAATTGCGGCTACATTCTCCGACCTCGTTACCAGCATGGCTGGGTCCCCTCTTGGAAAGGGACGGATGCCATGTTCATGACTCGCGAGGATGGCATATTTCTTCCTGTGAGATAACATGTCCACGATGGAAGAAGCCGTTGCTGACCCACTGGAGACTCCTGCGGCTATGGACGCTCGCCGCATTCGTGACGGTGCAGGTGTCTGCTTGAAGAAGATCAACATTGAAACCTTCGAATTTGAACACGAGATTGGATCCTTTTTCTCCTCCGGCTCTATAGCGAACGATCCTCGAAACCACTGCGTGCCGATACTGGAAACACTCTTTGTACCAGACAACGACAAAATCATAATTATTGTAATGCCCCTGCTCCGGATATATTCGAATCCTCGCTTCGATACCTTCGGTGAAGCAGTGGATTTTTTCGGCCAAATATTCGAGGTGGGAAGCCCATTATTCAGAGAGATTGCACTGACGTTGGATGTAGGGCATGAAATTCATGCACGACCACAACGTTGCGCATCGGTGCGCGTACATTATCACTATTGTCTTTCCCATACTGATCACTGAGCAGAGATTGCTCTGGACCCAATATCATGATGGACGGCTCGAAACTGTTCCCCAATGGATTCCATCCTCAGGCACAGAAGCGGAAGCCTGACTTCTACAGCGGAAGGGCCAAGTTCTATACCCGCACTCAAAGACCTCCGAAATACTATATCATCGATTTTGGGTTTTCTTCTCGCTACGAAACCAGAAACCCCCCTCCTCTAGATAGTGACCCCATCATTGGAGCCGACAAAACTGTCCCTGAATTCCAATCTTCCGCTGGTGACCCCCCAAAACCGTACGATCCGTTTCCCGTCGATGTTTATTACTTGGGAAACGTGATCCTGAGGGAGTTCATCGAGGTTGGTCCATTGTTAACCTGTGCGATCCGCCCTGATGCCTGTACTTCTCAGGGCAATCCCGAGAGTCTTCGTGATGACAACGGCAAGAAGTACGGGTTTGAATTCATGAAGGCTCTGGCGGATGACATGACTGCCGAGGACCCTGCGAAGCGGCCTACCATGGATGAGGTGGTTGAGCGATTCGCAGTCATCCGCAATGGCCTCAGTTCCTGGAAATTACGATCTCGCGTTGTGAAAGCGAGCGATTGGCCTAGCCTCAAGCGCCCCTTGAAGCATTGGCTGTTGAGGATACAATATATTCTAACACGTGTACCTGCGATCCCTGACTACCGCAACAGCCAATAAATAAAGTATACGTATTGTGCTCTCAGAAGGCGACCACAAGAAAAGCGACCGCACATCTTTCCACAGGAGGCTCAGTCTGCTCCCAATATAAAGCTGCTGTAGCCTGAAGATGTTGTTTAAGTGCTGAACTACTTGTATTTACGCCGGTGGCAGAATTACATGAGAGGAAGCAGTTTCAATGTTGCACCTGGATGTGACAGAATCGGTCATTTTCAAGAGTCCCCGCCGGCATAGCTCTGACACTCGCAAAACTGGTCCAAATATTCTGAAACTTGAACTGAGTGCACATCATGGATTGTGGCATGGCTGAATGAAATATCTAAGGTATGCACCTCACGGAGCAAAAGCAGTGGTCTGCCATCATTTTTTCTGTCAGAGGGGGGCCTAAAATAGTAGTGAAGTGAAGAAACCGTCTGGGAGCTGGTGGGCGAGCTCAGAACTGGCTCACGACCGAACCCTCCCATAATGGGGGAAATTAAGGCGTGCGGCCTTATGAAAAAAGGCAAGACCCCGGACAAGACCGACGCGAGCACATCTCGCCTGTACAGAATTGTAATATTTGAATCAGCACACCTTATCTGGAGACTGAGGAACGAACGCGTCATCAACCAGCATTACGACAACGGTGGTCGCAGGCGATTAGCGGAAGGATTGGGATGAATTGTTTGATGACCAACAAAGCCAAGTACGGGTCCAAAGCTCTAAAGAAGTCGTTGGTTTTGAAGACATGGGCGAGCGTCATTCGTGACGAAGACAGACTCCCTCCGGACTGGACTAGGGAGACCGGGATTTTAGTGGGTACAAAAAGCTGATGCATAACAAACAAGTATCACTAGAGCGCTCTTAAGCTTTTGACGCTCTGCCCCGGAGTCAGGCCGAAGTGAGGAGGAATGAGAAGATGAAAATGCACATACCAGCGAGAATACGACGTCGTACCTTGAAGAATCCCAGCCAGATATCACCTGCTGGTGCCCGTACTCGCATCGGCGATATTCGCGGCGTCGACGAGGCAATTCGTTGGTATACCCCCACTTGACGTGCTTTAGGTCGGCATAGGTGATATTGCCGTCCTTAAAGTCGTCGTAGAGGTTTGCTGGGGCACGGAGGTTCTCGTAGATGTACCCTGAACCGTCGTTGGTCGCCCTGGAACTGGTGAGCGGTCGGAAATCGCGAGGAAGACGACGTACATGGTAGCAAGAGGTGGAGGACTGAAGCGCCGTCAGCGGTGTTATAGACTGGTCAAAAATGACTTACTGTGAAGAGCTGGGACGCTCGAAGGGCAGCCAGAAGATTTGTGCGTGCTCACTCGTACACCGAAGCGACTTCCCGATTGGGAACTTAACCCCAAAGTTGGGTTTCGTCGACGCCGACACCATCCACTCTCGCTATACCAATTCGCGGACAATGTGGGGGCAAGCACAGTGTACTGCAGGTTTGTTTAAAAAGAATCCGTCCCCAATTGACAACCGTGCGGCGCGGACTTGGTAAAATAGCGGAAATTGCGACAAAGTCGCCTATCCGACGATCAGCTTGGTTTGCAAGGGGTACGGCTTCAGATGACTGACCAAAAGCACAAGATGGGTGTCGGACACCACCCGCGAGAGCCGTGAGCGGCGCTGATTAGAGTCGGTGGAGCTGCGAAGTCAAAAGAGGTGCCAATCCGGTCATGAAAAAATAAGTTACCTGGGGCCATCTCTCGTACGCTGAGACAAGAAGGACCGTAATGTAGTGGATTTCAAGACTCGGCACTCGGCTGAGATCCACGCCGAGTGATTTACGCTCGGGGAGGGTCAGAGTGGGATGACCGCGAAGGTCGCCGGTCTGAGAACCAAGTAGGCAGCGTAGGCGGTAGCAATGGGCTAGTAGTGAAATGGATTTGGGGCCCAAGGCGGCGATTGGGACCGGCGCCGAGTGAGTTACACTCGGGGAGGGTCCAATATCCGGGAGGGTCACCGATTCACCGATTCACGGCGAATGTGGGTAGCGTTGGCGAGCACAGAGCGCTTCAGCCGTGGTAGGAGTTGATCATTAATTTACTGCCGCGCGGCGCGGACTTGATGAAATGCCGGAAATTAGGACAAAGTGATCTATACGACGATCAGCTGGGTTTGCGAGGAGGAAGAGCTTTAGATGACCTACAAGATGGGTGTTGGACACCATCCGCGGGAGCCGTGAGCCGCGCTGATCCAAGTCAATAGAGCTGTGACGGAGTATAGTCAAAAAGGGCGAAAATCCGGTCAGGAAAAAAAAAAATACCTGGAGCAATCTCTCGTGCGCTAGGTCAAGAAAGAGGGTATGTTTCAAAGCTGGACAACCGGTTGAGACCCGCGCCGAGTGATTTACGCTCGGGTAGGGTCAGAGTCGGATGACCGCGAAGGTCAACGGTCTGAGGTCAAAGTAGGCAGCGCCGGCGAGCACGGGGTGGCAATGGGGTCGTAGAAGAGGACTGAGATGATTTTGGGACCAAGGGCGGTGTTTGAGACCTGCGCCGAGTGATCTATACTCGGGGAGGGTCGGATGTCCGCGAAGGTGACCGGTTCACGGCGAATGTGGGTAGCGCCTGCAAACATAGAGATAGCTATAGTCGCATAGATCTGTTAGAGAGTTTATTGGAAGTATGGGATGCCATTGAGACCCGCGCCGAGTGAGTTACACTCGGGGAAGGCCAGGCAGAGATGTACTCTTGGGAAGCCACGCGGACGGCCATCGATCTTCACGATACCCGATGTTATGCGCAGTTCCAGAGACCCACACTGGAAACGTGAGCACTCATGCTTCAAGAGTTTTTTCGTGGAGCTGCTCCGCGCCTGCCCGTAAGGCTGTCGCGAACGAGCCAGCTCGACGCGTGGGTGAGGCTAACTGAGCGGCAGCGTACGATACCAGGTATCCGCGCCACTCGAGTTGGATAAAGGAATTCCGGCCTAGCAAGCGACTTATAGCGCTCAAATACGAGCTGCGTGCTGAAATCGAAATGACAACGTCAAGGTGAAGCTGATCAACAGAATCAGTCAGTGCGAAGAGCAGTAAACGATATGAACGGACTTCTGTTAACAAGAAACCGCGCGAGCGCATACAACTTCGTCTGGTGCAACACAAGGTGCCGCACCGACTAGGTTGTATCGGGGAACCCCGAGGACGGCAGCACAACGTCGCCTGGCGCACCCACGGTGCGCCGACTAAGTTGGCACTCCCTCCAGTACGGGCCGTCCACTCGGGAGACGCTCAGCGAAACGAGACGGCTCACTATCGGTTAGCCCGCGCGACCAATCGGCGGAGGTGGCTGAGGTGATGTTGAGAAGTGGAGGAGGATGAGAAACAGATATACAGCTCTACGGTGGAGGTTCCTAGAGATTCGAGCGGCCCTGAGGTGCAGCAGAGGTGCAGCACTGTGGTCTCATCGCTCCCGTCGCCCAGAAGCGAAAGGTATCGTCAGCGCTTGAAAGCATGGCCATCGATCTTCACGATACACGATGTTATGCGCATCTCCAGCGACCGTGTGTAGCCACGATGGAAACGTGAGCACTCATGCTTCGAGAGCTTTTTCGTCCGCGCCTGCCCGTAAGGCCGCCGCGAACGAGCGAGCTCGACGCGTGGGTGAGGCTAACTGAGCGGCAGCGTACGATACCAGGTATCCGCGCCACTCGAGTTGGAAGTGAAAGGTAAAGGAATTCCGGCCCAGCAAGCGACTTATATCGCTCAGATACGGGCTGCGTGCTGAAATCGAAATGACAACGTCAAGGTGAAGCTGATCAACAGAATCAGTCAGTCCGAAGAGCAGTAAACGATATGAACGGACTTCTGTTAACAAGAAACCGCGCGAGGGCATACAACTTCGTCTGGTGCAACGAGGCGCCGCACCGACTAGGTTGTATCGGGGAACCCCGAGGACGGCAGCACAACGTCGCCTGGCGCACCCACGGTGCGCCGACTAAGTTTGCACTCCCTCCAATGAGGGTGGAGTTGCGGGCCGTCCAATCGGGGAGAATCGGGCGGGGCTCGTAGACGCTCAACTCCGATGCTTGAGGAATGTCTGGCGGAACAGCTCTGCGCCTGCCCCGTAAGGCTGTCGCGAACGGGCGGGCTCGACACAGTACGGTACGATATCAGTGGAAAGGATAAGAAGCTTAAGTAAGCAGCATAAATTGTACGTGTCCGGTGCGGTGGCGATGACGGTCAAAGCGGCTTATCCGCCGTTACTTTGCAAGGGCGGATAATGACATGGCCGGCAAGCGCGACGTGCGGACGGACGGGTAGATGGCACGGTTGTTGTGCGGAACCTGCCGCTCCGCGGTACATGGCAAGACCATCGCGCCTCCGCGCTCAGCACCTGCCGCTTCGCGGTACACAGTGGGGACCGGGCCGACCCTGCCGCTTCGCGGTAAATGGTGCGGGCCTCCCGCCTCCGCGCCTGCCGCTTCGCGGTAAATGGTCGGGACGTCCTAGTGCTCCGGCGCCAGTGGGTTCGAATCCCGGGGTACTGGCCGATGAAGGTTTCGCTTCTTTTTGCCGAAACGGAGCGGCGCGCAAATCACTCTCAATCGTCTTAGATTTGAGCTTGGGGGATTCCAGGATATGTCCTGGTATGGACGCCCATGCATGCTATGACTCTTGCAACAGGAGGAGCGCAACTCTGGGGAGTCTATCATCGCTTTCAAGGCAGGAGCAGGAGGCGCTTTTGGCACAGGTGACTGGCGCGCTGGAGCAGCCGCAGGGGATTTGTGCGTGCTCACTCGTACACCGAAGCGACTTCCCGATTGGGAACTTAACCCCAAAGTTGGGTTTCGTCGACGCCGACACCATCCACTCTCGCTATACCAATTCGCGGACAATGTGGGGGCAAGCACAGTGTACTGCAGGTTTGTTTAAAAAGAATCCGTCCCCAATTGACAACCGTGCGGCGCGGACTTGGTAAAATAGCGGAAATTGCGACAAAGTCGCCTATCCGACGATCAGCTTGGTTTGCAAGGGGTACGGCTTCAGATGACTGACCAAAAGCACAAGATGGGTGTCGGACACCACCCGCGAGAGCCGTGAGCGGCGCTGATTAGAGTCGGTGGAGCTGCGAAGTCAAAAGAGGTGCCAATCCGGTCATGAAAAAATAAGTTACCTGGGGCCATCTCTCGTACGCTGAGACAAGAAGGACCGTAATGTAGTGGATTTCAAGACTCGGCACTCGGCTGAGATCCACGCCGAGTGATTTACGCTCGGGGAGGGTCAGAGTGGGATGACCGCGAAGGTCGCCGGTCTGAGAACCAAGTAGGCAGCGTAGGCGGTAGCAATGGGCTAGTAGTGAAATGGATTTGGGGCCCAAGGCGGCGATTGGGACCGGCGCCGAGTGAGTTACACTCGGGGAGGGTCCAATATCCGGGAGGGTCACCGATTCACCGATTCACGGCGAATGTGGGTAGCGTTGGCGAGCACAGAGCGCTTCAGCCGTGGTAGGAGTTGATCATTAATTTACTGCCGCGCGGCGCGGACTTGATGAAATGCCGGAAATTAGGACAAAGTGACCTATACGACGATCAGCTGGGTTTGCGAGGAGGAAGAGCTTTAGATGACCTACAAGATGGGTGTTGGACACCATCCGCGGGAGCCGTGAGCCGCGCTGATCCAAGTCAATAGAGCTGTGACGGAGTATAGTCAAAAAGGGCGAAAATCCGGTCAGGAAAAAAAAAAATACCTGGAGCAATCTCTCGTGCGCTAGGTCAAGAAAGAGGGTATGTTTCAAAGCTGGACAACCGGTTGAGACCCGCGCCGAGTGATTTACGCTCGGGTAGGGTCAGAGTCGGATGACCGCGAAGGTCAACGGTCTGAGGTCAAAGTAGGCAGCGCCGGCGAGCACGGGGTGGCAATGGGGTCGTAGAAGAGGACTGAGATGATTTTGGGACCAAGGGCGGTGTTTGAGACCTGCGCCGAGTGATCTATACTCGGGGAGGGTCGGATGTCCGCGAAGGTGACCGGTTCACGGCGAATGTGGGTAGCGCCTGCAAACATAGAGATAGCTATAGTCGCATAGATCTGTTAGAGAGTTTATTGGAAGTATGGGATGCCATTGAGACCCGCGCCGAGTGAGTTACACTCGGGGAAGGCCAGGCAGAGATGTACTCTTGGGAAGCCACGCGGACGGCCATCGATCTTCACGATACCCGATGTTATGCGCAGTTCCAGAGACCCACACTGGAAACGTGAGCACTCATGCTTCAAGAGTTTTTTCGTGGAGCTGCTCCGCGCCTGCCCGTAAGGCTGTCGCGAACGAGCCAGCTCGACGCGTGGGTGAGGCTAACTGAGCGGCAGCGTACGATACCAGGTATCCGCGCCACTCGAGTTGGATAAAGGAATTCCGGCCTAGCAAGCGACTTATAGCGCTCAAATACGAGCTGCGTGCTGAAATCGAAATGACAACGTCAAGGTGAAGCTGATCAACAGAATCAGTCAGTGCGAAGAGCAGTAAACGATATGAACGGACTTCTGTTAACAAGAAACCGCGCGAGCGCATACAACTTCGTCTGGTGCAACACAAGGTGCCGCACCGACTAGGTTGTATCGGGGAACCCCGAGGACGGCAGCACAACGTCGCCTGGCGCACCCACGGTGCGCCGACTAAGTTGGCACTCCCTCCAGTACGGGCCGTCCACTCGGGAGACGCTCAGCGAAACGAGACGGCTCACTATCGGTTAGCCCGCGCGACCAATCGGCGGAGGTGGCTGAGGTGATGTTGAGAAGTGGAGGAGGATGAGAAACAGATATACAGCTCTACGGTGGAGGTTCCTAGAGATTCGAGCGGCCCTGAGGTGCAGCAGAGGTGCAGCACTGTGGTCTCATCGCTCCCGTCGCCCAGAAGCGAAAGGTATCGTCAGCGCTTGAAAGCATGGCCATCGATCTTCACGATACACGATGTTATGCGCATCTCCAGCGACCGTGTGTAGCCACGATGGAAACGTGAGCACTCATGCTTCGAGAGCTTTTTCGTCCGCGCCTGCCCGTAAGGCCGCCGCGAACGAGCGAGCTCGACGCGTGGGTGAGGCTAACTGAGCGGCAGCGTACGATACCAGGTATCCGCGCCACTCGAGTTGGAAGTGAAAGGTAAAGGAATTCCGGCCCAGCAAGCGACTTATATCGCTCAGATACGGGCTGCGTGCTGAAATCGAAATGACAACGTCAAGGTGAAGCTGATCAACAGAATCAGTCAGTCCGAAGAGCAGTAAACGATATGAACGGACTTCTGTTAACAAGAAACCGCGCGAGGGCATACAACTTCGTCTGGTGCAACGAGGCGCCGCACCGACTAGGTTGTATCGGGGAACCCCGAGGACGGCAGCACAACGTCGCCTGGCGCACCCACGGTGCGCCGACTAAGTTTGCACTCCCTCCAATGAGGGTGGAGTTGCGGGCCGTCCAATCGGGGAGAATCGGGCGGGGCTCGTAGACGCTCAACTCCGATGCTTGAGGAATGTCTGGCGGAACAGCTCTGCGCCTGCCCCGTAAGGCTGTCGCGAACGGGCGGGCTCGACACAGTACGGTACGATATCAGTGGAAAGGATAAGAAGCTTAAGTAAGCAGCATAAATTGTACGTGTCCGGTGCGGTGGCGATGACGGTCAAAGCGGCTTATCCGCCGTTACTTTGCAAGGGCGGATAATGACATGGCCGGCAAGCGCGACGTGCGGACGGACGGGTAGATGGCACGGTTGTTGTGCGGAACCTGCCGCTCCGCGGTACATGGCAAGACCATCGCGCCTCCGCGCTCAGCACCTGCCGCTTCGCGGTACACAGTGGGGACCGGGCCGACCCTGCCGCTTCGCGGTAAATGGTGCGGGCCTCCCGCCTCCGCGCCTGCCGCTTCGCGGTAAATGGTCGGGACGTCCTAGTGCTCCGGCGCCAGTGGGTTCGAATCCCGGGGTACTGGCCGATGAAGGTTTCGCTTCTTTTTGCCGAAACGGAGCGGCGCGCAAATCACTCTCAATCGTCTTAGATTTGAGCTTGGGGGATTCCAGGATATGTCCTGGTATGGACGCCCATGCATGCTATGACTCTTGCAACAGGAGGAGCGCAACTCTGGGGAGTCTATCATCGCTTTCAAGGCAGGAGCAGGAGGCGCTTTTGGCACAGGTGACTGGCGCGCTGGAGCAGCCGCAGGGGATTTGTGCGTGCTCACTCGTACACCGAAGCGACTTCCCGATTGGGAACTTAACCCCAAAGTTGGGTTTCGTCGACGCCGACACCATCCACTCTCGCTATACCAATTCGCGGACAATGTGGGGGCAAGCACAGTGTACTGCAGGTTTGTTTAAAAAGAATCCGTCCCCAATTGACAACCGTGCGGCGCGGACTTGGTAAAATAGCGGAAATTGCGACAAAGTCGCCTATCCGACGATCAGCTTGGTTTGCAAGGGGTACGGCTTCAGATGACTGACCAAAAGCACAAGATGGGTGTCGGACACCACCCGCGAGAGCCGTGAGCGGCGCTGATTAGAGTCGGTGGAGCTGCGAAGTCAAAAGAGGTGCCAATCCGGTCATGAAAAAATAAGTTACCTGGGGCCATCTCTCGTACGCTGAGACAAGAAGGACCGTAATGTAGTGGATTTCAAGACTCGGCACTCGGCTGAGATCCACGCCGAGTGATTTACGCTCGGGGAGGGTCAGAGTGGGATGACCGCGAAGGTCGCCGGTCTGAGAACCAAGTAGGCAGCGTAGGCGGTAGCAATGGGCTAGTAGTGAAATGGATTTGGGGCCCAAGGCGGCGATTGGGACCGGCGCCGAGTGAGTTACACTCGGGGAGGGTCCAATATCCGGGAGGGTCACCGATTCACCGATTCACGGCGAATGTGGGTAGCGTTGGCGAGCACAGAGCGCTTCAGCCGTGGTAGGAGTTGATCATTAATTTACTGCCGCGCGGCGCGGACTTGATGAAATGCCGGAAATTAGGACAAAGTGACCTATACGACGATCAGCTGGGTTTGCGAGGAGGAAGAGCTTTAGATGACCTACAAGATGGGTGTTGGACACCATCCGCGGGAGCCGTGAGCCGCGCTGATCCAAGTCAATAGAGCTGTGACGGAGTATAGTCAAAAAGGGCGAAAATCCGGTCAGGAAAAAAAAAAATACCTGGAGCAATCTCTCGTGCGCTAGGTCAAGAAAGAGGGTATGTTTCAAAGCTGGACAACCGGTTGAGACCCGCGCCGAGTGATTTACGCTCGGGTAGGGTCAGAGTCGGATGACCGCGAAGGTCAACGGTCTGAGGTCAAAGTAGGCAGCGCCGGCGAGCACGGGGTGGCAATGGGGTCGTAGAAGAGGACTGAGATGATTTTGGGACCAAGGGCGGTGTTTGAGACCTGCGCCGAGTGATCTATACTCGGGGAGGGTCGGATGTCCGCGAAGGTGACCGGTTCACGGCGAATGTGGGTAGCGCCTGCAAACATAGAGATAGCTATAGTCGCATAGATCTGTTAGAGAGTTTATTGGAAGTATGGGATGCCATTGAGACCCGCGCCGAGTGAGTTACACTCGGGGAAGGCCAGGCAGAGATGTACTCTTGGGAAGCCACGCGGACGGCCATCGATCTTCACGATACCCGATGTTATGCGCAGTTCCAGAGACCCACACTGGAAACGTGAGCACTCATGCTTCAAGAGTTTTTTCGTGGAGCTGCTCCGCGCCTGCCCGTAAGGCTGTCGCGAACGAGCCAGCTCGACGCGTGGGTGAGGCTAACTGAGCGGCAGCGTACGATACCAGGTATCCGCGCCACTCGAGTTGGATAAAGGAATTCCGGCCTAGCAAGCGACTTATAGCGCTCAAATACGAGCTGCGTGCTGAAATCGAAATGACAACGTCAAGGTGAAGCTGATCAACAGAATCAGTCAGTGCGAAGAGCAGTAAACGATATGAACGGACTTCTGTTAACAAGAAACCGCGCGAGCGCATACAACTTCGTCTGGTGCAACACAAGGTGCCGCACCGACTAGGTTGTATCGGGGAACCCCGAGGACGGCAGCACAACGTCGCCTGGCGCACCCACGGTGCGCCGACTAAGTTGGCACTCCCTCCAGTACGGGCCGTCCACTCGGGAGACGCTCAGCGAAACGAGACGGCTCACTATCGGTTAGCCCGCGCGACCAATCGGCGGAGGTGGCTGAGGTGATGTTGAGAAGTGGAGGAGGATGAGAAACAGATATACAGCTCTACGGTGGAGGTTCCTAGAGATTCGAGCGGCCCTGAGGTGCAGCAGAGGTGCAGCACTGTGGTCTCATCGCTCCCGTCGCCCAGAAGCGAAAGGTATCGTCAGCGCTTGAAAGCATGGCCATCGATCTTCACGATACACGATGTTATGCGCATCTCCAGCGACCGTGTGTAGCCACGATGGAAACGTGAGCACTCATGCTTCGAGAGCTTTTTCGTCCGCGCCTGCCCGTAAGGCCGCCGCGAACGAGCGAGCTCGACGCGTGGGTGAGGCTAACTGAGCGGCAGCGTACGATACCAGGTATCCGCGCCACTCGAGTTGGAAGTGAAAGGTAAAGGAATTCCGGCCCAGCAAGCGACTTATATCGCTCAGATACGGGCTGCGTGCTGAAATCGAAATGACAACGTCAAGGTGAAGCTGATCAACAGAATCAGTCAGTCCGAAGAGCAGTAAACGATATGAACGGACTTCTGTTAACAAGAAACCGCGCGAGGGCATACAACTTCGTCTGGTGCAACGAGGCGCCGCACCGACTAGGTTGTATCGGGGAACCCCGAGGACGGCAGCACAACGTCGCCTGGCGCACCCACGGTGCGCCGACTAAGTTTGCACTCCCTCCAATGAGGGTGGAGTTGCGGGCCGTCCAATCGGGGAGAATCGGGCGGGGCTCGTAGACGCTCAACTCCGATGCTTGAGGAATGTCTGGCGGAACAGCTCTGCGCCTGCCCCGTAAGGCTGTCGCGAACGGGCGGGCTCGACACAGTACGGTACGATATCAGTGGAAAGGATAAGAAGCTTAAGTAAGCAGCATAAATTGTACGTGTCCGGTGCGGTGGCGATGACGGTCAAAGCGGCTTATCCGCCGTTACTTTGCAAGGCGGATAATGACATGGCCGGCAAGCGCGACGTGCGGACGGACGGGTAGATGGCACGGTTGTTGTGCGGAACCTGCCGCTCCGCGGTACATGGCAAGACCATCGCGCCTCCGCGCTCAGCACCTGCCGCTTCGCGGTACACAGTGGGGACCGGGCCGACCCTGCCGCTTCGCGGTAAATGGTGCGGGCCTCCCGCCTCCGCGCCTGCCGCTTCGCGGTAAATGGTCGGGACGTCCTAGTGCTCCGGCGCCAGTGGGTTCGAATCCCGGGGGTACTGGCCGATGAAGGTTTCGCTTCTTTTTGCCGAAACGGAGCGGCGCGCAAATCACTCTCAATCGTCTTAGATTTGAGCTTGGGGGATTCCAGGATATGTCCTGGTATGGACGCCCATGCATGCTATGACTCTTGCAACAGGAGGAGCGCAACTCTGGGGAGTCTATCATCGCTTTCAAGGCAGGAGCAGGAGGCGCTTTTGGCACAGGTGACTGGCGCGCTGGAGCAGCCGCAGGGGATTTGTGCGTGCTCACTCGTACACCGAAGCGACTTCCCGATTGGGAACTTAACCCCAAAGTTGGGTTTCGTCGACGCCGACACCATCCACTCTCGCTATACCAATTCGCGGACAATGTGGGGGCAAGCACAGTGTACTGCAGGTTTGTTTAAAAAGAATCCGTCCCCAATTGACAACCGTGCGGCGCGGACTTGGTAAAATAGCGGAAATTGCGACAAAGTCGCCTATCCGACGATCAGCTTGGTTTGCAAGGGGTACGGCTTCAGATGACTGACCAAAAGCACAAGATGGGTGTCGGACACCACCCGCGAGAGCCGTGAGCGGCGCTGATTAGAGTCGGTGGAGCTGCGAAGTCAAAAGAGGTGCCAATCCGGTCATGAAAAAATAAGTTACCTGGGGCCATCTCTCGTACGCTGAGACAAGAAGGACCGTAATGTAGTGGATTTCAAGACTCGGCACTCGGCTGAGATCCACGCCGAGTGATTTACGCTCGGGGAGGGTCAGAGTGGGATGACCGCGAAGGTCGCCGGTCTGAGAACCAAGTAGGCAGCGTAGGCGGGGTAGCAATGGGCTAGTAGTGAAATGGATTTGGGGCCCAAGGCGGCGATTGGGACCGGCGCCGAGTGAGTTACACTCGGGGAGGGTCCAATATCCGGGAGGGTCACCGATTCACCGATTCACGGCGAATGTGGGTAGCGTTGGCGAGCACAGAGCGCTTCAGCCGTGGTAGGAGTTGATCATTAATTTACTGCCGCGCGGCGCGGACTTGATGAAATGCCGGAAATTAGGACAAAGTGACCTATACGACGATCAGCTGGGTTTGCGAGGAGGAAGAGCTTTAGATGACCTACAAGATGGGTGTTGGACACCATCCGCGGGAGCCGTGAGCCGCGCTGATCCAAGTCAATAGAGCTGTGACGGAGTATAGTCAAAAAGGGCGAAAATCCGGTCAGGAAAAAAAAAATACCTGGAGCAATCTCTCGTGCGCTAGGTCAAGAAAGAGGGTATGTTTCAAAGCTGGACAACCGGTTGAGACCCGCGCCGAGTGATTTACGCTCGGGTAGGGTCAGAGTCGGATGACCGCGAAGGTCAACGGTCTGAGGTCAAAGTAGGCAGCGCCGGCGAGCACGGGGTGGCAATGGGGTCGTAGAAGAGGACTGAGATGATTTTGGGACCAAGGGCGGTGTTTGAGACCTGCGCCGAGTGATCTATACTCGGGGAGGGTCGGATGTCCGCGAAGGTGACCGGTTCACGGCGAATGTGGGTAGCGCCTGCAAACATAGAGATAGCTATAGTCGCATAGATCTGTTAGAGAGTTTATTGGAAGTATGGGATGCCATTGAGACCCGCGCCGAGTGAGTTACACTCGGGGAAGGCCAGGCAGAGATGTACTCTTGGGAAGCCACGCGGACGGCCATCGATCTTCACGATACCCGATGTTATGCGCAGTTCCAGAGACCCACACTGGAAACGTGAGCACTCATGCTTCAAGAGTTTTTTCGTGGAGCTGCTCCGCGCCTGCCCGTAAGGCTGTCGCGAACGAGCCAGCTCGACGCGTGGGTGAGGCTAACTGAGCGGCAGCGTACGATACCAGGTATCCGCGCCACTCGAGTTGGATAAAGGAATTCCGGCCTAGGAAGCGACTTATAGCGCTCAAATACGAGCTGCGTGCTGAAATCGAAATGACAACGTCAAGGTGAAGCTGATCAACAGAATCAGTCAGTGCGAAGAGCAGTAAACGATATGAACGGACTTCTGTTAACAAGAAACCGCGCGAGCGCATACAACTTCGTCTGGTGCAACACAAGGTGCCGCACCGACTAGGTTGTATCGGGGAACCCCGAGGACGGCAGCACAACGTCGCCTGGCGCACCCACGGTGCGCCGACTAAGTTGGCACTCCCTCCAGTACGGGCCGTCCACTCGGGAGACGCTCAGCGAAACGAGACGGCTCACTATCGGTTAGCCCGCGCGACCAATCGGCGGAGGTGGCTGAGGTGATGTTGAGAAGTGGAGGAGGATGAGAAACAGATATACAGCTCTACGGTGGAGGTTCCTAGAGATTCGAGCGGCCCTGAGGTGCAGCAGAGGTGCAGCACTGTGGTCTCATCGCTCCCGTCGCCCAGAAGCGAAAGGTATCGTCAGCGCTCGAAAGCATGGCCATCGATCTTCACGATACACGATGTTATGCGCATCTCCAGCGACCGTGTGTAGCCACGATGGAAACGTGAGCACTCATGCTTCGAGAGCTTTTTCGTCCGCGCCTGCCCGTAAGGCCGCCGCGAACGAGCGAGCTCGACGCGTGGGTGAGGCTAACTGAGCGGCAGCGTACGATACCAGGTATCCGCGCCACTCGAGTTGGAAGTGAAAGGTAAAGGAATTCCGGCCCAGCAAGCGACTTATATCGCTCAGATACGGGCTGCGTGCTGAAATCGAAATGACAACGTCAAGGTGAAGCTGATCAACAGAATCAGTCAGTCCGAAGAGCAGTAAACGATATGAACGGACTTCTGTTAACAAGAAACCGCGCGAGGGCATACAACTTCGTCTGGTGCAACGAGGCGCCGCACCGACTAGGTTGTATCGGGGAACCCCGAGGACGGCAGCACAACGTCGCCTGGCGCACCCACGGTGCGCCGACTAAGTTTGCACTCCCTCCAATGAGGGTGGAGTTGCGGGCCGTCCAATCGGGGAGAATCGGGCGGGGCTCGTAGACGCTCAACTCCGATGCTTGAGGAATGTCTGGCGGAACAGCTCTGCGCCTGCCCCGTAAGGCTGTCGCGAACGAGCGGGCTCGACACAGTACGGTACGATATCAGTGGAAAGGATAAGAAGCTTAAGTAAGCAGCATAAATTGTACGTGTCCGGTGCGGTGGCGATGACGGTCAAAGCGGCTTATCCGCCGTTACTTTGCAAGGGCGGATAATGACATGGCCGGCAAGCGCGACGTGCGGACGGACGGGTAGATGGCACGGTTGTTGTGCGGAACCTGCCGCTCCGCGGTACATGGCAAGACCATCGCGCCTCCGCGCTCAGCACCTGCCGCTTCGCGGTACACAGTGGGGACCGGGCCGACCCTGCCGCTTCGCGGTAAATGGTGCGGGCCTCCCGCCTCCGCGCCTGCCGCTTCGCGGTAAATGGTCGGGACGTCCTAGTGCTCCGGCGCCAGTGGGTTCGAATCCCGGGGTACTGGCCGATGAAGGTTTCGCTTCTTTTTGCCGAAACGGAGCGGCGCGCAAATCACTCTCAATCGTCTTAGATTTGAGCTTGGGGGATTCCAGGATATGTCCTGGTATGGACGCCCATGCATGCTATGACTCTTGCAACAGGAGGAGCGCAACTCTGGGGAGTCTATCATCGCTTTCAAGGCAGGAGCAGGAGGCGCTTTTGGCACAGGTGACTGGCGCGCTGGAGCAGCCGCAGGGGATTTGTGCGTGCTCACTCGTACACCGAAGCGACTTCCCGATTGGGAACTTAACCCCAAAGTTGGGTTTCGTCGACGCCGACACCATCCACTCTCGCTATACCAATTCGCGGACAATGTGGGGGCAAGCACAGTGTACTGCAGGTTTGTTTAAAAAGAATCCGTCCCCAATTGACAACCGTGCGGCGCGGACTTGGTAAAATAGCGGAAATTGCGACAAAGTCGCCTATCCGACGATCAGCTTGGTTTGCAAGGGGTACGGCTTCAGATGACTGACCAAAAGCACAAGATGGGTGTCGGACACCACCCGCGAGAGCCGTGAGCGGCGCTGATTAGAGTCGGTGGAGCTGCGAAGTCAAAAGAGGTGCCAATCCGGTCATGAAAAAATAAGTTACCTGGGGCCATCTCTCGTACGCTGAGACAAGAAGGACCGTAATGTAGTGGATTTCAAGACTCGGCACTCGGCTGAGATCCACGCCGAGTGATTTACGCTCGGGGAGGGTCAGAGTGGGATGACCGCGAAGGTCGCCGGTCTGAGAACCAAGTAGGCAGCGTAGGCGGTAGCAATGGGCTAGTAGTGAAATGGATTTGGGGCCCAAGGCGGCGATTGGGACCGGCGCCGAGTGAGTTACACTCGGGGAGGGTCCAATATCCGGGAGGGTCACCGATTCACCGATTCACGGCGAATGTGGGTAGCGTTGGCGAGCACAGAGCGCTTCAGCCGTGGTAGGAGTTGATCATTAATTTACTGCCGCGCGGCGCGGACTTGATGAAATGCCGGAAATTAGGACAAAGTGACCTATACGACGATCAGCTGGGTTTGCGAGGAGGAAGAGCTTTAGATGACCTACAAGATGGGTGTTGGACACCATCCGCGGGAGCCGTGAGCCGCGCTGATCCAAGTCAATAGAGCTGTGACGGAGTATAGTCAAAAAGGGCGAAAATCCGGTCAGGAAAAAAAAAAATACCTGGAGCAATCTCTCGTGCGCTAGGTCAAGAAAGAGGGTATGTTTCAAAGCTGGACAACCGGTTGAGACCCGCGCCGAGTGATTTACGCTCGGGTAGGGTCAGAGTCGGATGACCGCGAAGGTCAACGGTCTGAGGTCAAAGTAGGCAGCGCCGGCGAGCACGGGGTGGCAATGGGGTCGTAGAAGAGGAATGAGATGATTTTGGGACCAAGGGCGGTGTTTGAGACCTGCGCCGAGTGATCTATACTCGGGGAGGGTCGGATGTCCGCGAAGGTGACCGGTTCACGGCGAATGTGGGTAGCGCCTGCAAACATAGAGATAGCTATAGTCGCATAGATCTGTTAGAGAGTTTATTGGAAGTATGGGATGCCATTGAGACCCGCGCCGAGTGAGTTACACTCGGGGAAGGCCAGGCAGAGATGTACTCTTGGGAAGCCACGCGGACGGCCATCGATCTTCACGATACCCGATGTTATGCGCAGTTCCAGAGACCCACACTGGAAACGTGAGCACTCATGCTTCAAGAGTTTTTTCGTGGAGCTGCTCCGCGCCTGCCCGTAAGGCTGTCGCGAACGAGCCAGCTCGACGCGTGGGTGAGGCTAACTGAGCGGCAGCGTACGATACCAGGTATCCGCGCCACTCGAGTTGGATAAAGGAATTCCGGCCTAGGAAGCGACTTATAGCGCTCAAATACGAGCTGCGTGCTGAAATCGAAATGACAACGTCAAGGTGAAGCTGATCAACAGAATCAGTCAGTGCGAAGAGCAGTAAACGATATGAACGGACTTCTGTTAACAAGAAACCGCGCGAGCGCATACAACTTCGTCTGGTGCAACACAAGGTGCCGCACCGACTAGGTTGTATCGGGGAACCCCGAGGACGGCAGCACAACGTCGCCTGGCGCACCCACGGTGCGCCGACTAAGTTGGCACTCCCTCCAGTACGGGCCGTCCACTCGGGAGACGCTCAGCGAAACGAGACGGCTCACTATCGGTTAGCCCGCGCGACCAATCGGCGGAGGTGGCTGAGGTGATGTTGAGAAGTGGAGGAGGATGAGAAACAGATATACAGCTCTACGGTGGAGGTTCCTAGAGATTCGAGCGGCCCTGAGGTGCAGCAGAGGTGCAGCACTGTGGTCTCATCGCTCCCGTCGCCCAGAAGCGAAAGGTATCGTCAGCGCTCGAAAGCATGGCCATCGATCTTCACGATACACGATGTTATGCGCATCTCCAGCGACCGTGTGTAGCCACGATGGAAACGTGAGCACTCATGCTTCGAGAGCTTTTTCGTCCGCGCCTGCCCGTAAGGCCGCCGCGAACGAGCGAGCTCGACGCGTGGGTGAGGCTAACTGAGCGGCAGCGTACGATACCAGGTATCCGCGCCACTCGAGTTGGAAGTGAAAGGTAAAGGAATTCCGGCCCAGCAAGCGACTTATATCGCTCAGATACGGGCTGCGTGCTGAAATCGAAATGACAACGTCAAGGTGAAGCTGATCAACAGAATCAGTCAGTCCGAAGAGCAGTAAACGATATGAACGGACTTCTGTTAACAAGAAACCGCGCGAGGGCATACAACTTCGTCTGGTGCAACGAGGCGCCGCACCGACTAGGTTGTATCGGGGAACCCCGAGGACGGCAGCACAACGTCGCCTGGCGCACCCACGGTGCGCCGACTAAGTTTGCACTCCCTCCAATGAGGGTGGAGTTGCGGGCCGTCCAATCGGGGAGAATCGGGCGGGGCTCGTAGACGCTCAACTCCGATGCTTGAGGAATGTCTGGCGGAACAGCTCTGCGCCTGCCCCGTAAGGCTGTCGCGAACGAGCGGGCTCGACACAGTACGGTACGATATCAGTGGAAAGGATAAGAAGCTTAAGTAAGCAGCATAAATTGTACGTGTCCGGTGCGGTGGCGATGACGGTCAAAGCGGCTTATCCGCCGTTACTTTGCAAGGGCGGATAATGACATGGCCGGCAAGCGCGACGTGCGGACGGACGGGTAGATGGCACGGTTGTTGTGCGGAACCTGCCGCTCCGCGGTACATGGCAAGACCATCGCGCCTCCGCGCTCAGCACCTGCCGCTTCGCGGTACACAGTGGGGACCGGGCCGACCCTGCCGCTTCGCGGTAAATGGTCGGGACGTCCTAGTGCTCCGGCGCCAGTGGGTTCGAATCCCGGGGTACTGGCCGATGAAGGTTTCGCTTCTTTTTGCCGAAACGGAGCGGCGCGCAAATCACTCTCAATCGTCTTAGATTTGAGCTTGGGGGATTCCAGGATATGTCCTGGTATGGACGCCCATGCATGCTATGACTCTTGCAACAGGAGGAGCGCAACTCTGGGGAGTCTATCATCGCTTTCAAGGCAGGAGCAGGAGGCGCTTTTGGCACAGGTGACTGGCGCGCTGGAGCAGCCGCAGGGGATTTGTGCGTGCTCACTCGTACACCGAAGCGACTTCCCGATTGGGAACTTAACCCCAAAGTTGGGTTTCGTCGACGCCGACACCATCCACTCTCGCTATACCAATTCGCGGACAATGTGGGGGCAAGCACAGTGTACTGCAGGTTTGTTTAAAAAGAATCCGTCCCCAATTGACAACCGTGCGGCGCGGACTTGGTAAAATAGCGGAAATTGCGACAAAGTCGCCTATCCGACGATCAGCTTGGTTTGCAAGGGGTACGGCTTCAGATGACTGACCAAAAGCACAAGATGGGTGTCGGACACCACCCGCGAGAGCCGTGAGCGGCGCTGATTAGAGTCGGTGGAGCTGCGAAGTCAAAAGAGGTGCCAATCCGGTCATGAAAAAATAAGTTACCTGGGGCCATCTCTCGTACGCTGAGACAAGAAGGACCGTAATGTAGTGGATTTCAAGACTCGGCACTCGGCTGAGATCCACGCCGAGTGATTTACGCTCGGGGAGGGTCAGAGTGGGATGACCGCGAAGGTCGCCGGTCTGAGAACCAAGTAGGCAGCGTAGGCGGTAGCAATGGGCTAGTAGTGAAATGGATTTGGGGCCCAAGGCGGCGATTGGGACCGGCGCCGAGTGAGTTACACTCGGGGAGGGTCCAATATCCGGGAGGGTCACCGATTCACCGATTCACGGCGAATGTGGGTAGCGTTGGCGAGCACAGAGCGCTTCAGCCGTGGTAGGAGTTGATCATTAATTTACTGCCGCGCGGCGCGGACTTGATGAAATGCCGGAAATTAGGACAAAGTGACCTATACGACGATCAGCTGGGTTTGCGAGGAGGAAGAGCTTTAGATGACCTACAAGATGGGTGTTGGACACCATCCGCGGGAGCCGTGAGCCGCGCTGATCCAAGTCAATAGAGCTGTGACGGAGTATAGTCAAAAAGGGCGAAAATCCGGTCAGGAAAAAAAAAAATACCTGGAGCAATCTCTCGTGCGCTAGGTCAAGAAAGAGGGTATGTTTCAAAGCTGGACAACCGGTTGAGACCCGCGCCGAGTGATTTACGCTCGGGTAGGGTCAGAGTCGGATGACCGCGAAGGTCAACGGTCTGAGGTCAAAGTAGGCAGCGCCGGCGAGCACGGGGTGGCAATGGGGTCGTAGAAGAGGAATGAGATGATTTTGGGACCAAGGGCGGTGTTTGAGACCTGCGCCGAGTGATCTATACTCGGGGAGGGTCGGATGTCCGCGAAGGTGACCGGTTCACGGCGAATGTGGGTAGCGCCTGCAAACATAGAGATAGCTATAGTCGCATAGATCTGTTAGAGAGTTTATTGGAAGTATGGGATGCCATTGAGACCCGCGCCGAGTGAGTTACACTCGGGGAAGGCCAGGCAGAGATGTACTCTTGGGAAGCCACGCGGACGGCCATCGATCTTCACGATACCCGATGTTATGCGCAGTTCCAGAGACCCACACTGGAAACGTGAGCACTCATGCTTCAAGAGTTTTTTCGTGGAGCTGCTCCGCGCCTGCCCGTAAGGCTGTCGCGAACGAGCCAGCTCGACGCGTGGGTGAGGCTAACTGAGCGGCAGCGTACGATACCAGGTATCCGCGCCACTCGAGTTGGATAAAGGAATTCCGGCCTAGGAAGCGACTTATAGCGCTCAAATACGAGCTGCGTGCTGAAATCGAAATGACAACGTCAAGGTGAAGCTGATCAACAGAATCAGTCAGTGCGAAGAGCAGTAAACGATATGAACGGACTTCTGTTAACAAGAAACCGCGCGAGCGCATACAACTTCGTCTGGTGCAACACAAGGTGCCGCACCGACTAGGTTGTATCGGGGAACCCCGAGGACGGCAGCACAACGTCGCCTGGCGCACCCACGGTGCGCCGACTAAGTTGGCACTCCCTCCAGTACGGGCCGTCCACTCGGGAGACGCTCAGCGAAACGAGACGGCTCACTATCGGTTAGCCCGCGCGACCAATCGGCGGAGGTGGCTGAGGTGATGTTGAGAAGTGGAGGAGGATGAGAAACAGATATACAGCTCTACGGTGGAGGTTCCTAGAGATTCGAGCGGCCCTGAGGTGCAGCAGAGGTGCAGCACTGTGGTCTCATCGCTCCCGTCGCCCAGAAGCGAAAGGTATCGTCAGCGCTCGAAAGCATGGCCATCGATCTTCACGATACACGATGTTATGCGCATCTCCAGCGACCGTGTGTAGCCACGATGGAAACGTGAGCACTCATGCTTCGAGAGCTTTTTCGTCCGCGCCTGCCCGTAAGGCCGCCGCGAACGAGCGAGCTCGACGCGTGGGTGAGGCTAACTGAGCGGCAGCGTACGATACCAGGTATCCGCGCCACTCGAGTTGGAAGTGAAAGGTAAAGGAATTCCGGCCCAGCAAGCGACTTATATCGCTCAGATACGGGCTGCGTGCTGAAATCGAAATGACAACGTCAAGGTGAAGCTGATCAACAGAATCAGTCAGTCCGAAGAGCAGTAAACGATATGAACGGACTTCTGTTAACAAGAAACCGCGCGAGGGCATACAACTTCGTCTGGTGCAACGAGGCGCCGCACCGACTAGGTTGTATCGGGGAACCCCGAGGACGGCAGCACAACGTCGCCTGGCGCACCCACGGTGCGCCGACTAAGTTTGCACTCCCTCCAATGAGGGTGGAGTTGCGGGCCGTCCAATCGGGGAGAATCGGGCGGGGCTCGTAGACGCTCAACTCCGATGCTTGAGGAATGTCTGGCGGAACAGCTCTGCGCCTGCCCCGTAAGGCTGTCGCGAACGAGCGGGCTCGACACAGTACGGTACGATATCAGTGGAAAGGATAAGAAGCTTAAGTAAGCAGAATAAATTGACGGCAACAACGTTTGTCCGTACTATTGATCCCAATGGGTCCCGAAATGCACAATGGCTCACAAGATGAAATTCCATGCCCTCAATTCTCACTCAATCCCTCCGGAGTTTTTTGTCAACTCTACCTAGAATACTCCTGTATGTTTACCTAAAATAACTAAGCAATCGACGAAGAGGAACGAATTGAATTGTTGTTGCAAGTCCATCAAGTCGAGTGATCTGAACTCTGTGCGACCTGCTCCCGCCTCCGAAGGCATGCTACCTCCCTGAAAAAATCTGAGGGTTGAATAGGAGCATTAGATAGTGCGTCCCTCTCCTCAGAATATTTTTCCGGTCCCTTGTTGTTGCAGTACGAGGGGAAGAAGGGTTGGGTCACACAGTGTCACAGTGAGAAATGATGTCACGTATTCGTCACACATTCTGTGTTTTTCGTTCATATTGCAACCAGTCCCCTCTGCAAAAACAATTTGAGGTGGCAGAATGATTTCATTTTGCACCGGACATGCTCTTAATTTTTTACGGGGCTTTACGATGCTCTCAGAGGCCAGAGCATGTTGGACAGAGTTCAGATCACTCGAGTTGATGGACCGGTAACTACAATTCGATGCCTTCCCCTCAGTGCATTTCTTAGTTATTTTACATAGGTATAGAGGAGTACTATAGATATGTAGCACACAAAACTCCGGAGAGATTGAGTGAGAATTGAGGGCATGGAATTTCATTTTGTGAGCCATTGTGCATTTCGGGACCCATTGGGATCAATAGTACGTGTCCATGTCGATTTTGTCGAAATGTTCAGTGCAGGCCTCCCGTGCCCACATAAGAGGCTGAGCCTACTCATATCTCACTCGGGTAAGATGGAGTGAATTTGGGAACCCGGTACGTCCTGCATCATCCATCCTGTCATGCATTGACCAAGCATTGATCCTACATTCTGTGGTAGACCCTAGTGCACCCTCCCCTACAACGATATCCACGAGGTGCGAGCCCGGCTGGGAACGCCAGACAGCACATCCGACTCGGAGGTACGAGTGATTTCTGTCCAGTATCACTTTGGCAGACTAGCTCTGCGACAGATGCCCCGGAATCGACCATGAATCGACCAAGACACAGGTGTATCTACCAATGTTCAAGAGACAACTTTGACGCGAGAAACCTGCGGCTTGGGTTTGGCAGAGGATAATGGCTGCTGCCATTTTCCACGGCATCGGTCAGTCTCGTAAACCAGACTCTATTCCGTACCGTTGAGAAGACAGTCGTTCTCAAGGAATAGGCATCGGTGACATAGTAGCGCCATATAATTCATGGAGTAACGCAGGACACATTTTACTTAAGGCGTCCGAGCGAGGTCCAAGCACTACTGTGCATCTCTTCCGACAGAGGTCAACAAATGTGCCACTGGACGACAAGGGAGAACTTACCAGACAGACAACACGTTGCGGTCTATGTGCTCTGGCGAATTTTTTTATTGCGGAGACGCGAGACAGTTGCGGATTCTGCGGCCTTCTTAGTGATGTTGAGGTGCGCATGAAGTATGCACCTCGTGGGCCAGTTTTCGCCGTAGCTGTTGAGTATTGGGTAAACGACCTTGGCCTACGTAAAATGAGTTCTATGATTTGAACTGGAGCAGGAAGCCTACTCTACGACAGACATCTTTCACAATGGTACTGTCTTGATTAGCAAGGACATCTTCGATGTCGAGGTATTTGTCGGCTAATTTGTGCACCAACAACTGAATGAAATATTCTTTAGGAATTCGAAATTTGGAATCTGACGAAAAGGAACATACCGTTATTGCCTGGGTGACCTCTTCCTTTTCTGTCCACTCCTTGTGCTCTGCCAGTGACTTGCTCGTCAAGCCCGTCGGGCAAGCGATCTTCTTCTTCGCCGGAACCATGTTGACGTCGGATCCAGAGCTTTCGCTGCTTAAAATTTCGCCCAGATCCGTGAGAGGACTCGTACTCCCACCGTGACGGCCAGAGGGTGGGTCGCTCTGCCGAGACGACGACGGCTTTGGAGGGTAGGTATGTATGGACTTAGGGTCAAGCTCCGCAAAGGTGAGAGCCTTCGTAACCTTGGAGGGCTTCGTCACCGTGCTGGGGGCCGTAGTGCCCTCTTTATCCTGCGTTGTAGCGTCTGAGGCGGATGTGAAGACGAGGTCCTCATGGGAGATGAGCCTGGAAGCCGGGAGGTGAAGGTCTGTTGCGGACAGCAGCATCACCTTGGGTGGTGGAGGGGGTTGCGCTTCAGCGTAGGGAGAGTCTGTCGACATGCTGGTCGATGACTACGGACCAGAATAAATCGAGTGAAGGAAACAAAGCTTTTATTAAGGCGAGGTGACTACCTCCATATAGACAATAACATAGAAGAGGAAAGTGGGCCGCGTGCGCTTAATTTCGGGCCGACGCGGCGTTCCGGCTTATCGTCCAATATTAATAAAGCCCGAGGTGACTACCTCAATAACATAGAAAACAGGACGAGAAAGCGAGGTGGAGAAACAAGCTTTATCATAGTATGGCGCAGCCTTAAGGTGTTGTATCTCCGCCTCTCAAGAGGCTACAAGGTCCTACGGTGAGAGAAGAAGATATAATGTCTGCAAGTGATAGTACACATGACTGTGGCCCACAATGTCCGCCGCTGGAGCCTGGGAGATTCGGTTCACTGGGATCGATTTTCCGATTTGGTTCATCTCTGCGCACTCCTGATTGTTCTAGATCTAGATCTTCCGCTCACTACAAGAGAAAGCCACGACTAGGAGATCCGAATCAATGGAATAAGAAGTAGTCCGAGTCCACTAGTACTGGTGGTGCCGCGTCGGCCTGCTACAAATATAAAGGACAGGACGAGTAAAAGGCCTGAGCAGTGTGTAAGTCATGCATCCATGTCTGCAGATGAGCAATCTAGAGAGGATACGTCCCAAATCTACTCAGGTATGTAGTATAACTTCACAGAATTGAAAATATTAACACCCTGCAGAAAATGGCGAAAGCCGCAGCCAATGGCTCCCTGCGAGATCTTCGGTGCCTTTACCTCCGCACCCTCGGGCAGAGTCAACGAGAGGCCGAAATATTGTTTCTCCCCATTGTCTACGCTCTCCTGGATCCAAAGAGGATTCCTGAACCAAACACTATCGAGAAACCGGCAGAAACGAAGGAATTGGTGGGCATCAGCATTGTGGCATTGGAAACATTGCAGGCCGTCATCCATCCTCACAAAACCGACGCCATCACTGTTCCTTTGACCGCCGGCCCCGATCTGTGGCCGCGCTTTTGGGCATGGACTCAGTTTATCGACACTACCCGGGATCTTCTCATCGGGCTGGATGTTCCTTCGGACCAAGACGTCCTGACAAGCCTCATGGCCTATGTGGCATATTTTCAAGGTGACCAGGAAACCCTTGCCCTGATAAACACCGCCCAGGGATTCCACAGCATGCTTGTCCGCGAATGGACATATCTCCTCAACAACTGGGAAGCGGAAATTCCACAAATCGGCCTCATCCCTGTGGTAGATTTCCTTTCTAAGGTCGCCAGGCTAGTTCAACCCAGCAGAGAGAAAACGGACAAGTTCGTGGCGGACCTTTCGAAAGGCGCCGGGGGCGTAGAGCCTTTTGCAACCCTGGTGACTCGAAACCTTGACCTGGCCGTTAACGCTGGGGATTCGAAGGACGAAAACTGGTCTATAAACTGGTGCATCATTAACGGTGTCTTGGACTTCCTTGTCATCGTCGAGGATGCGATGGACGAGAACGGCGAGGACGATATCATAGGTTTCCTTTTCGAACAACTGTTGGTCCAGGGTCTCATCAAGTTACTTGTCGACGTAGTGGGCAAGTTTATCGGGATTACGGATTTAGATCCTGGAGTGACACTGAACAGATCGTTCCACATCCTGTGGCGCTTAATGCGCTTTCGCAACATGCATCATCTCCTAGGGGATGCGCTTGGCCATGGATTGCTTCGCTGTATCGTTCGCTGCGGTCAGCGACCCGCCCTCGTGAAGTCAAACCCCTACTTAAAGACCTTCCTCACAAGATTCCTTCCTGCGGCTACTGTGTACTGCGGTGCATTGCGGGGCATACAACAAGCTCTATTTGATGTCAAAGAGCTGGTTTGCACTGCTGCATTCCAGTCGTCAGAAATTTTTTTCGACTGGACGCAGTTCGTCTCCATTGCAGAGTCCCGCATCAAGCTTTTGAACTCGTTCGACGGCAGAAAAGAACGGAGCATGAAAGCATGTGATAATCTGGCGGTATGTGTATAATCTGCAGCCGATATTTTATCCTGATGGCGAGCCATAGTGCAACAAAATCGAAGAAAAAAACAAGTTCCGACGGTGTTCTGGTTGCATGAACTGCTACTATTGCTCTCCGGAATGCCAGAGGTCAGATTGGAAAGTGGGTGGACATCGTGCGGCATGCGTCACCTGCCGCCCTTTTTATCCCAGTAAGTCAATCCTTCACGCACAGCATTTGCTCGTTCAACAACTTACAAGACATGTAGGCGAGCACCATTCATCAACTTCGCGTGAACGAGCATTCATGCGGTTCTTGATGCACCAAAAGTACAGCCAGGAAAAACGCGAGGTGCTTCGTGACACCGTTCTCTGCCTCGGGACAAATCCTACCGCCGGCTGCTTTACCGTATTTGACTTCCTTGGAATGTCTGCCAGCCCGACAAAAGTGTACTCGATGGCAGACAGTGCAGACTCCAAGCTGCACAAGCAGCTGCGCCAGAGGCCAGGGTGGGCACACATCGTTGCTCGGGCAGCATGTAGCAAAGGACGCATGTCGGTCCACCTGATGCGTGTGGGCGAAGGCATCTTCCAGAGGTACTGGGTCATTCCGTTGCGCACCTGTGATTCTATTGTGCATGATACGTTGAAGAGCATCGCGGTGACTCTACCTTTACCAGAGGATGACGGCGAGGTGGTGTCCCCCGACTTGGTCGATCTGGGCCCATTGTGCGAGCGTTCCTTCATGGGTTTCAAGGAGATTCATTGATACCGAGCACGGCATGGTCAATCCAAGGACCCATAGGATGTCATTATTACGTGCGGCTATTTTTGAGTTATATGCCGGAGCTACAAAGAAATCGGAGAACATCGATATCGGAGGTTGATCGGAGGTGGAAAAGTCACACAAAAGCCTAGATAAAAAGTGATTATGTAACTTAATGTAAGCCAATTGACATATGCATCGAGCTGCGCAGTACTAGTACTAGTAGCCATCAAATCGCCTCTTGAATCCCAGCCGTTTTTCTACAAGTATAAGTAAATTGGTGAGTAACACTCCACTCCCGCAAAGCAACGCAATCTCCAACCTGCAGATGGTCTGCAGATGATCTGCAGATAGTCATTGTGTCTGCATTAATGGTCGTGAAATTCGTTGCTACAGTACAATTACATATAAAAACGTCCACAGGACAGCATAAAGAAAATACGGCGACGAGCGACGATGGCGTTGAGCGGATCCAAGATGTACTACTCCTTCTCCTTCCCCTTCCTCTTTTTCGATCCCTTCAATTCTTGGTCTGAGGGCTTCCCCAGGAAGAGTTCCAGCGAGAAATAATGCCAGTCGAGGAATGCTTTGATGCTGGCATTTTCTTTGTCAATGGGCACCATCAACCCCGCTTCCTGGTACCCAGGAACGACGGAAACAAATATGACTTCGTGGGGGCCGGCGAGGGCGAGAACCTTGGGGATTCCTGACGCCTTCATGCTATGCTTGGCTTCACCCAAGCGGTCGAACATTTGATATACATAAACATATCCTCCGTAGAGGGCAATGGCATCGAAGAGGGCATTCATGGGGCGGGTTGGCAAGTAGAGAACCCCTTCCACCAAACTCTGATTCGCCAACGGAGTATTGTCCTCGGCTAACCATGCCGATTCCCAGAAGGGCGGTTCCGTCATCGAAGGAGGGCAAACCAGAATAGCAGGTCTTTCGTCTGGGACGTCCTCCCTCTTGACTTTCGACGAAGAAGGGCCACCGGGAAGTGGCTCCCCTGGCCGTTTCAGAGGGGTTGAGGGAGGGGGCATTATCGACGTTGAGCGTGAGCGTGAGCGTGAAGGGGAAGCTGAAGGGGATGGAACGATATCGTGGGCAATGGCGATAGAGCTTGTCGGGTCCATTGAAACACGGAGTGGAGTGATGGGGACACCCTCTACGTTCACAGAGTACTGGCGGAAGGCCTGCCTGCCCGCTTTGCTCGGGTCGCTTTTGAGTGTTTGGTCCTTACTCGAGACCTCCCTGTACTGCATGGGCGCCCATCGACTCTGGCATGTGAGCTGATTCGTTAAGAAGCTGATGGCGACACCTTCGTAGAATTGCCAAGAGAGCGGAGATGATCTGGAGAGCGTCATATAATTTTCCAATCCAAATCGCGTTGACCTGACGGACGCGAAGTCGAAAAAGAGCTTGCGCATGATGTGGCTGGTGAAGATGAAACCCTTCTCCCAAGACTTGTCAAGCCGTATGATTGACACTATGCCTCCTCCCATGTCGCGCATCTGGGATACAGTGGGCTCGTTGCCGCTCAGGATGGAGAGGTAGTGATCTGTGGGGCACATTTCCAGCCAAGATTTGATGGAGGCCTCGATCCTGTCAGGATCCTGGCCGGCGAGGATAGAACAAATGACATCCACACATGGCCCAAACCTAACCAATGACGTGCGAAGCTTGGTTATGAACGCTTCGTCTCTGGTGATATGCGCAAGCTTCGACTGGTACTTGAGACTGAACGAGTGTGTCAGCCCGGCAAAAAAAAATATTAGATCTAGAGCGCTTACCAGCCAGCTATTTCGTATGGTGACGGGGGATTGAGTACAAATTGACGCACGCGTATGCCACCAGGTAGTTCGGGTGACATTCCGGAGGTGGCAAAGACGGTCAAAAAATTTCCGGTGAACCATATGGAAGATTCCAAGTTGACATTATGCATGGCCTTCGCATCGACAAGAACGAGGGTGTTTTTCATGATTTCCTGCGTCAACTCGTTCTGCATCCAATACAGAGCTTCGGGGGAGTCGGAGGCAAATGTGGTGTAATAGTATTTTCCACCAATCAAATAGTACGCGTACTGAGCGCTTGGCTGGAATATGACGTTCATATGTTCAGCGATCGCTTTGTCCATCAGCCAGTATAGAGAGCAGGTTTTTCCTAGATGCCAAATAACATTCAGATTTTCCCCAAAAAAAAAATGAGAAAGAACAGAGGGCGCACCGATTCCTTTTGCCCCGACGACAGCAAGGTAGTCGAAAGCCGCTCGCTCAGTTCTGAAATCCTGTACATCCTTCCATAGTACGCGGTAGTCATCCCACTCCACAACGAAAGCCTGGCGTCCCGCAGAAAAATTGGGGTAGACTAGCTGTTGTGGTATGCAGACGGCTCTGATTGGGTCTTCGTAGGGCCCTCGTAGTCGCTCATGTATAGGAAATTCCTTATACGTTGTGTTTTGGAGCGTGAGCATCACGTTGCCCGCGAAGATTTCATCTAAGGTCTTTTTTGGTTTTTTAGGAACGGAGTCCTGGCTCCCGGAACGGGCGGCTTTGTAGAAGTCCTCGACGGTAAAAGGAATGAGGACGGATTCCTGGAGTTCTTCCCACATGGCAACAAGGGGGAATCGATGATTGGACGGTGTCGTATATCGATGATAACAGTTCTTGGGGCTTAGGCGCCAATGAATGCTGGAGAAATAGGCTGCCGACGTACAACGCCAGGCAGTCGCAGGTAGGCCGGTCGATGATAACAGTTCTTGGGGCTTAGGCGCCAATGAATGCTGGAGAAATAGGCTGCCGACGTACAACGCCAGGCAGTCGCAGGTAGGCCGGAGGAAGTGAGTCGTGCACTGGAGTCGTGCACTGGATGCCGGAGAGATATAATGACGTAAAACGTCACGCAGGGGGGAGAGTTTCAGATGTCGTGTATGAGCGGAGGAGGGTTGTATGGAGGAGTGAAGGAGAGGTGAGGCTGTTGACATGTGACATGACGAATTTGGCCGGGATTACCGCATTGGGAAAGGAGCGCGGCACTTATTGTACATACTTACTGCCCAAACACCCCCGTTTCGATCGTGTAGACGCCGCAGATGAGATCGATCTCTTCGTCCGTCAAGCTTTCAAGGCTTCGTGCCATAGTGCTCCCTTCGCGCTTGGCACACATGTTTTAGTCTTGAGGACGTCGTCAGGCACCTCATCTTATCTTATCGCCAGTCTAATCTTGGGATGTCTATGTGACACCAAAAGGGCTGCTAGTCACACTGGAGTTCTCCAAGTTCTCCATAAACGAACGCATGTATTTGCTAGCCCAAAAATTTTTTCAAAACGGTATATCTCTTGTATTCGACAATAATTCAACAATTTCCGCCCGATTTACAATGTCATCCTATCAGCCGCCGCAACAAACAGCTCAAAGGCCGCCTTCGATACCCGCAGCTCCTTGAGGTAAGAAGGCGTCGCTTTCTTGAGCCAGTTGGAGTCGTAGACTTGTACAAGCCGGTTTGAGCATCGACGAAGTGCAGGTACTGAACGATGCGCGGCTCGCGCCAGATGCGTTAATGTACCCCAGTGCCCCGCTCACAGTTGTTGCTGCCTGGGTCCACGATATGTGGATGGGTCTCCCCCGACGGGGCGAATACGCGAGCGCCTTCTTCCAGCCATCCAGCCACGAACCAGGGGAGAAGCAGCCGCGCCTGCACGACGGCGAGAAATTGAGGAGCCAAAGGGGAGATTGGACAAGCCAAGCGCCGAGTTCCCGATGCCCAGGACCGACACGCGCAGGTACATCGTTTCCGGCGCGGCCGCCACCGCAGCCTTGACCTCGCTGAGCACACCATTGCCGTCCTATGCGTCACCGTCGGTCAGCAGCAGCACGCTCAGAGGGCGGTCTCCCCGCTGCACCTCAGAACAGTGCTTCAGTGCGGCCTGGATCTGCGTCCCGTCATAATCCGCCGCCATCCCATCGACGTGCAGCGTCGCCTCGTCGAGCGTGTCCTGGTTGTATGGCCTGCTGCCATCCGCCCAGAGAGCGCTGGTACGGCTTCCGAAGGACGTGATCTGAAAGAGGGAGTCCTTGTGCGGGAGGCGCGCAGCATCACGACAAGCGCCTTGCGCGAGCCGCTGCGGTCGACGAGGAAGACAAATTTCTGCCGTGAGAGGTCGGGGAGCTTGAAGCGCGGGACAAGCGTCAGCGCCAGCGCGACGGTGTCGGCGGTGGGTGGAGCTCGGCAACGCAGCGCGGGGCGTCGAGCCCGGCGGATGACGGCAAAGTCTTTGTCGAGCACGGCGTCGGACGAGAGAGAGATCCGTGCGCAGTTGGAACAAGCGGGCGGGATCGGGTCCAGCCAATTTTTGAGATAGGTGCAATAGCCTCGACATTTAGGGCAATATTCAAGAACGGGGTCTTGAACGAGGGAGATATCAGTGCTCCCGGAGACGAATGGCGCTTGTCTGTAGCGACTGCCGATGTGAACAGGAAGGTGAAAGCGGATGGAATCGTGTTCTTCATCCTCGGAAAGCTCCGTGGCGTATACGAGCTGGATCTGCACCTGCTCATTGGCGGGAATATTCTGGGGGTTCTGTTAGCGTCTAGTTTCTCTCATCGCGGGGGCGCAGTCGAGGCGGACGTGGTGCAGTTGTGAAGAGAAAAGAGAACGTAACGCGTCACACAAGTGACAATTTTTGCTCCTAACCTCCGCGACGCGATGGAGCACCCTGTCGTCGTCCACATTACGCACACACATATCACACATTACCACTTCCCCTCTAACGAACCTTTCGCCCCATCGCCTCTGCCAGCATCATCCCCGCCAGCTTCGCTTGAAGTGAAGCCTCAGACAACACATATCATTGGCAAGATCGTCTTGTGCTTGCTGGCTGCCTCAGCCATCGCATACTTCCTCCTTCGTCGACGTCGGACGACCGCATTTCCGACTCCCACATGGCTTAGGTTCGACCCCGAGCCCTCTGCTTTGCCACCAACCAGCCCCGGCTTTTTGAAGTATGACTGGGATGAGAACGTCTACAGGGAGTTGGAGAGCCTGTGCCCAGGGAGCAGCCCAGCGCCCCCATCCGGAACTCTCATATATTACGATAAGCCCCCTGATCCGTATATACTAACTCGCCATCCGGCCGACTGGTACCCCACCACTATCTACGCCCTGGGCACTGTTCCAAAAGAAGCCCCCCATCTTTCCCTGGTTCCAGGTTATATCTGCCTGATCCATCAGTTATTCCCCTCAGACCGTGGGTTCATGATTGGCCCAGATGTTCCGTTAGGGGACTTCTCCTCACTTCTGGTTTTCCACCCCATGCACGGGGGTAGACCCTTGTTACATGTGCACATATACGGCTTAAAAGATCTAGTCTTTAAAGCCACCCGGAAGAGTGCCGACAAGAGACTGCGCCAGCGGATCGAAGACAATTTTGCCACATCGTCCTCCACAAGGGTTCATGGATTTAGCGCCTTCGGGCCAAAAGTTTGCATTTACTCTAAAAAGTCCTACGCGGACAAGGCAGAACCCGCCGACGCCGACGCCTGGATTCCCGACCCAGGGGATCCCCCCCCCTCCAGCTGGTGGATAGTAAACATCCTCGATGCTGCGGGACAATCGCGGATGCAGGAATTAACTGCCACCATTTATCAGGACCTCCGGGTCAATACTCAAGAACTAAGCCCAGGTATGAAAAAGCGGATGCTGGCCGCTGCCCACGATGTCATGGGCGTCCCTCCAGGCGAGAAGAGGCTTCCGAGGAGCGGGAGGTTGCTCGGGTGGTGGTGAGCCATGATAATGCCCCAAAGATGCTCTGTTGTTTCGTCCACTGACTCAAAATAAAATGTAAATAGATTATACTGTAAATAAAATGTAAATAGATATCCTCCATGTCAATCTCAATCGCGTAGGACTGACTTTGCGAGACGGTGGGCGTAGCAAGGAGATCCGTCGACCAGGCGATCCCCACCACTTATGCACGCGTTCCCCACCATGCTCATCGTAGTCCGCCCGAGTGATCCCAACACTCTCGAATTCCTCCGTTTGCGCGAAGCGCGCCATTCCACGCCACGGGTCCGCCGCCACATCCGCCGCCGGACATATATTTATCGCCATTTCCGGCGGTAGAATCGGGCGGATGACCGACTCGCTAGGGAAAGAAACAGACGTCAGTGGCTGCGTATCGCAACGCGTCCGGGGTCTCGAATCCGCAGACCAAGACGACAAGATTCCTGGATGTAAAAGTGCGTCAGCCTGAATCCCAAAAGAACGCACACAATGCTTACCTCGAAGGGCGGGGACGATGCGGTACCTCCGTACGATGTTACTGAGCGTGGGGACGAGAGAATCCGCGTAGAGGTAAGTCGAATTAGCCATTTGGAGCGAGAATCTGAAAAGCTCAATGTCAGCCTCGAGCCTTCCGGAGAACAAGACCGAACGAACGTAGGGGATGGCGGTATGTTCATATGCAGCGGCTCCGCAAGTCCTGAAGTCCCGGGAGCGAGTCGTGTTTGAAGCGCCGGCTGGGGGCGGGGGCGGTCAAAGCGCGACCCTGGGAAATGCAAGCAGAATCTTCTGCTTACCTCGAGAGCGTTGAAGGGCAGCGGGGACAATGGGCCACGTCCGCATGATGTCGCGGGCGTGCTTTCGAAGAAATCGGCCAGGAACTGCGGGTGGTGAGTCGGATTTATCGTTTTGAGCCGGAATCTAACATTTCGAAGTCAGTGACGGGTGGTGCACGCAGCGGTCGAAAACGACGCACATATATATGGTTGTAGAGAGTCAGAACGGCGCCTCCGAGCGTCCGGAGCCCGGAGGATCGATCGTGGAAGACCTAGGCAGGAGGGCGTCAAAGCGGTGCCTCGAGATATCAAGCGTACGATTCACCTCGAGAGCGCCGATGCAGCGCGCGGACGCTTGTACTGCATCTCTACGCTTACACACGTCGTGGGTTTGAGGAAATCCGCGGAGAACTGCGGCTGGTAAGTCGAAATTGGCGTTTTTGAGTCAGAATATAACATTTCAAGTTAGCCAACTGAGAACGCAGCCGAAGGAAGTGGGAACGGAACATACATACCTTGCAATACTTGGCCCTGGGGTCGCGAACGGACGCGACAGCGGCTAGATGCTCGTCAAACAGAGCTCGAGGTACACCCGGAACTTGAAGCTGCTCACCTGAAGCCGTTTTGGTCAAGTTGCTTCGGAACCGGAATGAAGGAAGTCGCCGGCGCTGCGCGGAATGAGGCCCAAGTCTAATAGCGCTCGGTGGGAACGACTCGTTTCAGGTGTAGTGGGCATCAGCATCTGGCGTTTTCTGCCTTAAAAAAAGGCGTTACAACTCGGTCAAAATGGCCAGGGAAAACAGAGGCAGACCTCGTGAGTATCTGGACACGACGGCTTGCGAAGTCGCGCTCCGCACCAACGAGTTGCCCGCCGAGGCCGTTGGCGGCTCGAATTCGCCGTTGCTGGGAGGGAGGGCGGTACTGTAGTTGAGAGGGACGGGTGAAGTGAAGATGCGAAGGCGACGGAAAGGGAGGCAGTCGGGATGGAGAGTGGGGAGTGGGGATTGGGGAAGCGGAAGGGGCATCTGCGAAGAAATCGGGACGAAGCAGAATGTGAGGATGAAGAAGAAAGGAGGGTGGAGAACGGCGAGTGGAGGAAGGAAGAACGACCACGCCAAGGACGTGTCGCTGACACCAATTTCAATCCACTCGTCGGCGCTGCAATACAGACAAGCGCAGATGCGCCCCCGATCCACATAGAGCGAATCGATTCCAGCGCGCGGCGGGTCTGCCGCAGCGAGGCGGGATGATCTGGGCCCGAGCACAGATGGGGAAGCTCGCGCAGGAGCAGAAATTTCGATGTAGCGAGTTCTCGACGACTAGATTATAGCTCGCATAGATGCTACACCAGCGACGTCGGATCGCCGGCGATCCAGACGGAAGCCCTGATGCGCCAATACACGCGGAGGTACCGAGTTTCGGCATAACGATACCTAAAGCGGCAGACGACTTGATAGGACAAGCGAAGCCTTTCGCATGGCAAGTGCAATCACTGACGCGGTCGAATCCGCGCTTAGAGCAGGATCGAGCGCGGCAGATGCTCCCCAGAGGATGCCGTGTTTCGAATGGAAAAATGTTTCGTAGTGAGGCGTGTCGATCGTGGTCCGATATCCTCCAACGCCCCCCAGCAAGAACGTCGCGAATACTGCGACTTGCTAGTGTTGGAACGGCAAAGGAGAAAAAAAAATCGCTGGTGCTACACTTGATGACAGAAGGGCGAGACTCTCGTCCTGGAATCTGACGGACTCGGAAGCCGTCAATAGAGAATCCGCGCGTAGTAGCAGCAGGATTACACGATTTGGGGGTAGCAACCTGGCGCGTTGGATCGTAGAATTGAGGATTTGTGCAATTTAAATTGAAGTATCCAAGAAACCCGTGCGGGTGCATTGTAAACGCGAAGCGGTGATCGAGATCGAGGATGACGGGGAAGGTTCGGTCTTACGATTAGATTAGCCAGCCGAGCCGCAGCAGAGTTAACGCGCAGGCTTCGACAGTATTAGAAAGGGAGCATAAATTTGAAGAAGGAATGAAAAGCACGGATAGAGCATAGAGTCGTCCCAAAGCTGACAAAACTGCAGTGTTAGGGCCCTCCGAGGCTTGGTCATTCCGAGGAGATTGAGGTTTAGCGGCGCTGTCTTGAGAGCAGGACGGAAGTTGGTCGGCCTAGGGACCGACAAGGGCAAGCAATCTCCACGACATCTCCGATGCTTGATCATCCAGAGGGAGTGAAGTGTCGTGCAAGGAGGTGCTATCAGGCCTGGCTCCATTACGATAAAAGTCAGCAGGCCTGGAGCCGCGCCAAGTATCGTTGATGTGCGAGGAGCGACACGGTGACGGTGACAAACAATGTCGCGGTGGAAGGTGGAGGGGACCGCAGCGAGGCAGCGGGCCTAAGTCGGGCTAGGAACCATAAGTCGTAGGTGACTGGTCGTTGTCGTCGGGAGGAGGAAAAGGTGCAGATCAGGCCTCGCTACTGAAGGCTACCGCATGTGATTCGTCAGACCTTCTCGGAGCGGTGAAGTCGAGTAGGGCAGAGTGCAGCAAGGGACATGGGTCCCTGCGCTTCTAGACCCGGCAGAGGCGAGTTGACGAGCCTCTGCGATGAGGCACGTAGGAATGCTTGCGTTATCCCTCCGCGTATGCGCTCGCAATAACACGGGTTGTGATTGTGACAAGGATCGTCACACAGTCGAACACTGTCTACACCGTCTACAATCGTGCACCGCGTTCCGGTTCGTTATGTACACTCTCGTCGACCGCGACGAATTTCGTCGGGTTAACCCTCACCTCGACGCTTTGGACATGGAAGAGCGGTTGATGAGGACACCCTGGAATGCTTCGGACCTCGAAGGCAACCCTATCGAACGCATTGTCTTCGCCCAGAGCATACGCACGCCGATGAAAATGATACGATCCGCCCGCGCTCCTAGCCCGCCGCCGGGCGCGCAGTCAGCCGCGCGCGCACCTAGTCCGCATCCAGGCCCTCTGCGGATCCCTGATAGCGACCACAGACCCCCTTGCCCTCTCACTTTGCAACATTTTTATATTCCAGAGCATAATCCCGGTTCAGATACCGAACCGACATGTAGAAAACTCCTCTGGTGGGAGGTAGCCCCCCTCACGCAAGATCCCCCCGGGTGCGAGCTCGACGAAGATTACGTCGCGGAGTGGCCTGAGATCATAATGTATTCTCTAGCCTGCGTGGACCCGGCTGCGGAGCAGCAAGCATACTTTCCCGGGTGGGCCGGCCTCCTCACCGACCTTTTCCCGAGCAACCAGGCTTTCGGCCTTGGAGTAGATCGAAATAGAACGCCAGACCGAACCGGCATCGTCATCATTTTCAAAACTAAACCCATCTTCTTCGTCGAGCTCAAGATTCGCGCTCATCTCGGTGACGCAGTTTTGCGCGAGGTCGCCGACAAGCAGATGCGCGGTCGCTTGGAGGAATTTTATGACGGTCTCAACCCCATGTATGGCATCAGCGCCTTCGGGACCCGTTTTTCTATCTATAGTAAATCAGCGTCCAACAACGAAATCATTCCCACCAACGACGCCACCGACCCCGCTCCCCTCGACCGGTGGAACCTCAATATTCTAGCCGCCCAAGGCGAATTTCAGATCCGCACACTTGCTGCGAGGATCCGCCGGGATCTCGGCGTCGTATATTGATGGAGACTCTCACATCAGGACGGGATTATTTCTTGCCTGCAGAGAAGGATTTCGGGCCAGATCCTTGAGCGGGATTGATCTGCCCTCCTTCTGTTGATAAATTAAAGGGTGGAACTCAATTGCGGACGTGTTCTCTTGGTAATTTATGTATGCCAATGCGGTCTTTTTTTGTTTTGCTGCTGTTTCAGAGTATCCAAGTATATTGTCTCGCTACTTCAGTATTTACTCAGCAATGTTATAATACCAAGGCCCTCCGGGCACCCCTGGTACCATTTAGGACCTGGTGCTATACACTGACCTCCACATGCTTGAACTGAATGCAAAATAAAAACTCATATGCTCATAACAAGCGCCTCCTCTCACCCCAGCCCCTCCATGCGCTCAATGTACACGGCTTCGCGCAGCAGCGCGTACTTGAGCTCGATGCCAGCGAGCACATCGAGTGCCATACTCCCCGGCCGCAACGGCCCTCAGCACGCAGGGCTTTTCGTGTATGGCTATGGTGGGAAGTCCGAGTCAAATCGTTTCCGAGTCGTTTCACAGTGTTTTGTCCGAGTGTGTCGCAAAATCCCTCCAGACTTTGCTAGGAAATACGGAGTTATCACACCCCGGAGCCCCGGCACAGACCCAGCGTCGGTTGAGGTTAAAGCGGGTTAATGTTGTCGTTTGGAACGAAGGGTTTCGATCATGTGATCAGTTGTTTGTCCCCATTGAATGTGTTATGTTACAAATCCGTTCTCTTTTTCAGCGTTCTCTTTCAAGTTTCAATCAACCACGACCTCTGCTCATCGCCCCACATAATGTCTTCCTACCACTGGGCCACGCGTAAGAAAGACTTGTCTCGCCATGAACCTGCACTGACGTGGAGGGGCGGTTCTCACATCCGCTTTTGAAACCGCCAAGTTTCTGGCCCAAGGCCGCTTCCCAGTGTCGCTATGCATCATCTTCGATGACATCGCAGTTGCCGGCTTGTACTCACAGATCATTCGCAAAAGTCCAGACAGGCAGCACGATGTACCTCCGATTATCTCTGACACCCTTTTTGAACGACCTCGCCATCCAAAATGGGGACTTATTCGAAGCCAGAAAAGCCAAACTTTTTAGAGCAGACCAGACCTTCGTTGAATTGCGTGATGGAATCACCGCTCTGGCTCACGATATCTGGACTCAAAGCAGGAGAGAGTGGAAACTGGAGGGCATGCATTTCCCCGGGTTTCGATGGTACAATTTCCAATATCGACTCTAGTTCTTGCTAGCAACCGCCTTGCGCTCCCAGCTATATCCGAGTAGCACTCCCCAAACGGACTACATACAACAATCAACACGCGGGCCTCTCGGTTGTCAATTATCCCAAGAAAACCACCCTGCACATACTCTTGGGCCACTCGTCAACCATGACTGTCAAGCTGTCGCTGAGGCTTGTACTACCATCCTGTGACCTAAAACATACTAAGGAGGCCGGGATACGTCCGCAATCCATATGAAAATCCTAAACAAACTAAGCAGCAGACATTCGTTTCTGTCGTTTGACCTCCTTTTTCTCCTGCCGGGTTGCCTTCTCCAACTCATTCTTCGCCCGCCTTTTGCCCTTTTTCAGCGATATTGCCGGGTTGCGGGCGTGACAATAAACGGGATCTACCACGATGCCCCCTGCGGACCGGGTAGCCCAATCGCGTCCTTTCCCAAGCAGGGTCAGGGAAGATTTTTTGGGGTGGAAAAAGACGGTGGCGATGCGACCAGGTGTGACGCCGTGGTCTCGGTGTTCCGGAGGGGAAGGAATCGGTTCCCACTCCTCGACCTCATGGTACAGGTCTGCCGAGAGGGCAATGCAGATGTCGCCTGATCGGTACCTGTTCCAATGATAACTAAGTTACGACCAGGGCAAAAACAAGAAGCGTACGCGAATTTTGCTTCAAGATCAGGAAAATATATTGCCCCACCTTTGAAATAACCAGCGGGAACGGTTACGCTTGGCCCAGAATCGAGAGGATCCCTGTGGCAGTGACTCTGAAGCTTATAAACTATTGCGCGGCCCAGAAAAGGACCAGAATCTTCTTCGCTTGAAAGCCAATGTCCAGCCATAAAGTCCTCCTCGTATTTTGCATAATATTTGGGATAGACAGCCTTGAACCGGGCTGCGACCACTATGGCGAATTCGCGCGTCGTTCTGAAATAAGTTCGGACGGCTTGGCTGTGATAGCCCCCTTTGGCCATATCGTGTGAGGGACCAATCAAATCCTGGGCCGAATGAGCAGGACTCCATAAGAAGGATAGACCCAGATACAACGTACGCCTGGCTTGGTGCCTTGTTGGTGCCAGGCATGAACGAAATGAATCGTTCCGACTGCTTCTGGCTGATCAAGAAGGGGGACAGCGTCATTGCCGTACCGGTACTCCGAAAAATCCGAGTCGGAATCGAGATCCATCGGAGGCTGCGAGGACGAGGCTTTATGCTGAGCTTCCTCTGCGCGGCCCTTTGCGCCTTTCCGGATGGTCTGAATCCGCTTTTTCCCTTCTTCAGCCGGCTTGGGAGGAGGTTTGTAGGCGGGAGTAGGGAGGTCGATAACGCGGGGGTCTACGCCGGCGACGGGCTCCTTGAAATGCCGAGAATCTTTCAGGTCCGCTGTGGGACCTATGAGGGCGGCAACGGTCTGAGTGGCCTCCAGCGTTCTTTGCATAATGTCGGGCTGAATAAGAGCTCAGTTTCTCATTGATTTCTAGGGGAAGGGTAACAACTTACAGGGACTCCGTCGTGATGGATTAATTCACCGTCCTCGATGTCGGCCTCCGTACGTCCCACGTACTGGTTAGCGAGGGACTAAAGGACACTTTGTCAACAACGGCAAACTTCAATAACAGATACGTACTTGGGCGCGGTCCCCAAGACGTTGGCGAACTTCATCCGCAGTGGGGCCCGTTCGTGTCTGGTTATTGGGGTGTTGTTTTTGTTCACGGCGTAAGGAGGTGGTAGAGAGAGACGGAGCGGGTGTTGATGTCGATGTTGCGGATATCGTCTCGGTGCAGGGCAACGCGGAGCCCTTGTTTGCGTCTCCCCTTCAGCCTCCTGATAAGGAGTTAAGAGGAGAATCGACAGACAAAATTTAAAACGTACTGTACGTATTGAACAATACGCCAATAATACAACGCCGTTCTTGTCCAGGATGATGCTGGACATGACCTGAGGGGGGAGGTCCTGCATTGTGACGATCTTGCCAACAGCCGCCGTTTGCGTTTTTGCGTCGTCGTTGCGGGCCCGTAGTTGTTCATGTGAGATATCCGCTCGGAAGACGTCGGTGTTGGCAAGAAATTTCTCTGAAGCAAACCGTTGGCTGGCTTCAAGGGCAGCCCATTGCGAACCGGTTCTAACGGCTGTCGATGCAGCTGGCATAGTGTACTGTTCAAAAGTGGGGAACGGCACTTTTGAGGTGGGTGGGATCTGGGGGGGGGGGCACGGTCAAACAAAAACAGGCTCTCAGGCGGGCTGAAGACGGACCGGATCTGTTTTCTAACATCATCGTTGGCGGGGGTAAGCAAGGCAGAGATCTAGACAAGGTTACTCACAATCTTTTGATACTTCTTCCGGCTAGCCTGGGGAGTTCCCACAGCAGACTTCTAACGAAGGACTTGAGCGTCTGTTGCATACACCAAGTCGGAAACGACGTACCATGGTAATTTAGCAGGAGGCGACTCGTCTCTCCGGCGCAGGTTGCGCCGCCAAAATGGCACTGGAGTCCCGCGCAACTTGCGCACCCTACGGGCACAGGGTAGACGAGTTGGGGCAAGATAACAGAGGGCGGTGCTGGACGTAGGGGGCGTAGGGATAGAAAACGAAGTTGAGATCAGGCAATTGCAGGCCGGGTTTTTAGCTGTTTTTAGGTAGAAAGAAAAGATGTATCCAATGATATATCCGAATAAACTTGTGGACGTTGCGCTGGGTGGCAAGTTGGCGGTATGGCCTGAATGATATCTCCGAGTAATCTTGTGGACGTTGCGGAGCGTTGCGGTCGTTTGCGAGTTGCTAGTGCTTGGCGTTGAGCAAGCGAGGGACTGGGATGCATTACGCGGGCGGACATTTCTTCCATTTGCCTTCTTTCTAGCACTCAAGAAATTCGCTGTGATGCGTCGCACGCCCCGCGACAAAATCCGGCCCGCTATAGGATGTTTCTGGGGCGTCCGCACCCAAGAAATCAGAAGTTTGAATCCGCTGTACTAGGTTCTCTGTAGAATTTCGGGTAGAACACCAACTAGCGACATCAACCAACTGGAAGCGTGAGTTCTGGACTGCGGTTAGCCGTGGGCTCGAGCCATGTCCCGGGCCGGCTCAACTCCCCTTCCGGCATTCTACCTCCAGCTTCCACTAATAGCATTTTTTTGGCTGGCAATTCGCGATACTTTCCATCAACATTCCTGTGGCTACTTTCAAGCCCGACGCGCCTGCCGGAGACAGCCTCGGCTCTTGGCAGACCCACCTTACCGAAAGCTTAGAAAGATTCAAACTCGAGACCTTGCATTGTTTCAAACGGCCTAGTGTTGTTATGGAGAGGCTACAATATGCGTTAAAACAGACACTTGTGTTCGTGTAGAGGTTCCAATGTCAATTTGAAACGGAGAATATCGTAATTTCGCGGACATGGCTGCAATACCTGTCTAATTATGTCTGCCATAGCTCCTGGGCAATAAAAATCGTTGAAATACGTATCAGAGACGTATCTCCCAGCGGGCTCAGACTTCTGGACGGCACAGGAGGACACGCCGAGCGGAGGCGCGGATGCGACGCCGTGATCAACGACGCGGAGTCACTCACAAACAACTTCAAGACCCAAAAAAAATCATTTACGCCTGCTTGTCTTCATTATAGTACCTCATTAATATTGTCGGTAATTCACATAAGTACGTTGTACATGATTGAAAACTCGGCTCGACTCATTCCATCCTGTCCGACACCATTGCAACGCTCGCTCCTCCTGGATGCATCGATACAGGATGGTTCGCTACCCAATTGAACACGATCTCGGGCGCAGGTCGACGAGCTTCCCAGGCTAGCATTGTGTCGAATGCGCCAGCCGACATCCAAGGCTCTATCTGTTCAATGCCCCGGAACCGAGAAGGGACGAGCTCGGACAGATCTGGGCGGTCATCTTTGAAGTAAGTTTTGTATCGAGATCTTCGACTGCCCATAGACACCACTGTGGGGTCATCATCTACGTTTCCTCCGTCGCTGAGGACCAAACGCTCATCCCATACCGGGCAATCGGCGGCGTCCCGCCAAGCTTCAATGTCTTCCGGACCCCAACAGCCTGACGACTTGGAGGGGCCTGCCGACCACTCTGAGGAGCCCGCCGACCACTCTGAGGAGCCCGCCTGGCGCATTTTAGTCTGGCGGAGCACCACCGCGGTCTGCTCTGAAGACCCCCGCCGGCGAGCCCACCTGGCGCTTTTTTTTCTGGCCCGCGGTCTGCTTTATGGGGCGTTCCCGGAGCACTCTTCCCGGTGCCGGCGGATCTCCGCCTCCCTGCCCCCCGCCTCCACCCCCACGTCCGCCCCCTTGTTGCCTCCCGCTTCCCTGTCCCCCGCCTCCGCCCCCTTGTTGCCTCCCACTTCCTTGTCCCCCGCCTCCGTCCTCGTCGTCATTATTGTCGTCATCCATGTCATCGTCATCATCCGGGCCACCGGTGTCGTCGCCATCCATGTTGTGGTCGTCTTCGTTGTCTTCTAATTTGGAATTGGTGTCTTGTTCGGAATCGTCCCCATCAACAAATTCCACTTTCTGCGAGGTCAACTTCTTCAAGACGCTGAGAAACTGCTTGGCGGTGAGGAATATGTTCAACGCAAATCTTGCCCAGAGGTAGCCGCCATTGATTCGGCCTGGCAACTGGACCTCTCTGAAGTTTATGAGATATGCCATCTCGGGCGAATCCTCCCCTATCCAGAAGGTGATCCACTGCTGTGCCATTGGAAAGAGCACAAAATGCCCTTGATCCAACACACGAGCATTTAGGTCGGACCGAACTGTGATAATGTTCTCCGCCGAGTTGATTCCTCCCTTCTGGCTTTTGACAACGGTGTCGAAATCATTGGAAAAAAGCTATCATCATCATCTTATTAAGTAAAAGCAGCTAAGAGAACAGCACTGACTTACCCAACCCTCTTCGGCTACCGGCACAAGATGCGCCCCATCAAGAGGATTGGTCCAACCTGTGAACAGGCACTGTCCGTCCGTATGGCGAGCAAATTGGCTGCCCTTCCCGCTCCCGCCTGTTTGGTGCTTCGTCTTCCACTTGGCGGGGACCTCGCTGGGCGGTTGCCATTGTCTGAATCCTCTGACCAGCGGGAACCTACAGCATCTCAGTATCTTCGTCGTACGTCTCTGACAACGAACGCTACTTGTAGTTATGGCTGCGACCATTTATGTAAAAAACATAATCTCCTGGCTTGATCCAGTGTTTCTTGACTTTTTCTGGTTGAGATAGCTGCTGACGATCGAATGACCATAGGGAGCCTTGGAGGTTGTTAGCCAAAATTTGGCAGGCATCCTCGACAAGGTCGCGAGGTAATTCAAACAGTTGATCATCCTCGGGTAGGGTGGGGTCCAGGGGACAGGCCGTCAACGCCAAGAACTTCAGCGGCGGGTCGTAAGCGTAATGAAACACACGAATCTGATTGTTGACGCTGAGCTCTGCGGAAGGTGGCGGTGTCACAACCGCCCGGGGTTTGTACCTTTGTGATGTCAAAACAAAAAACTCGCGGCGCCCACTCCAAATGTCACTTACGCGTACGGGTGGGACCCTTTCTTCTTCTTCGAGGTAACTTTTGGCATTATACTTATACGATGTGTCGAGGCGCTGGTGTCGTTCTCAGGTTTGCCGAGAAGATTAACTGGATCCGACGTATAGTATAGTCTGAATCCAGTTAATGACCCGCCTGGGTCGGTCGAGTTGTGCGGCGCGGGGTTTAGATGAGAGGCGGGAGGTGATCGTGGACTTTGCGAAAAAAGGAGAGATTTGGATTATGTAAGTGAACATTTGTCCATGTTTATCCACTCACGGAGCAACTCCTCACGTAGGTTCGGAGCAAGCCTCGGAGAGAACTTGGGACAAAGTGATCAAAATAGTAAGGACTTTTGATACGGTTTTACTAGCTCGCTTTTCTCTCCCTTGACAAATCCAAGAGCGAAAGTTGTAGAATATATCTCCAGAATCCGTATGGCTCAGGTTCTGGATCGCTGTAAAGAAAATTTAATTCACTATGCTCATAGTCTTGGCGCACTCCTGTAAAAGCGAGTCGACTGAATTCAAATTTTTGAGTAGTTCCTGTCCCGGATTTTATGGGCTCGATCGAAAGGAATTGTGATTTGGCAAAGTTCAGTCCCTTCAGAATTCTTTTGAGACGTTTTGAACACGTCGAATAAGCTGTCGCAAGTTTCGCTAATTAGTGTCACATATTGTTACACCGTGACCGGTTCCCTGTAAACGGGTTGAGCTCTTGTTTCCGCGGCGCCTGGGTGTACCGAGGGAGGTATAAGGAGGATTCGGGAAGCGCTTGCGCGGTGTCTGAGGCTGGGTCGGGGCCATAGAAGGCGAAGAAAAAAGTCGCGACTTTTTTGCCGATCGTTCCTAAAATGGAAATATGATCGACAGATATGCGGCGCGACAACTTTTGGTCTCGTATATGTATCATTCTCTGAGCCAAATTTGCTAAAACAGTGGGGGAGCGGTGATTGAGATCCCACTGGGGGATACTGTCGACTCAGATTGCTTTCCGGTGGACATCCGGGGTCAGAATGCGGAAGCAAAGAAACTTGACGAATTCGAAGCTCCACATCAATGGCATTAATATTAATATTATGGACATTGAATACATGGGTTAGAAAAAGACTGAGGCGGCAAAAGTCTAAGTTGACTAAAAATGAACATATTCTGTCGAATCCCTCGGAAGGCAGGCTTGATCCGAACCTACTCCTCACGGAGAAATGGCGCAAGGAACGGAAATGCGAGTTCGAGGCCATGTATTTCCGTCAAAGCCCTGGACGTCCCGACGAGTCTCCTCTCGATTACATCCAACGTCACCATGGATTCCTTTACCCCGACGAGCACGACGGCGCCGGTGTTATCTCTCGGGTCCTCGCGAACCAGCCAGTCGAGTGGTCCTCCACGCTCAATACCCGCACTTGCCCCGGCCTGTTCTCGCTGCAGAAGAGGAGGCCTCGCAGGGGTTGATCAGCCAGTACACGCTGCAACGTCACGTCAAGAACTTGACCGCTCAGAGAAGGCCCCTCAGGGGAACAACGGCCGTTTCTTCAAACGGAAGGAGGGAACGGGCAGCGCGGTTCCTCCGGGAACGAGTCGAAGCCAAGTACCGGGATTGGAGAAGTGGTTGATGGAGTTCGCTTCACTCGTATGGATGATAAAAAGAGTGACAGAAAACCCAATGGCGACTGTTACATCTATCCAAGCCTTCGCCACTCCGCACGCGACCGCCCGTGGTTCGGCGTTGGAGATGCGTCGTTCACCGGCGGGCCCTACCCGCTCGCCTAATCGCAACAAGCGTCGGGATGCTGGCAAGGAGAAAGCTGCGAACAGAGCATACTTATCGGACGCTCTGGGCGCGTTTTCCCCCGAGCCCCGCAGTTGCGAAATCGTAGTACCGTCAAGGCGCTTGCCCTCCAGCTCGCACCGACCTTCGTCTCGCAAAAGGTGCAAGAACTCTGTGTCGCTCCAGGGGATGACGAGCGAGCCCTCCTTGAGTGCAGCAAGGGACGTGGGTCCCTGCGCTTCTAGCCTCGGCAGAGGCGAGTTGACGAGCCTCTGCGATGAGGCATTTGGCAGTAGGGCACTGTGCCCGGCATCGGAGCCGGAGTAGTTAAACGCGTACTCGGGCGACGGTGGGTCTATTGATATAGAAGTACAATATACATCGGCGAGTGTATACGAGCGACGTGTGAGACGAGAGCGGACACAGATAGAGTAGCGGTGCGGTAGTGCTTTTTTTAAGTGACGTTGCGAATGAAATTGCTCTTGTGGAGGTACGCGCTGGCTGCCTCGTGGGACGCGCAAGCGTACACCCACGATCCCTTGACCTCGACCGTCTTGACGTAGTTCTGGCATGCTCTGGTCCTGCGCGCGTTTGGGTGAATACCTCTGAACAAAAAAAAGAAGACTGCACGCACCGATCCGACGTTACAAGTCCATTACGAGCCACGACGTAGACCTTTTGCTCCTCCTCAAGCCCGAGTTGTGTTTTCATCGTGTCAATTGCGTCGGAGAACGTCTTGCGGCAGAAGACGTCGCGGCCCGCGTTGAGCTCTTCGTCGACGATGTCACTGTCAAAGCCTCAAAGACTAATAACTCGGGCGATAGGTGGCTGCTGACCGGTCGCGGGTGATGCAGCGTTCGTCCCCACCGAAAATCCACCACATGGTGTCTAACCAATTTCCCTGTGTTCTGCCCACACCCTGGCCCTTCTCGTCGGCCTTGCCGCCGTTCTCCTCCACATCGCTCATAGCGTCCTGCTCCTCTCCATTCTTCACCTCGGTCTTCTTGTTCGCCTGCTCCGCGAGCGTCTTCTTGATCAGCGTGTCGAAGGCCTTCACGTTGGTACATTTAGGGCCCTTGGCAAGTTCAATCCAGTCGGGCTCATCGTCGCGGTCGTAAGGAGGTGGTTGCGTGGGTTTGGCGTCGGATGCAGCGGCGCGTTTGGCGCGTTTCAGGGGTTGAGCGCTGAACTCGAGACCGTTGCGCACCCTGCATGTGCCGTGCTCTTTGCGGCAGCGATCGGTTAGCCATACATCAATGGCATCCACTTTCGTGACAAAATGTTCGGGCTCTAGACCATCCTCGGAGTGGCGCATTCCTGTCTTGTACGTGTTGCTGCAGAAGTGTAAGCGCGTCGTTCGGTCGGGCCCATACGAGACACTTACGAGTCGGCATACAGCGCAGCAGAGCCGTGTTTGCCACCAAGAACGACATGGTAGAAACGACGTTTGTCGCGCGTATGCTCCTTGTGTGACAGCCACTGGTTTCCCTCAACAAAGTTGATTGGACAAGCGGTGTAGCCACGGTCAGGCTTCGGTTGGTAGGCGCTAATTTTGGGTTTGGGCGCGGTTCTCGCCATAGTCGGAACGGTCAGGCAAGGGAATGCGCAGTCGAAAGCGCGAGGAGTGGTTTTGGTGCAAGAGTAAATAATAATATGTATCCGCTGAGGCACGGGGTGCTCGCGAAGAAGAGAGAAAGCCTTTCGATCCGATTCGCTCGCAATTATGTAATCCTGGTGAGATTACACACGGTCGCTGGAGATGCGCATAACATCGTGTATCGTGAAGATCGATGGCCATGCTTTCGAGCGCTGACGATACCTTTCGCTTCTGGGCGACGGGAGCGATGAGACCACAGTGCTGCACCTCTGCTGCACCTCAGGGCCGCTCGAATCTCTAGGAACCTCCACCGTAGAGCTGTATATCTGTTTCTCATCCTCCTCCACTTCTCAACATCACCTCAGCCACCTCCGCCGATTGGTCGCGCGGGCTAACCGATAGTGAGCCGTCTCGTTTCGCTGAGCGTCTCCCGAGTGGACGGCCCGTACTGGAGGGAGTGCCAACTTAGTCGGCGCACCGTGGGTGCGCCAGGCGACGTTGTGCTGCCGTCCTCGGGGTTCCCCGATACAACCTAGTCGGTGCGGCACCTTGTGTTGCACCAGACGAAGTTGTATGCGCTCGCGCGGTTTCTTGTTAACAGAAGTCCGTTCATATCGTTTACTGCTCTTCGCACTGACTGATTCTGTTGATCAGCTTCACCTTGACGTTGTCATTTCGATTTCAGCACGCAGCTCGTATTTGAGCGCTATAAGTCGCTTGCTAGGCCGGAATTCCTTTATCCAACTCGAGTGGCGCGGATACCTGGTATCGTACGCTGCCGCTCAGTTAGCCTCACCCACGCGTCGAGCTGGCTCGTTCGCGACAGCCTTACGGGCAGGCGCGGAGCAGCTCCACGAAAAAACTCTTGAAGCATGAGTGCTCACGTTTCCAGTGTGGGTCTCTGGAACTGCGCATAACATCGGGTATCGTGAAGATCGATGGCCGTCCGCGTGTGTGAAGTGGCTTCCCAAGAGTACATCTCTGCCTGGCCTTCCCCGAGTGTAACTCACTCGGCGCGGGTCTCAATGGCATCCCATACTTCCAATAAACTCTCTAACAGATCTATGCGACTATAGCTATCTCTATGTTTGCAGGCGCTACCCACATTCGCCGTGAACCGGTCACCTTCGCGGACATCCGACCCTCCCCGAGTATAGATCACTCGGCGCAGGTCTCAAACACCGCCCTTGGTCCCAAAATCATCTCATTCCTCTTCTACGACCCCATTGCCACCCCGTGCTCGCCGGCGCTGCCTACTTTGACCTCAGACCGTTGACCTTCGCGGTCATCCGACTCTGACCCTACCCGAGCGTAAATCACTCGGCGCGGGTCTCGACCGGTTGTCCAGCTTTGAAACATACCCTCTTTCTTGACCTAGCGCACGAGAGATTGCTCCAGGTATTTTTTTTTTTCCTGACCGGATTTTCGCCCTTTTTGACTATACTCCGTCACAGCTCTATTGACTTGGATCAGCGCGGCTCACGGCTCCCGCGGATGGTGTCCAACACCCATCTTGTAGGTCATCTAAAGCTCTTCCTCCTCGCAAACCCAGCTGATCGTCGTATAGGTCACTTTGTCCTAATTTCCGGCATTTCATCAAGTCCGCGCCGCGCGGCAGTAAATTAATGATCAACTCCTACCACGGCTGAAGCGCTCTGTGCTCGCCAACGCTACCCACATTCGCCGTGAATCGGTGAATCGGTGACCCTCCCGGATATTGGACCCTCCCCGAGTGTAACTCACTCGGCGCCGGTCCCAATCGCCGCCTTGGGCCCCAAATCCATTTCACTACTAGCCCATTGCTACCGCCTACGCTGCCTACTTGGTTCTCAGACCGGCGACCTTCGCGGTCATCCCACTCTGACCCTCCCCGAGCGTAAATCACTCGGCGTGGATCTCAGCCGAGTGCCGAGTCTTGAAATCCACTACATTACGGTCTCAGCGTACGAGAGATGGCCCCAGGTAACTTATTTTTTCATGACCGGATTGGCACATCTTTTGACTTCGCAGCTCCACCGACTCTAATCAGCGCCGCTCACGGCTCTCGCGGGTGGTGTCCGACACCCATCTTGTGCTTTTGGTCAGTCATCTGAAGCCGTACCCCTTGCAAACCAAGCTGATCGTCGGATAGGCGACTTTGTCGCAATTTCCGCTATTTTACCAAGTCCGCGCCGCACGGTTGTCAATTGGGGACGGATTCTTTTTAAACAAACCTGCAGTACACTGTGCTTGCCCCCACATTGTCCGCGAATTGGTATAGCGAGAGTGGATGGTGTCGGCGTCGACGAAACCCAACTTTGGGGTTAAGTTCCCAATCGGGAAGTCGCTTCGGTGTACGAGTGAGCACGCACAAATCTTCTGGCTGCCCTTCGAGCGTCCCAGCTCTTCACAGTAAGTCATTTTTGACCAGTATATAACACCGCTGACGGCGCTTCAGTCCTCCACCTCTTGCTACCATGTACGTCGTCTTCCTCGCGATTTCCGTCCGCTCACCAGTTCCAGGGCGACCAACGACGGTTCAGGGTACATCTACGAGAACCTCCGTGCCCCAGCAAACATCTACGACGACTTTAAGGACGGCAATATCACCTATGCCGACGTCAAGTGGGGGTATACCAACGAATTGCCTCGTCGACGCCGCGAATATCGCCGATGCGAGTACGGGCACCAGCAGGTGATATCTGGCTGGGATTCTTCAAGGTACGACGTCGTATTCTCGCTGGTATGTGCATTTTCATCCTCTCATTCCTCCTCACTTCGGCCTGACTCCGGGGCAGAGCGTCGGGTGCATGATGCCATCCGCGCCCTGGTCCCGCCTGTGGTTACCCCTGCGTTGGATGCGGTGTTCGGCATCGGGAATATTATCCCTTGGAGGAGATCCTGGCGGAGGTGGTGAATCCGAGGGCGCTGATTCAACGGGATCGTGGCGATTGGGGAGCCCGACTTGAGATTGTGAGTTTTCATCTTTTGGCACTTTGTAATGCGATTCTGACGTTTTCTTTTCAGCTACAGAATGGATGAATATTGACTTCCAAGCCAACACCTGTAATATAGTACAATGTTAACGGGTTTCCGTGGCGATTCGTAGTGTATTAAGGATTTGGTGGGCATTAACTCTATAGATAAACAATCCTGAACAAACTGACGGACGTTAGCAGGGAAGCGGCGCGCACGACTCACACAGTAAGTCCCGCCTCGAACGGCGCGCCAACGATGACGACGCCCCCCCGCTGCGCCCCAGATGACTCGCCGATGTCCTGCCTACGGACCGCAACTACGAGCTCGAGATTGACCTCGACAACATGCGCGCGGGCCCGCCGAGGACAGCACGCCAAGTCGGAACGAGGAATGCGATGGATCGGGCCTGCATCCGCCCAGCCGCGAGCGCAGAAGCACGGGCGTATTCGCCTGTTGTTGTGCGCGCGCGGCTGGAGGGTGCGGGTCGTCCCACTGACTTATTTGAATTTTTAGCGGTTCCGTCAGGTATACCCAGAGGTAAACCTCGGGGTATACCTGCGGGTTCACCTACCCCGGTCAAGCGAAAAGATGGACTTTCCGTGACGCTTTCCGCAATTGAGGAAATACATCAATACATCAAAGCGGAAAAGCGGTGCGGAAAGAACCTCTTTATGGAAGCCTTTCAGCCATCTTGGGAAGAGGCTCTTTTGTTCTGTTCTGAAAGGACTCCCGGAAGTTCAACTTCCAGCAGTCCTTTCATACCTCGGTGAAAGACGACAAAGCAACCTTTGTTGGAATGGCCATTGATTGTGGCCATTTCCGGTGCCCTGTCACCGCCAAATAGTTTACTTTATGTACAACAAAATTAATTTCTGGTACCGGTTCACCATACCAGGTCTCGAAATCGATATGTGTTTTTTTTACGATCATGTCGGATGCTCGGTCCGATCGCCTTAAACTAAACAAATCAAGTATCTCAATAAGTAAATAAAGTTTATAACATTTAGCATTCGGCACTCTGCTCTCAAAAGCTCTGTCTGAGGGCTTCTTTCATTCCTCCTGATTAGTTGAACCGTAAGCTTTCAGTTGCTCAGTGTGGTCTGAGATGTTTGTGGAAGTCAATGGATTTTTCCCCAAAACATTGTATGCCATCTCAATTACTGAATTATGTTATGGTTCCCCTGCATTCTGAAAATCAAGATTCAACCCTGTTGGACATTTATCATGTTTCTAGGTCAAGGGGGCATCGACCGAGCGAACCTTGAGCCGCAATTTAAGTCAAGTCCCCCTGGCCCTGTAAAAACAAGCCCGGAGGGCCTTTACATATGCATAAATAAAGTGTTATGGTTCTAGCTCTGGAGACTGGCCTTAGTATTTCACTAAATGTTTACATATTTTCCGGTACACTTTTACATACCAAGGCCACCCCTGGTACCGATGATTGGACCTGGTGCTTCACACTGACCAGGCACATGGGCCATAAAATCAAACTATATACATAACTCGAAATATGTTGGCCATTGTCTGCTCGTCGCCCTTCGGTCACTCCTATCAACAGGCGCCTATTTGCGCTTGCTTCGTGCCAACACGATCTAGATCTTCGCCTGGACCATGCGCACGAAGCAGACTGCTAAGAAATCCACAGGCGGTCCCGCCCCACGCAAGCCCCTCGGACCCAAACCTAACAAAAAATTAGCCGCCTCGCAGCCGACTGCGCGCGATGCCAAAAAAAGGAAGCGCGTGGATGAGGAGGAGGCAGCTGAGCGCATGCAGCCGCCCGTCGGATCGCGGGGGTTCACTGAAGCCAGTGGTGACCGCGTCAATTCGGTAAGTGAGGTGTGCCGCACCGTACCCCCCGCCCTCTACTCATCATCTTTCGTCAAAAAAAAAAAGTGGTGCTCCGGCTGCGAGGAAGGCGGCAAGCTCCTGCAGTGCACCCTCTGCCCGCGTTCCTTTTGCGACGTCTGCCTTGTGTTTCCCGTGGCCGTGACGACGAAGATGAACTGGTATTGTCCCCGCTGCTGGATGGGCAACGGCGACGGCAAGCCCAACCCCCTCATCCCAAGTTTCATCCCGATTGGAGGAGGGGGAAAAAAAATTCAGGCTTCTCGGGAAGTCCCTTACCAAGTGAGCGGCGCATCAGCGACACTCAATCGAGGCTGCCTCTGACGAAAGTTTCAAGGGCCCATTCGCGAATGGAGCTCCACTAGGGCTCATCAAGTACGGCGGCGAGCAGCAGCAGCGTGGAATGTGGGCTGTTATCGACTGCCCTCCCCTCGCGGTGATTTCCATTCGCCTCGCAGGAATGACTTTGGACGCGGACCCAGCCAGCGCCATTCTGACCCGTCTCCACCCGTTCTACGCGCAGCAGCCGTTGCTCTTCATTGACCTGAGCTACAACCTAGACGAGGAAGTCGAGCAGTACGACGACGCCGTCGAGGCCGCCACCACAAGACTTTTGGAGTGCGTATATCCTCATTCAAACGTACTGGAATCTCATGCGCTTCGCAAGGTATCGTCCCGCCAAAGTCCTTGTTATATTTACCGGGCACACGGTGCCCGACACGGGCCTGATCCATACCGCCCCCGGCGGTGCCTCCTCCAGCGACGCCGCTGAGGTTCTGCCCCGCCTGATCCCAGAGGAGCTGCAGGCCGTGATCAGGGGTGCAAGGACGTCGTTACTGGTCCTCCTGGCTTGCGGTGCCCTTCACTCCGGGGACGCGCGTGAGGAGGTCAGCGAGTTCGTGCAGAGGTTAGCGCCCTACATGGGGCATGCTTAATCACAACCGGCTAACTTCTCCCCACAGCTCCGGATTCACCAACGCCATCGGGTTCAGCGTCGCCAAGTTCCTGCCCGGCACCGGAGCGACATTCCTGCAGGAGACTGTGCTGTCTCTGTTCATTAATCCCGGCGCGCAGAAGTTCTCTCATCTTCTCGCAAACCACGGCGCTCTGGGCCAGCACACCGACATCGTTCTCTACCAGGGCGCGAAGGAGGCCGGGACGACACACGCCCACGTCTACGAATATTCCTGGACCCATCCCATCAGGAAGCCTTTCGGTCAAACCCCTCCTGCGCAATGCCCGAAATGCGGCCGAATCAAGGTTTGGGATTTGCTCCAGTTCACGGAGGACCTCATCAGGCACGGCTGCCGTTACTGTGACGAAGTCTCTGAGTACAAGTGTAGCTCTTGCCGACTAATCAAGGGAGCATGGAGAGACCAGTTCAATCAGCGGGGTCCCGAGGGTGCGTGGGTGGGACGCTGGATCCGGGGACAGACGGCTGCCGCGCCCCCACCTACGCTGTAGCCGAGTAGAAAATATGTTGTGTAGTACATAATATATACCTTCTTGTCGTCGTCCTCGTGTAAAATCGTTGTATTCGTTCCGCTAAAATTGCCCTGCTCGCGTAGGAGTCTTGGGAAAGGTACGCCACTCCCTGCTGACCGAGCTTGAACTCAATGTTGGGTCCCAGACACGCTCAAATATAAACCGGCGGAAAGACCATGTCCACGTCCACACCCATTTTTATAGGCTTGGACGTACGAGTACAGGCGAGTAGGAGGTGCCTCGGAGTTTGAAAAAAAAGATGGATGGATGTTTGCCCGTGTTAGAGTCTTTCGCCAGTGGGTTTTCTTGTATTCTGCTTGAAAGCCTTAATACGAGCAGCCATGAATTTATTCGTCAATTTACCGCAGGTTGTGAAGGAGCTTGAAGCAGCCCTTTTTCGACACTTTGTGGCCATAATTGATGGGTCACATCTTTGCTGATGGCTCGGTGTTTGTTCGTATCTTTTATTTCAAACTCCGCGGCACCTCCTACTCGCCTGTACTCGTACGTTCCAGCCTCTCTACAGTATAGTGATTCTGAACGATTGTCTTCAGGAAATCACGCCCGGTACAAGTAGAGAGGCTGAAACGAGCCTACCATTTTTACTGCATTTTGAAACGAGTCAAGCGCGTTGTTTATTCCCACGGCGTGGCATCATAAAAGCCACATGGCGCGATATACAGTATACTGAGCCCTCTCTTTCCTCTTACCACCGTCTTCCCTCCAGGATGCTACCCTTTGGTGGGGACATCCAGCTCTACCCCGAACCTCCTGGACGCGCGGCGTGATGCACCCACGCCAAACGTTCGGGCCGCTTAGCACGGTGCTCTAGTGCGACGCGTCGGGTCAAGAGTGGAGGGCCGGCCCCTGCTTGCACAGTCAAGTGTCGGTCAGGGTAGTATCCTGCCAATGGACACTTTAGTCGGTAGCCCAGGCCCGCGTCAGCAGTCAAGCAGTCGCGGGAGCTCGCCACCAGCCAACGGCGGCGACATGGGTTTTTGGGACACCGGTTTTGATTCCAGGGTAGGATTCCCCCCAAACCTGCTACGATGTCTATGCACCTGCTTGCCCCGTGCTACGTTCGTCATCCTCCTATCCCCCGCGGACCGCACTACTAACCCCTTCCCCAGGATTTTATCTCCACTGTTTGCAAGCCGGTGTGTGCCTACTACGATCAAGGGCACGCCCTCACTGTAGGCCCGCACGTATGCCCGCCCCATGCTGATCCGGTACGTTCTCGCCGCCACATTATTTCATCCTCAGTCTTGCCGCAGCGACACGACGACGGCGACCTCCGCGACGGTATGGGATCTCTCAGGGGGGTACTCGTTTCTACCGCGGCCTGCGGCACGCAACTTCGCTCCAACCAGAAGCAGCAACTGAGGTGTGTCCCCCCTTGCCGCCGTCCGCCTTCTTCGTTGACTCCCCGGATGCTCAGACACCCTATGGCCCACACCCGGGACTATGCCACGTCAAGAGCTGGGGCGTTGGCCACCCCCTGTGTTCACGGCAGTCGTCACGTCGTGACGACTCTGACCTCGTACAAGCATGCGCAGCCCATATTAAAGACTACCGACGTGGATCCGTAAATTCGCACTCACTCTTTCGTGTGGCCCCTGTGCCGCTACTTCTCTCCCATGTACGTGAATCACAGACCGTTGACACGTCTCTCACGGCGCACAGTGCCTTGTGCGACTCATATTCTGGAAGACCAATACCTGTCCCATCTTTACTTACAATGGAGACAACTTGCGTTGGTTTGTGGGGAGTGGTGGAGGGCTCCCACCACTTCCCGCAAACCAACGCAAGTCGCCTCCTTCCCTGGATCTCTTTTTTTTCAATTTACTTGTAGAATTCCTGGAAAAACGGCTGAAATTGAAAGCTAACCCTATGTGAGCCAGACGAAGGAAATAAGGTAGCGGCCATACAAATATTGTGAACCTCACGTTATGTGACGGCTCCTGTCCATTTTTGGACAATTTCTGAAGAATATCATCGTAGATAGTAAGACCAGTTCTATTCTTTCCATGAAATTTCAAATATGTGATATACATCGAATGAAGCCAAGCGGCCTCTGGGTGCCTCCCGGAGCTTTACTATTGGTACCCGAGAGAAGTTACGAGGAAGGGCCGACGTCGACTGAGACCTTGCTTGGTCAGAAAGATTGTCACTGTTCGCATACACTAACTGAAAGAGTCTGAAACAAAGTGGCCATATGTAATATGTATGTAGCTATATCGGACTGTAGTGGAAGTACATTTGCATTTCTCGTGGACTTTGACGGTAAGCTGGTTGCTGGATATAGGAAAACCACCAACTGGAACTCTCAGTTTGTTCAACCTCTATGTTGCTCTGTCGCGAAGCTCAGGGCGCGAGACAACGATTATTGCGGGATTTTGATGATGAGTTGTTCATGGAAGGACACGATTCGGTGTTGTTGGCAGAGGATGATAGGAGCAGTTCAATGAAGTTACGAGGACATGGTGGGAAGAAATGCGAATACGAGCGAATGTGGTAATCAGAGGTACATATATATTAATATATATAAGGACGTGAACGGTGAGAAATCATCGATCAATGATTCCGGATCAAAGGGTGAAACGAAATCAGTGACAATTATGACTGCGAGAATCTAGAGAGACAAGCAACTTGACAAGCGCATAAACGGAAATCCCAAATCCTAACGCACGTTTACTTGGAAAAAGACTTGTAATGGCCAAAGCAATGAGCCAGCCTGGTCTGTGCCGGGGCTCCGTGGGGTGATATCCACGTCCCGCGGCTATTTCCCGGCAGCCAATTTCTGGCCCGAGTCCAAAAAATGTGCAACTCGTCAATCACAACTCTCGCAGTGGGTGCAAACTTAGTCGGCGCACCGTGGGTGCGCCAGGCGACGTTGTGCTGCCGTCCTCGGGGTTCCCCGATACAACCTAGTCGGTGCGGCGCCTCGTTGCACCAGACGAAGTTGTATGCGCTCGCGCGGTTTCTTGTTAACAGAAGTCCGTTCATATCGTTTACTGCTCTTCGCACTGACTGATTCTGTTGATCAGCTTCACCTTGACGTTGTCATTTCGATTTCAGCACGCAGCTCGTATTTGAGCTATAAGTCGCTAGGCCGGAATTCCTTTATCCAACTCGAGTGGCGCGGATACCTGGTATCGTACGCTGCCGCTCAGTTAGCCTCACCCACGCGTCGAGCTGGCTCGTTCGCGACAGCCTTACGGGCAGGCGCGGAGCAGCTCCACGAAAAAACTCTTGAAGCATGAGTGCTCACGTTTCCAGTGTGGGTCTCTGGAAATGCGCATAACATCGGGTGTCGTGAATTTCGAGCTCTGGTCCCTGAACTCAATTCTTCCTACCTTCCACCCAAATTTGTCACGTTTGGGCTCAAGTAGTCTGATTCTACTCGAGCGTCGCAGGATGGAGGGTTATCATCCCGATGACGTCCGCCGCATGCAGACCCCCGAAGCGGACGATTCCTTTACGCTTCCCGTCTCGTTTCGCTGAGCGTCTCCCTGAGTGGACGACCCGCAACTCCACCTTGGGGCATTGGAGGGAGTAGTCGGCGCACCGTGGGTGCGCCAGGCGACGTTGTGCTGCCGTCCTCGGGGTTCCCCGATACAACCTAGTCGGTGCGGCGCCTCGTTGCACCAGACGAAGTTGTATACCCTCGCGCGTTTTCTTGTGAACAAAAGTTCGTTCATATCGTTTCCTGCTCTTCGCACTGGCTGATTCTCTTGATCAGCTTCACCTTTGGTATCGTACGATATCGCTTAGTTAGCCTCATCCACGCATCGAGCTCGCTCGTTCGCGACAGCCTTTTGTTCGCGCGGGCTAACCGACAGTAACCGACAGCGCGCCGCCTCTTTCCCTTGAGCGTCCCCTCGATTCGACGGCCCGCAACTCCACTCTGGGCATTGGAGGGAGTGCAAAACTACTCCCCGCGACGTTGCGCTGCCGCCGTCGGGCTTCCCCTATACAACCTAGCGCCTTGCGTTGCACCCGCCAGACGAAGTTGTCACTAGTTGTGTGCGGTAAAAAAAACTACCGTCTTCATCGTTTGCTGTACCGACGTTTTAATTTCAGCACGCTCGCTTGCTAGGCCGCAGTCCCTTAACCTTTCGCTTTGGCGCTGCCACACTTAGCCTCGTCCACCCGTCGAGCCCGCTCCTTCACAACAGGCTTACGGGCAGGCGCAGAGCTCCACGACAAGTTCTTACATACGCTGAGTGTCTACGGGATTTGAGTCTTACCCATTGGACGGACCGTGCGCCAGGCGACGTGCGTGGACGTGTAGCAGATATACATCTCTTTTTGTCGGTCAGGTCCAATGTAGGCACAATTATCGTGTTTTTGCGCTATCCTATTCGTATTGCCTAACGCTACTCTGATCCTACTATAGACTGCTCGAGTAACCATTGATTCTAGACCATCCTGCTTGTCGCCGCAACGAGCAATGCGAACGCCTCCTCTGAGATCTCGAGAGCTTCAAATTCAAACTGGTTCAATTTCTTCAGCCATTCGACGCTGTAGAGGCATTTGGGAAGGCCTTTGGGAGCTGGGGATCGTCCGATCTCATCGGTAGGCTTTCTGACCGCCTTGGTTGGTCCACGATGCTGTGTGTTGAAGCCATCCCTCTGCCTGTCGACGAATCGCATATAATCGGCGATCTCTGGGGCACGCCACATGCAGATCTTGACCTTGAAAATCTTCATCGGCTTTCCTTCATATTCCACCTCGTCCTCCTCCTCTGACGACATCCCGACAGATTGGAGGTACTCCAGAGCCTTTAAAAGCCTTCGCCAAGCTTCAAGATCCAGTGCACCTTCCCTGACCTTTATTTCGATGGCGACGGTGACTGTCAATACACGAATCTCGAACTTCTAGTGGGAGTGTTAGTAGCTTCTCATATGCCACTTCAACACGAACTCGAGTCTTGGCCGATGTGCTCCTGTGGCTGGCGTTTCGATTCGCCAGGTAAGCCACCACACGGGAAGTGGCCTGCTCCGCTGTTTCCAATCCCCCGCCAAGCAATGCTCTCGGCTTAAGACGCGCCCACTCTTCGTACGCCCTCATCATCTGTGCCTTGAGCTGCTTCTCGAGCCACTTGGGGTCGACAGAGGCAGCAATCTCCTCGACTTGATCTTCGAGGGTCATGGCGATAATTCTGTCCCTGATGGTGCTGTTCCATCTCGAGTGACGGTACCCTTCGGAGAAGTCCCAGCGCCAGTCGTTTTCCTTGGGGATGATCGCCTTCAGGTCGTCCGGGGAGGCTGGGACGTGACTCATAAAGTCGAGTTGCTTCTTCTCAGTGAACACCTCGTATGTCTTCTCGCGCAATTCGCGCTGAAACATAACGTCAGTATTCGTGTGGCAATGCGCTCTTTACGTACGTTCCAATAATTCTGGTCGTCTGGTGCAACAGGCTCGGCGTTGGATTTGCGCTTTGTCAACTTTTTATTGAGCTTGACCGTCACCGTTGACTTTGCGGTAAGGTTCCGGAGCGCCTCCTCTACAGTGGGAGGCTCGGGTGATGTAGCCGAAGGCGCGGGTGGGTCGGCGGGAAGTGGCGCCGGATCAAGCGGAATCTGAACTGTGGCACTGACGTTCCGAAGCACTGGAAACTTGGCCGCCCGTCCTTTGCGCGGCGCAGGAGAAGACGGACCTGAGGGACTTCGAACCCGAGCCCTCAGTTCCAGGTTCTCGTTTGTGCGATCCACCTCCAGGTTTAGTGGTCAGTTACTTGCTAGCCACCGAAGACGAGAACATACCACGTCTCGCGTGAGCCTCTCTATGCTTCGATTCTGGGCCATCAGTTGGTTCTGGCTTTCGACCATGGTCGCCGCAGTGCGCTCATATGCCGCTTTCTGATGGTAGCATGAGCAATCTTACATCGAGATCACCGGAATTACTTGCCGCGCTGCTTAATGCAACCTGGTCGTTCATGAACTGGCCCTCCAGCTCCTCTTCGTGGATTTGGCACTCATTAAACTCTTTGACCAACGTGGCGTACTCCTGTTGGAGGAGGTTGGTCATCTCGGCCTGTTTGTTAGCTAGGGCTTTTGCCGTCGCCAACTCCGACTCAAGCTGCTCGATGCGAGTTTTTCCCACCGCGTTCATTTTGAGCATCTGCGGCCATGGTCGACATATCAGATTATGCATATGGGGCGTGAATCATTTACTTTGTCGAACGCGTCACGGCCTGGTCCGGGAACTGCCATACGTTTTGGCACTGAGTCGTAATCGACAGCTTCCCGTCGGCGCTGGCGAAGATTCAGTCCAATTCTCGGTTTGTGGAATTGCTTACGCTGGAGGCCGTCACCTCTGGCATTTCATGGTCCTCGTCCATGATGAAGTACTAGTAGGATGGAGAGTAGGTGTGCGTTACAAATGACGGGTGCGTATTTATTTATTGATTCCTGTTACCGAGCGAACCCTTCGTGCGAAAAAGTTGGCTCGGTCATTTGCTCCTTTGTTTCTCGTCAGGCCGAGACAGAGAAGTATCTGGATCAAAACAAAAGAGGAAACAAAAAACAAAAGAGGAAACAAAGACGTTCGTCGTCGATTAATGGATCTGACTACATGGTCATACAATAATGTTAATCTATGCGCAGGGATGAACCAAATTGGAAAATCCATCCCATCGCAGATCTAACGAACCGAATATCCCACGCGGACATTCAGTCATGTGTAAAAATGTTTTTTTGTCCGTACGTCCGGAGAACAGACACCTGATCCGCACTAGTACTTGAATCTTGACGCCTTTGTTCCTTCACATCGACTTGCCACGCGTTCTCGGGCTTTATTACTTATTATGAACGATAAGCTTAAGCCGGATCCAGGTTCAACGCTCCCAGCCTCCTTGTCTATGTTATTGTCTATATGGAGGTAGTTACCTCGCCTCAGTGTTAATAAAGCTTGTTTTCTTCAGTGGATTTATTCTGGTCCATAGTCATCGACCAGCATGTCGACAGATTCTCCCTACGCTGAAGTGCACCCCCCTCCACCACCCAAGGTGATGCTGCTGTCCGCAACAGACCTTCACCTCCCGGCTTCCAGGCTCATCTCCCACGAGGACCTCGTCTTCACATCCGCCTCAGACGCTGAAACGCATGATAAGGGGGTCACTACGGCCCCCAGCACGGTGTCGAAGTCCCCCAAGGTTACGAAGGCTCTTACCTTTGCGGAGCTTCACCCCTACCCTCCGAAGCCATCGTCGTCTCGGCAGAGCGTCCCACCCTCTGGCCGTCGCGGTGGGAGTGAGAGTCCTCTCACGGATTTGGACGAAATTTTAAGCAGCAACAGCTCCGGATCCGACGTCAACGTGGTTCCGGCGAGAAAGAAGATCGCTTGCCCCACGGGCTTGACGCGCAAGACACTCGCTAAGCACGAGGAATGGAAACAGAAGGAAGAGGTCACCCGGGCGATAACGGTACGTCAGAATCCAGGTTCCAAAGTCCTTTTAAGTAATATTTTAATCAGAAGTTCGTGCACAAACTAGCTGACAAATATCTCGACATCGAAGATGCCCTTGCGAATCAAGACAGTGCCATTGTGAAAGATGTCTATCGTAGAGTGGGTTTCCTGCTCCCAGTTCAAATCATATAACTCATTTTACGCAGGCCAAGGTCGCCTACCCAGTGCTCAAAAACTATGCCCAAAACTGGCCCACGAGGTGCATACTTCAGGCGCACCTCAAAATCACCAAGAAGGCCGCAGAGTTCGCGACTCTCTCGCGCCTCCACAAAAAAAAAAGGCGTCAGAGAACATAAACCCACAGGCGTTGCAAGTGTTGTCGATCGGGTAAGTTCTCCATTGTCGTCCTGTGACACTTTTGTTGACCCGCTTTCATTGAACCAGAAAAGTTTTAGAACAAGTTGGCAAGACAGTAAAGAACAGAGACATCTTCTTTCCACCTTCGATACCTAGAACCCAGCACTTGGACCTCGCTCGCCAGTTTTCCTTTGCTGTGTTTAATTATATTGCCTCCCAACCATGAATCACTTCACTTGGGCATCCCCGGGACTGAAGGATTGATAAGACTCGGAGCAGATGTAGTACATAGTAAAAAGTCAAGCAAGGAAACATGGTAGTTCGCAACATACAATCTATTGTCAGCTAAACAAGGCAAGTCAGAGATGCGGCCATAGATGAAATCATAGAGTAGCGGTCTCCAGCATCTTCAATGGGGACAATTGATCAAGCTCTCTAGCGTTGATGCCCTGTGGTCGACCTCCCATTTTAACTTTCTGATTGGTACGGTCCAACAGATTCTGGGCGATAACGCAAGTAGCTATGGGGTTGCCACTGGTAGCAGCCTCCGTGAGAACGTTCACCGAATATTGCCAAGCGTCGTCGGCGGTTGCAGTGGTCAAACCCTGATTGGCAAGGAGCCGGACTACTTCATCTTCGGGCGGTTCAGTCTCGACTTCCTTAAAAAAGGAAGAAGAGATCTTCTCAGCCACAAGGATGCGGTGCTCCTGAAGAAGATTGGAATACGCTCCGGGAAGCGATAATACCCGGAGAACGGCCAGAAGCCAGAGTCGGTGCTGCCGGAGGGCTGATTTATGTTTGGTCTTTGGGGGCACCCGAGATAAAACGGCGTTTCGGCCACGCACATCGCGCAGATCAACTAGCCCATCCGGCTGCAGGGGAACACCCATAACGGGGTGTTTGTGAAGCTGGAGCCACCTGCCGAAAATTTCGGGCGGTAGGTCATGCCCGGGAACCTTCATGTTCATGAGTGTCCGTCGCAGGTAAACCATTTGACTCGACGACAACGTGTGATATGCGGAAGGAGTGCAGAGGAAACTGAGGTCCGTAGGCCGAGGATTCAATGCATTGGTGAGGAGATTTTGGACAAGTGGGTGGGTGGGGTCGGAGGACTTCAGTTTCGACGAAATTTGTGAGGGGAGCGGAATTTTCCGCGAACGCTCGGCTTCGATTATTTCTAATTTCCTCTGTAGCTGGTCGGCCTCAACCTGGCCTTGCTGGAGTGTTTCCTCAAGCTCGGTCACCCGAGCTACGGCCTGATCCCGACTCGTCGTGATCAACTCTAGTTGGGTTTGCAGTGCTGCTTCAAAGCCGATCAATACCGTGGAATGGGAGTCGAAATACTCGTCAATGACGCGTCGCCCTTGCACAGCCTGGACTTTTCCAACGAGCTCCATATGGCCAACGAGGCCCAGATCTTGCCTTTGGAGTAGAGACTGGAACCTCCTCTCTTCTTCTTGTTTCTGATCTTGCTCCGCCCTTCGAAGGACTTCGAGTGGGTCGTCGTCGTCGAAGATTATTACTGGCAGTTTGCTGCTTCTATCTCGCTCCGTTTTCAACACTTGTTGGCGTCTGTATTCCGAATAGTCATCATGGTATGGAAAACCAGCCTTTGCGGCTGCAAGATGGGAGAGAAAGGGCCCACAGGCCGAACAATGTGCCGAACAACATGGCACGTTCGTGGATTGGTCCAGCTGCCACGTCTCGCCAACTAGTTTATTTTCTATGATTTCTTCAATTGAATGGTCTATTGACGGAACGTAGGGTGCCACTGCTCGTGCCCGTTCATCACTGCGGGACTGGCAATCGATGCACAGGAGATTCGTCGAGGCCCTGCATAGCGGTGAATTCGAGGCACGACAGGGTCAACGGCGAGCTCACATTGTATATAGAAGGTCGAGCGGTCTCGAATAAAGGCTTTTCGGTTTGTCGCGCGGCTGGATGAGGAAGCCTTTCAGGCAGCCGGAGCTGTCAAGAATTTCTGGCGGAGCCCTGCTCCGCGCCTGCCCCTAAGGCTGTCGCGAATGAGCGGGGGCTAAGTGAGCGGCAGCGTACGATACAGGTCCGCGCCACTAATACTCGACTTGGAACTTGAAGTGAAGTTATAAGAAGCTTAAGTAAGCAGGATAAATTTGACGTCAACCTCGTCAAGTCCACCACCACCAATTAATTTCGAGTTAGCGACCGCAGCGCGGGGTTCAACGATATCTGGCGGAAAGACGTTATCCGGAAACGCATCCGCATTTATTCCACACCACCACCACCAATTTCGAGTGAACGCGCGTAGCGCGTCGTTTGAAATCGGCGGAAGCACGGCGCATGCGCCGCATTCTTTTGTGCTTTGCTTGGTCTGAGCGCCTTCCTCATCGTTTCTGGATTGCACGGTCTATCGACTCATAAAGCATCTGCCCATACTTGAAATATGGAATCCTTGACTTCGAATATGGAATTCTCGAACTCCCCGACCTCGAAATCACCTACGTTTCCCCACGTACGAATATATCCTTCTTGCCCGGCTACTCGCTTATTAATTATTCTAGGGCGCGCAATATTTTGTCGCTTTCAGCCCCTGGTCGGCCAGCTCGTCACTCTGGACAAGTCGCAGACATAGCGCGCATGCCCCGCGGACATATCAGCACTCGGAATACCAGTCGACTCTTCCGTCCCCGTCAAATTCTCAGCGGTCGAACTCAACAGCGGTCAGAAAGAAGGAGAAGATCTACACACTTTTATGGAGCGCAGCAGGCTGCGTAATAACGAGCGCAAGGGCTCGCCACCCGGCAAGAAGGGAGCTCGTGTTTTCTCATGGGAGGAAGATGGCGGGTTCTTCATCCGGCGCGCGTGCAATGGCGTTGATGCTGTTGAGCGTTGGGAATTGCAGCAATACCCAATGTCGGAAGCTGGGGTTGGAGAGCTGCTTTCTCAACCTCGTCTGATTGCTCATTCATAAACGCATATATGATTGGGAGGGGAATCCTACCTGACTCGCAGAATGGGTTTCGAGATCACTACCGGACCAACAACAATGGTTTCCTGTTGCGCACCATGATTGAACGAGCGTTACGAGCCCGTGCCGAGGGTCGTACTATGTGGGTTGCATTCCTCGATATTACAAATGCTTTCCCGTCTACCAATCGTGATTTGCTATGAGTGAAACTGTACAACATGCGGTTGAGTACATCTACAGGCTGGATGTTGTGGTAGTGAGATCTGGCCGGGTGCTTGGTTGTACTTGTCTGTAGCTTCCGTAGCTTAGTCATCATCTTGTTCTTGCTAGCAACCGCCATCTGCTTGCGCTCCCAGCTATCGGCGGAGTAGCACACCCCATTTTGGTGATTGGAGTGGCATTCTTAGCCTTCGCATCCTCTGTCCCAGACGACTAGCCGACGCCGACGACATTCAAAGACCCGCAGACCCGCAGACAACCCGCAGACGAGAATCGCGTACCCGTGTATCCGTGGACCCCCGTGAAGAATTTCGTGTCATATCTCGACATTTCTGTCGTCGCCATCGCTGTCGCCGTCTCAGCGCGCAGTATCCGCATAACCGCTGTTGTTCCCTGCATCGCTGCCTAGTTTTTTTTCTACCTGCAGTCGCTGCCAGTCGCACCACACCCCCGCTATAATCGAGCTACGCTATCGCCGATTCGCTACATCCCGCCTTTCCGCTTGGAAGAATGTATCAGGTGGTACTGTCACCAGAGGAGTTGGAGGTCATCGAGACGCTGTGCAGAGAGGTGGAAACTGAAAAAGATCTTTCGTGGATGGGTACCACCGGCTTCGCGAACGCTGTCGAAGGGCTGTGGAAGGTAGCCTGCCGTATTGGGTTCATTCACGGGCGAGACAGCACCGCCCCTCTCGAAGTGCCGGCGGTCAATATCGAGAACGAATTGGAACAGGAGCGGGTATGGGGATTCGATGTCGGTTGGAAGCTTTGCAACGAGCTGCAGCAGTCGCGTGCCTCCCAGGCGAGTCTCGATCCATCTCCCCTTCTCCTCCCCCATCCCGTCGCCACTGCTGCCATTCAAGCGGTTGTTACACCCTCCGTCGCCGCCGTTTCCGCTCCCATATCCTTGGACTGGGCAGAGGATGCTGCGAACCTTCCCATACATCTTCCGCACTCCGCAACACCACCACCAGCTGCACGCGACTTCTCCGCGCTCATTACAGGCTCTCCGAAGCCATTCGCTAGTTTACAGCGTCGCCGACGACGCGCTCCGCGACCTGTAAATGCGCCATTGCAAAATCCCCCGCTGCGCCATTCCATCCATCCGCCCCAGAAAAAATCGGGCATTCATCGTTCAGTGACCCGGCGAACACCGCCATCGCATTCGCATTTACCGCCGTTCATTCCGTCCCCCGCTTCGACTTCGTTCCTGCCGCCTGACGGACCCGCCGCGCCGTTCCCGCTCGATTGGGATCAAGATCCCCGGCTGCGCGATTTAGCTCGGGCGCTCACCGCACTGGGTTGGGTCAAATCTTAGGACGGACAGTTGTATTTTTTTGAACCCTTGTTCCTGTGGGCGACGAGGACGTCGCCTTGTTTTGTGTTGGGCAAATGTGGTAGTGAGATTTGGCCGGGTGCTTGGTTGTACTTGTCTGTAGCTTCCGTAGCTTAGTCATCATCTTGTTCTTGCTAGCAACCGCCATCTGCTTGCGCTCCCAGCTATCGGCGGAGTAGCACACCCCAATGTATCTACTTACGCTACAAATCGCCACGTTCCGAAAGGGGACAATATTATCCTGAGGCGAGATTCGACCTCTAGATCTTGCTCTAGATCTCTCAGTGGATCGCTTGGCCCGCATGCTAAATCACTAACCGAGACTCCGGGATCCGCCGAAGGTCTGGCGAGGATCGCTTCCAACTGTGACTCGCAAATGCCCAGGAGCATTGTATTCAACGAGTCAACCACCAGCATGTTGGTGGGACCCCAGTACGGCAACGGTATGAATTCGGAGTAGCGTACACAAGTTGCTTCGAGGATATGTTTGCGCTCCAAAGCCTCGGCGTCTGCCGATCCATTCTGAAGATCTGAGAAGAAATAAGTGGAGAGGTTCGGGCGCTATGGAGAAGAACATGCCTGAAGGGCGTTCTCCAGATATCTTGGCGTCCTTCCCAACCAAAGCTGTTTCGTGCTCGGAAATAAATGGACAGGTTCGCGCTGAAGAGAAAAAACGACATGCCTGAGGCAGATGAGGAACTCATATTCGGCAAGCTTTTTGAAAATTTTGACAACTGTTTATATACATAGACGATTCTGCCTATCCCATCCCATGGTCTGTTTCGGAATGAAGCCGGATGGATTCGAAGGCGTAAAAAGATCCGAGAAGTAAAAAACACCGCCTATCCTATCCTATCCGAGAAGTTTAGAACATGCATATGTAGGCTACAAGCTCAAGAAAACAAAGGCAGCCAATTATAATGGATCTGTTTGACACATGATAAGCTTCTGCCGCGACCCGTGGGTCCGTGCTCCGCGCCGTCGCGTCTCGATCCGCGTGGTCCAAAAGCAAATACGGACTTCTTGCTCCACCGTACTGCCTCTCACTTCTCAGCATCGCTGGCGATCCACCTCCCCGATATTCTCGGGACAAAAGATGGGATCGCAGCCCTCGCCAAATTCATTGAAAAGTCCGGGGCATTTACCAAGACCGGCAACCCGCGGCCCGCTCCCTCAATTCCATCCTTCGAGGACGAGCCGGACGTCGAGGAAGATAGTAGCGACGAAGAAGATTGACGAAGAAAAGTCTCTCTCTCTGCCTCTCACTTCTCTGCATCTCTCCATCGCCCTAGTACTTTGACATGCTCATATTCCCTCGGCTGCCCGTGTTTGCGTTTGAACGGGTCTCGCGTTAGAATGCTCACCGCCAACGCTCTACTGGCCTCTAATCCTCCTCTATCCACCGGGCTACGCTGCGCACATCACCACCACCTCGTCGTTCGCACCTCAAGCCTCCTTCCCCCACGTTCGTCAGCGCCACGACCGCGCTATCCTGCGACTCTGATTGATCGAGCCCATCACTAAACCACAACGCTCGGTCGTCGCCGCGCCCAGTGCCGCGCCCAGTGCCGCGCCGCCGTGCGGCTTTTTTGAGACTCTTCGCTTACTCCAAGAGCGGAAAAGCCGCTCCGGGCTTATTACTGGTTGATTTGTAGTAGATGAAACGCCCCGGCAACTTCTTGCTTCCGCCCTCTTCCGCCCAGATATCTTTCCTTAGACGGTGATGTCCGGGCGGAGTTAACTTGAATGGCGCGAGACAGACACGTTTATATCTTTATAAAAAGCAGTGTCCTGTATAATACTTAGCTACAGAGAGAGATCTAGAGAGTCCCGCAATTGGAACAGCCATTAAAATACGGTGGCTAATGCTATCCATATCGATATCCCGCTTCAACAAATCACACGTGACGTGGGAACGATGGCCGAGGAGCAGCAATCAAATGTTATGGTCTACTTATGGAATCGCTTCTTTGGCAGCGCATCCCACTTTCCAATGCTCAAGTCACGAAGAGCAAAGGCGAGTTATCCGATAAAGAAATAAGCAGGACACGCTCACCAAAGGACTCAAAGTCGCAACATTCTCGGAACTACGAGACGCCGACGGAGTCTGTTGATACTAACCGGCACAAAAAACCTTACCAATGCATCATCTCCACTGTTACTGATATAGGCACCGCACTCAACCAAGTGAGTAGCAATTTTCCAACTTACGCCGATTCCAACAAAACCCCGCTTGGTCCTAGGGGAAATCACACAAGTTCATTGCGAAGCGGAAACATGGTCAAACCATCTGGGCCGAACCCATGTATGCCAGATTCCCTTCCCCGTACTGAACTACACCTCTGAACGTCCGAATCACAAGAGTAACCACTCTTATACAAGGTTCATCTTATGCAAGGCTATTGTAACCTTCCTTAACAAATCCTTTCACAGCCGTACGGGAGTATTTCTGTATCTTTGGCCCCACCTGTAAGCGGAAGAACAAACGGAACCAATGGATTTCGGCCTTCATCCTCCGCCATGCAAACGAGGAAAGAACCCCATCTCAGATCTGCAGTAAATTACAAGAAATGCGCATTCGTAGTACCGATATGAAAAGTGAGTATTTCCTCATCTATACATCTCACGCTATCTACAGCCTACAGTGAAATCCTTTCTCGCAGGTACAAGAAGCGGAGACTTTTCGTCTGGATGGTCGCAACAAACATCCACAACTGCACATGAAGAAGATAAAATGACGGAGATTCCAAATCACCTGGCTCACATCGCATGGTCAAGTACTCCACACCCTGCTCCAATTCCCGAAATCGCCATGGACCGTGACGGAGAATTTCATCTTGTGCAGCTCCGAACACTGGAAGAATGGAAACCATACACACAATTGCTGTGTCGCATGGATCCAAGTTTCGCCTTCACGACGAAGTCCCCCATACTTCTCACTGCTACAATGGAAATTCTCAAAAACAAAGAGTTGCACAACACAACTTCGATATCTGTCACGCCGGCGGGAAAGCTAAGGGGATGTTCGAAATACGTGACGACTATCGGAGGTCATGCATGGGGAGAAATATCCAATAGAAACAATGATCAAAATCGTAAGCACCTGCCTAAATCCCATTCACACCGCTGACCGTCCGATCCAGAGTGGGAGGTGGTCTACACTTTTTCCAGCGACACCACCGACCAACGACCTGCGAAGAAACTGACGCTTAGTTTTGAAGCAGATGTCGACCGACGCTCCCTGAACGACATAATAGCGGCGGAAAAACAAAGATCGCTTGGCGAAAAACCCAAACTGCTCGTAAGTCAGCGTAACTATGCAAAAAGTAAGCAACTAACATCGATCACAAAGCACACTTTCCGACGAAGTGATCCCACTCCAAATGTTTCTCGTCAGGAACTGCCACTTCGCGTACCACCGACTCTGCGATATGTCGATCCACATTCAGCTCAAGAAACAGCTACCAGACCCTGTGAAATACTTTGCCGTGGTGCGGAATCGTGCTGAGGCAAGTGCAGCTCACCAGTACAACGGAATCAGCCGCCAGCTTGAAAAAGTACAAAGCAAGCAAAGTCCACCACCCGAGCTCTCTCCACTGGTCCGATATTGAGGCGTGAGCCAGCGGAAGGAGTTTGTTATAATTCTGACTCGGCGTCTTGACCCAATCGGGATATGTACAAACCTGGACAGTGAGACATACCCCTGTCGTATTTCTCACTGTACCAGGTATGACCTTACTTCACTTTACTTCCCATTACTTATCCCTGTCGTATTTCTCACTGTACCAGAAATCTATTATTTACTGCGCTACGACGATTAATATTTACGCCTGACAATTCAAACTCGACGACCTCGTTCTCAATCTCTCCACATCACCTTGCCCTACATCCAGAATGACAAATACTCAGAATCCCGACAAGGAGAGTGGAAAGGAATAAAGCTTACCCCTATTAAGGAAGAGGAAGATGGCACGAACAACTACAGCGAGTTCAAGCAGAAGTCGATACTTGACCTTGACGCCGCCGGCTACTGGCAATATGTTGATGGACTGGAGTATAATCCTCCGGTCATTCCCGAGCTCAAACCGAGCGAGCAGGTCCAAGGCGTTGACGGTACTGGAGCCATCGTGACGATCACCGTCCCAGGGAACGAAGCTGTCGTTGCAGCTGCCAGGAAACAGGCTGGAGCGTGGCTTTCTGCCGACAAGAAGGCTCACGCCGTCATCGTGAAAGCTGTTCCGTTGAGAAACTATATGTCATACGGGACTGCAAGTCCGCTCACGAGGCCTGGATCGCCCTCAAGAACGAGTACGAGCCCGCCAACGCCCTAACTGCTGTGACCATTAAGCAGCAGATCATTGCGTTCCAGTGCGGCAAACACGACGATCCTGTTCACTGGCGCCAAGTCATGGTCCAGCTCCACCAGAAGCTGCGGGATGCTGACCCCAGCATGATGCCCGATAGCGAATTCGCCAAACATCTCGTCACTCTCATGACGCAGCACGATGACTGGCGCTATTGTCGCGACTGGCGCCACCGACTGAGTCCCACGCGTCTTTACGACATCTCGGCACCGCCTCCAACGACGACTCATCTCTTGTCAGTCCCCTCAATGTCAAGTGTCTCTAATCTCTGTGTTCTCTCGGCAGCGGAGATTGTATACGTGCAATTCGAAGCTCTACGCAGCCTCGCCCCTAGTCATCTGCACTCTGCCCTCTACAGCACTGCGCCAAATGGGGTTTCATTCAATTGGCGCTGAGGAGTCTTAATCGCGCGCTCAGCCTTATTAAAGGACGCGCCAATCCGCTATCTGCACCCCGTCCCGCCATGCACCGTCGCTTCTCGTCTCTCGTCAAGTCCCCAAAGGCCTCCGGGTCGGCGACGCCGTTCGAGTATGATGACGCGGCGTCGGAGTCCAAGGCGTCGACTATTGCTGAGTCGACGTCGTCGATTGTGAGGAACGAGCCTCTCCCGCCCGCGTCGTCGAAGATCAAGCGCGTGGATTATTTCTACTCGCGGTGGTCCAAGGGCTGGAAGTACAAGGTATGCGTGTCTGTACCTTTTGGCGCCGCTGGCTGAGACTGACGGACGGCGGCAGAATATGAACTCGAAGGTCACGGTGGAGACGCTTCCGATCCTCAGTGGCGGGAGCAACGACCCCTGGAAGGATTACAGCTTCGTGTAAGTGTTGTGCTTGTCCTGCGATAGTCGCAGCTCACACGCCGCCGCAGTGTCGTGCGCACGATCCCGCAGCAGGAGAATCGCCAGCCGACATTCAAGATTGTGATCAAGAGCGAGTACATCCTCAAGGCCTGCCAGGATGTCATCCAGACCTGGCCCGGCGTCTCTTGGAACGCGGACCCGCTCGAGGTATGTATACTTCTTCCGCAGCCCAAATCCTCATCTCACTCACCACCGCATAGCTCGAACCCGAGATCTTCCTCACCTGGCTCGAGAGCTTCACCGCCTACCGCGACGAGCTCGAAGCGCGCAAGCGGCGCACCGAGCAGGAATCACACATCCTCTCCTCCGTCTCGCTCCTCCTCTCCTTCCTCGCGGCCGACTACCGCAGCACCATCGCGACCATCAACCGCCTCACCTCGCACGGCGAGATCACTTTCGACCTCCTCTACGCCATCCTCGTCCCCCGCACGCTGCTCGTCGCGCGCTGCGCCGTCACAGGCCTTGAGCGCCTCTTCATGCTCGCGAGCTTCACGCGCACGACGCTCGAGGGCGTGCCCGTCTACCAGCTGTCGCTCGAGGGCGTCGACCTCATCGACCGCCCGCTTACGCAGAGTGTTGTTGTGGGACGTGTGAGCGCGTCCGTGTACATCCCGTACTTCAAGGGCGCGACGAGGATCGATTCGCTCGATGCGTTCCCGCTGCGGTTCCATGGCGCGGAGGCGCAGCTGAGGGATGTGGTGAAGAAGAGGGGGCAGAAATGGGTGGATTTGATCGGGGTGCATCATATGCAGTACAATGGGATCGCGGCGCTGAAGGTGATGGGGAAGCTTATGCGGCATAATGTGGGTTTCCCTCCCTCTTTCTCTCTCCTGAATGATCCACTGACGTCCTCCGCAGGTCAAAGGCCGCATCATGATCGACCGGGGTGTGTTCCCCCTCCTCTCCTCATACTTTTCTCCATCCTAAATACTCACCTCGCCCTTGCAGCCACCTTCCACCGTCTCAACGCCAACTACGCGTTCCCGCCGCCGCTGCCGCCCAAGAGCGACGCGAACGCCCTCGACGCGCACATGAACAACCCCAATAATGGTTACATGAACAATGGATATGACATGTACGGACAGCCTGTTCAGGTCCCGATTCAGCCGCCGGGGCAGGGATTCGGGGATGGTGCGTATTTTCGCTTCTTCTACTCTCTCCATTGTGTGTCGCATTCTATTTACTCCACGCGTATGTACTCGCACGCGTCCTCTCCCGCTCTGTGGTGTAATCTGGCCACTGCGACACTTTCTCTCTTCTCAGTGCACCCGATCCGATATTACCGACACTGACGCTGACATTACTCTACAGCCGCCCTGGTACACTCGCAAGCCAACGCGACGACGGAAAGCGCAGACCTCACTGATGAGGAGCTGCTGCTCACGCCGACGGTGGTGTACGGCTTTTCGCTTGGGGATAAGATATGGCGTGCGTATCTATCGTCTTACTTTTTACTTGTCACTCTTCGCCCTACTGTACTACACCACCTTCTCGTCATCTCCCCACACATTCCTCCCCACCCACCGTGTCCGCCCCATTCCCTGCTTGCTTTCGTTATGCTTTTCGTCCCGCTCCCGGTGTTTCGGGTGTACCGCGTCCACGTCACCATCAGTCGTCCAACTACCGGATCCCCCACCCCCACCCCCACCCCTGCCTCTCGTACCGCTCCTCGCTCCGCCATGCTTCATCTCTCCCTCCTCGTCCTCCCCCATACCCCTACTAACCCGCCCTCCCAGTCGAATTCGACGTAACCAAGATCACCCCCGTCGCCTGGAACGAAGACGCCTTCGCGAACCTCGTCCTCCCGGCCGACCGCAAGACGCTCCTGCGCTCGCTCGTGGAGGCGCACCACGAGGAGGCGGGCTTCGACGACTTTGTGAAGGGCAAGGGCGCGGGGCTGGTGGTGAATTTGTTTGGGCCGCCGGGGGTTGGTGAGTAACTTTCCTACTTCCCCTCCCTTTCGTTCTCTCGCTCTCCTCCATCTGCGCGAGTGCAGAGACCATAGTCTGCTTATGAGAGTGAAACAAGGAAGCTGACACCCACCACAGGCAAGACCTTCTCGGCTGAGGCAACGTCCGAGCACGTACAGCGCCCGTTGTATGTGATTGGAGGCGGTGACCTGGGGACACGCGCAGCGGACCTCGACCAGGCCCTCGAGCGTGTGTTTGACGTCGCGACGGCGTGGAAGGCGATTGTGCTTATTGATGAGGTGGGTTTTCCTTTCATCCGCCATGAGAATATGGACGCCGATGCGGGTATGGGTGTATAGGCTGATGTATTCCTTGAGCGCCGCTCGCTGCATGACCTCGAGCGGAACGCCATGGTCGCGGTCTTGTGAGTGTTTCTCGGGTAGCATGCGAATACAGGAATCACCAACTCCTCCCCAGCCTGCGCCACGTCGAATACTACCGCGGTATCCTCTTCCTCACGACCAACCGCGTCCAAGCCTTCGACGAGGCCTTCCTCTCGCGCATCCACGTCGCCCTCCACTTCGGCGAGCTCTCCGAATCCTCGCGCGCACAAGTCTGGCGCGCCTTCATCGCCCGCGCGAACCAGCAGGGCCTCGGCGTCGATGGCGTCGGCGAGGCGGAGATCTTGGCGCTCGCAAAACGCGCGGTGAATGGAAGGCAGATTAAGAATGCTGTGAGAACGGCGCATTCGCTGGCGTCGGGGAGGAAGGAGCGGGTGGGGATCCGGCACTTTGAGGAGACGCTGGATGCGATGGATGAGTTTACGGAGCAGTTTGAGATGATGAAGACTGCGGCAGCGGCGACGTGAGGGTGTGCCCGATATGGTAGCTCCCGAGGCTAGGCTGAATTTAAAAGGAACGGATGAATGTTACGAATAGGATGTATGTACCAATGTACGCTTGATAGACCGAATCCATGCCACAATTTCTTCGCAGCCGTGCGCGACTTTGCGCACGGACCACCACTTGAAACTCCCATTACCTCTAGACCAAACACGACGCAGCCACACAACGTTGGTTTTTTTTCCCGGCCATGTTCGTTCTCAACCCACGCTCTAGACCTCAAACTCTACTCCAAAGAACGGTCCCTTCCGCGGACGTTTCGCGGATGTCTCAGCCTCGCGCGGGCGGAACGGCGGATGCAGTCTCACTTGCATACATTTCGCCCCCTACTCCAACCCTGAGACAGGGCGGGATATATTCTGGGCGGAAAGACAGGACAGATAAGCTCGTATCGCTTCTACTTTCAACAACACCACCACCACAACCACGAACGACATGGCCACCAACAACTCCAACAATTCGGCCAACGAGTTTCAATCACCCGCTCAAGGGCCAGGCCAAGCAGCTCTACCGAACTATGCACCGATGTGAGTTCCCTTCTTCTCCTCTAGCTGTTTTCTAATTGCCGGCCATGCAGAGTATCCTCGCACCTCATCGGTTCATTGCTCAATTTCTTTTTATTCGGGACGTTGCTACTCCAAATTTGTGCGTACCTCCTCGTTTTCCCCTTCTCCCACATTGTCTCATTCCTTGCAGACGTCTATCGCGTCTACCATCAGCGCGACCGCTTCCTCGCCAAGTTCCTCGGTACGTCCAACTTCACTCTTCACCATTCCCCGTCTAACTATCAATCAAGTATATTTCATCTTCCTAGTCCTCACCGCCTCCACGGTGATCAATGGCGTCGATGCCGAGTACTGGTTCGGCTCGGGGTACGGCTACATCGGGCGTTTCGCCGACCCGCGCGAGTCGCGCCTGTACACACCACTCATGGGATCCTTTATTACGATGCTCGTGCAGATCTTCTTCTGCTACCGCATCGTCGCGCTGAAGCACAAGACGTGGCCTTTGGCCCTGCTCGTTGGGCTTGTACGTCTCCTTCTCAGCTCGAAAACTTAACATCTTTGCTAACGGTTCATTCAGATCGCGCTCGCACAATGCGCCGGCGGGATGGGCTCCGGCATCCTCTCGTACATGGTCGGCGACGAGGCGCAGGGTAAGGAGAACATGTGCTCGATCTTTGTCTGGGTCTGGCTCGTCGGCGGCGCTGTCGCCGACGTGCTCATCGCTATCACTATGACTTGTCTCGTGCGTCTTCCTTCCTCGTCGCTCGATTAATTATTGACATGATTTTTTAGTTAATCACAGCTCCTTCCAGCCGCGATCCCCGCGACTGTCTTAAAACCACGGTGCGCTACGTGGTGGAGACCAACATCTTCGCCGCCGTCGTTGCGCTCGTGGGGCTCCTCCTCTACGTCGGTGCTCCCGTGCGTCGTCTTCTTCTCAACCTTCCACCATCTCATACTAATTTATCTCCCCCGTCCATGCAGGATACCCTCTACTTCGTATGCCCCACCATGATCCTGCCGGGAGTTTACGCCAACACGCTTCTCGCGGCGCTAAACGCACGCCCCGCGTCTTCTAACATCACCCACTGCTCCACCTGCTGCCGCTCCTCGTCCTCCCCGTGCAATACGTACACCACCCCCGCCTCCGGGGTCGGCTCGGAGATGCGCTGGCCAGCGGCCCGTATGGCGCGGACGCGCAGCACGGTGTCGAAGGTGTACAGCGCGGAGAGCGCTGGTCGGGTACTGAGCGTGCCGGCGATGAGCTTTGCTAGGAAGGATGGGAAGGGCGAGAGGGAGGGGGAGGAGGAAGTGAAGCGCGGGAGCAAGGATAGCTTCGGGGGGACCCAGGGCACGCGGGAGCGCAGCAGCATGGAGCGCAAGTGGTGCGAGGAGGAGGACAGTGAGAGTGAGTATGGGGATGACGCGGATGAGCAGGTGTAAAAGACCCGCTTTTCCTCGCTTAGTTGCCTTCGTCTCTCTTCTATCTAAACTCATTTTTTGGGCACCACTCCCTACCGCTTTTCAGACTTTGCTTTTTCGTTTCTCACGACACTTACGATGTTATGCTTCATGAGTCTTGTTCTCAAACCAACCGTTGTATGTACACTAGAAGAATGTATTTTTTTACATTTCTTCCCGCACTCTCTGTTCTTTCTGCTACCCGGAATTTATGTTCGTATTTCGTGTTGATGTTGTTGATTTTTCAATGTTCACCTTGTCCAGTGATTGTTTCCTCCACTTCTTGCCTCCAGTCCGCAATTCACCGCGCTAAAATTAAGGAAGAAAGGAAAAATCATCGGAACCTTGGCTAGGGAATTGACCCCGAGTCGAACGAGGTCTCCGCATCAATGTCGGTGAGGTTCTGAGAATACCCAACAAATGGCGGAGGCGTCCACACACCATCAAGTCGTATTGTACTTGAAGGTAAGCTTATCATGTTCTCATCTTTTCTTGTCTAAAGTCTTTGACTCGGAGTGCGACTGACTTGACCTCAGGCTTTCCGAGCGATTGAGATGATAAATACCTAGGTTGCCTCGCAATCCTCAGGTTGAAGGGTCTCCTTCCTTCTTACAAGTCACCGCTAAGGAAAGTACAGCTGGGCGTTACGAAAAGAGCGCTGAGAGGAAGAAGAGGGCCGAATTCCAGCAGGACTTCTTTTCAAAAATAATACACGTAAGACCTGATCCCGAGTCGAACGGGAACTCTGGATTAGTCGTGAGGCGATTGCATAACAGGGGGCAGAGGCGTCCACACGCCATCAGGTCCTATTTATTTGAAGGCGAGTTCATCATCCTGGCTCCTTTGTTCATAATGCAACAAATATTCTACGATTCCGGTTCAGAGCGATCGCTGTTCAATTTTCTTTCCTTGCCTTGCAACTTTTGTTGAAGTTTGTCCTGCCCTGAGTCTTGACCCAAACAAAATGAGCTCAACTGCGCGCAAACAGAGTTGAGCGGAAGAAGAGGGACACATTTCGGAGGGAACAAAAAACACCGCAAGCCCCATGACGTGCGCTTTTTCCACGTTCCTGGGTAATTGCTGTCCTTTTTTTGTGTTTGCATCGCAATCAATGTCGAAGTCTGTCCTTTGACCAAAAGAAAAATAAATTCAATTGGGCGGAAACGAGTTGAGCGGCGGTGGAAGGCCGACTTTCGGAGGGAATACAAACAAGGTTGCATCTCATACTCCCCATGACTTGATCCCGATTTGAACGGGAGCTCTGCCTTGCTCTAGTATCGTAGAACAAGGGCGTCCACACGCCATCAGGTCATATTTTATTGAAGTGAACTCATCATCTTGCTCGACTTTTTTTTCAATGCAAGTGTTATTCAGCGGCCAGCAGGGATCGGTGTTGGATTTCTTTGTCTACCTCCCACAATCTTGTTGTTGAAATTTTCCCCTGCAACTGAGAGCCGAAGGGTCAGATATGATCAATGGGATCAGTTTCGTGGACATTGTTTCATTTGAGTTGCATTTGAGGCTGAAGATCCCCGAGATGCCCACTGAGTAGGTAGAATCTGTTCTTTTTTTTCATTCAGGAGGGAAAAGGTTAAAGCTCAAATGGCAAGAAATCGAACCACTTCTCAATCGTGCCATGCTTGTAGCTTCTGGCGCTATCGAATCATACCGCTTGAATAATGGGGGGGTAGATGATCCCGACGACTTTGGGCACAAGTGAAAAGGAGCAGTTGAGAAGGTTGACTTGTGTCTCCCTCGATGTGACGGTAACACTACAGAGCGAGTTTCGAGGGTCGATGCAGGAAGTTAGGAGTTGAAGGGGGCGAGCAGAAGTATGCTGCCCTTCTGGCTTCAGAACGAAATCGCCGCGGGCGAAAGTCGAGTACATCATCAGAATTTACTTCTGCCGGCATGTCGATTACAAGTCCGTCGTATTCAGAAGGTTTAGCATCAAGTTCATTCTGCCGTCAAATCTCCACACTTGGAAAATGTTGATCGCCGTTGATGAACGCGATTATCAATCGCTGCCGGTGGGCGCAGCATATTTCCAGCGCTGGTACGGACTACCGTTGGCCGGGCGCAATGCAACCTATCGTCCCACTATCCGTTAGCGGGATGGGGGCGAAAATCCTTTGCAAAGCTCACTCGGCCATAAAGCATACTTGTGCCGTCATAAATTGCCTCCCAGACTTTGTCCTCGTAGGGTAACTTGATCTGAATAACGCGTTGCGCAAACCTCAGTATCGACAGAACTGGCAAAAACATCAGGATTCAAACACGAACCACAAGCTCGCCTTTTCCGGCCGGTTCCACAGCAAAATGTGTCGGCGAATACCCATCAACGGCGATCAACTGGTCCTTGTGGTAGTGATACTAAGTCAAGTCAAAGGAAGGCGTTGTTAACTAGTCAGTGATTTCTTCGAGAATGAGGAAAAGGTTCTTACAGGGTCCTCGGCGATCTGGAGCCACTGTCCTGTTCCGCGATTTTTGAAGATCCATTCATCGGTGCGACCGCTGACTTTGTATCTCCACCACTGAATATGGGAAGCAGAATGGATAAGATGAAGGATTCTGAAATGAAAAGACGTACATGGCCGTGTTGGTGGCCCAGCTCAGAGATCATTGGGAGGAGCACCTCTTGGTCTGGGCCGATGGGTTCTTCGAAGGTGAAGATTGAACCGTTGTTGGCGACGTTCACGATTGTGAGAAGAACGGGCTGTATGTCCGTAGTCAGTCTCGCCATAGATTGGACTGACAGGAAAATACCGGGTCCAAGATGTCGACGTTCGGTGGCGAGACGGACTGTAGCAATACGGACCGTCAAAGGGCAATGTAGTGCTTATGAGGCCCACCTTGCTGCTCGGGAAACCTCCGACCAGGAAAAGAAACGAGAGGACAGAGATGAGATTCACGAGCATTTTTTTGATTCGAAACGCGAGTGTTCGAAAAAATGCGAGAAGGGTATTGGGAGTCCCAGCTATCTGCGCTTTTTATGCTGCCTGAAGGGGGCTCGGGGTTTCAAACTTCCGGTGCGAACAGGGGCGAGTGCTTCGCGAACGTTGCTTGACCTTTCTTGACATCTAGAAGAGCGATTAGACGACGGGGTGCTTGGAAGTTACGCAACAGCGACGAGGTTAACGTGTGCAGTTACACCTAGACAAAACCTAGAGTGATCCGCATAGCTCACCACGGTTTGTCGCGCTACCTGTTCCTCAGTCCAGCTGAAAAACGGCTGTATAAAGCCTTGGGTAGCACAAAAAAAAGTTGAACCGATCGGTTGAACATGGAGATTGCGGGATTGAAATTTGCCATTGCGGTCCGGAGCAACAAAGAAATGACGTTGTCGTCTCCTCATTCGGCGTTGAAACGAGACTCATCAATGGTAAGTACAGTCAACACAGTTATGGAGCGTGGGAAATTTTATCAATAACGGTCTGTGCGTTGGTCACCCTGTGACGAATCGTGACACTCTTGCTTCGTATCTTCATCCACATCCCCGTGTATGGCACTGTACGGACTTGGTCCCAGACTTCCGCTCAACTTGGAGAGGGAGATATTTCGAATGGCCGCACTCATGTATCCCCTCTGCATGCCAGCGCTTGTATTAGTTGTGGCGCGCGTTAGGAGTTGGTAAGATTTGTTTGCGTAACTGCCGTTTCATTTCTGAATTTTACCCAGGATTGAACCTCTTATGTATGAGGTTATATGTGTCTCCCGCAACAGCACGGGACAGATCCGCTACATTTCCATCGATGTGCTTTCCCAGCAAAATAGGACGCAAATATCAGGGCTCACATTCGCCACATCATGATATTATTCAGGGACGTCCGACCTGCAGAAATCGCAAAAATCCTGTCTGTCTGTGAACGCGCGGTGGATCTGTCCCTCTACGAACCATGGGACAGGAGTCTCCTCGCAGTGCTCAACGAGGTGCCGTTGCGGCGGTTGTCGCTGGGTGCACTGAGCCTTCTGTTTCCCGTCCTACAGCTATTAACTTCTCCCTCCCATTCATGTCGCGGATCACCCATCTACAATGTAACGCTGAACTCAAGGGCTGGCCTGGACTCGCGCTCCTCCCATGCCTGACACATCTGTCATGCTATCATGATCCTCTTGGCAATGCACGCTCCAGCTGTTCCGCCCCCATCCTAGTGCGCCAAGGTGAAATGATGGGAAAGCCATATTCGTCTGCTGCTGTTCTTCAGCGCCTGAAGCACGAGGAAGTCGAAAAGAAGATTGCGCCTTCGATTGTATCAATCAACGCGCTGGTTACTGGGAAAGGGAAAGGTCGAAACATGGACGACGCAGTTTCGAGCGCCTACGCGGCCGGGTGTGACGATAGAGTGATGGATAGTCAGAGTATCGGCACACGAGAGGTTCACGCAAAGTTAACCGTTGTCAAGTTACGTGTTCTGAGTCTACTACAGAATACAAGCGGCTCTTTATACTGAAAGATAGATCCAGAATCGCTGTCGCTATCGGACACCGACTGGAGATCAGGCATATCATCGTCTGGCTCCGAGCTTGTCTCCTGATCCGAGGATTCATCGGAATCACCGCTCTCGGATTCAGTCGAGTCTTGGCTGTCAGAAACCGACTGCAGATCTGGAATATCGCTGCCTCGGTGCAATCCCCGAACCCCGCTCCTTGAGTTGGTCATATCCATCGAAGAATTGGCCGTACTTGCGCTCACGGCGCTCGTACTTGTTGGACAGCCACCCCCGAACATTAAAGTCGGGGTTCTCCAGTTTCTCGCGCCGCAGTTTGAATTCTGCGCAGCGAACATGGTCAACAATGGAACATACGTTCCAGTCGTCTGTCCCCCATAGCGAGAAACGGGTCCAATTGGATCACCGTAGAAAGGTGAGTCTGAAAATTCCAGAAGCTCCCAGGTTATTTCCAGAAGCTGATCACCGAACTCAGTCTCGAAGCCAGTGTAGTCGTCGGTTGCCGGTGGTCGTTCCAGGCCGGCCCGGTCCGCACACAAATCTGCGTACCACCGATGTAACAGCACGTCATGCTTACCGAGAAACTCGTGCTGTACAGCACGGAAGGCAATGCGTTCGGCGTACCCTCGAACATGGTCGATAACGCCATACTCCGAGTCCGAAATACGGCGAATCTCAAACCGACTGACCCCATCATACAAGTCGAGGTACTCGGTTGAATCCGAGTCCCCGGGATAATCCCTAGGATCGCTGTTGAAGGCACGATGTAACGCTTGAGCATAGATATCACCGACGCGTTCTTCGCTCGATTCCTCGGGAACAGCCCATTCTAAGAATGCTTGTTCCGGACCCGATTCAACAGGTAAGTGGCGAGCGCAATATTTACGGTACCAGTTAACGATGTCGAATTTAGGATTCGAGAGGTCGGAGACCGCGAGCCGAACACACCAGTTATACTGGTGATCCCAAATCGCATAATACCCCGCTCCAAATTCAGCCGACTCGTCTGGCGCAGCCAAAAATCGCTCATGCAGCACCTCCCCATCGGGACCTGGGTACATCAAGGTTCCCGCTTCCAGAATCGTCTGGAGCCCTAACGCAATAGTATACCCGTTTAACTTGGGTCGGTACCATGCCTGTTCAGGCCCGTCTTCCAGCATATCTGCCATTTGCGCAGCATACCAGTCCGGAAGAGCAAAGAGTGGATCACAGACTAAATCTGCGTCAATCTCGAGTTCCGAGTCGCGGAATACATCCATAATCATATACTTTGATTCGGATGTCTTGAAGACGGCAAACCTCGTGCCGTGTTCCTCAAAATCATACTCGCCGTCGCCTGGGTACGGCATTGCGAGCATCAGGACCGTGTGCACTCCATGCGCAACAATGTCACCAATCTGGTTCGGCGGAGCTCCTCGCAAGTCGGACATCATGTCAGCCCAGTTTTGCTGAATGGTCTGCTCGCGGGAGATAAACTCGTCTGCGTCGTCCGCATCCGCTCGTTCCTCCAATAGGTCGAAGCGAATCGCACCTAGTCTCCATCGGCGTCGACGTTGTACCATCAACATGGCCATAGGACGACTCAAGCTTATAGCCAGCCTTGTTACTCCGCATATTCGTCCTGCCCCGTTTATTTGGGCAGTCGCGCTGGGTGTGTCCAGGTATACCGCAAGCGAAACAAAGCCCCGCGGCCTTCAGTTCGGCCCTCTTCTTGTCGCTCATCGGGGGTTTGGAAATACCAGAACCAGACGGTTTATTGCCGTTCTGGCCTGAATTTGGGTGAGTCGAATTATTCTGGCGATTATTGCCATTCTGATTCGAGTGGTTTCGGCCGTTAGACTGCGAAGAGCCACCGTTGCGATTATTCGATGAACCGCCGGCACCGTGGGAAGTCGAATTGGAAGTAAAGCGGCCGCGGCCTTTGTAGCCGCCGCCAAACTTGCCTTGACCTCCGCCATTACCTGGACTTCCAGGGTGCCCACCGCCCGGACCTCCCGAACCTCCCCCTCCGTTACCATTGCCCTGCAGCTCGAGCTTTTCGACACGCTCGATTATTTCGGCTTCGAAATAGACATCATCGTAGCTGCTCGTTTCGGGGCTATGACCCTTCATCCAAAGGCCACGTTGAATATACGGGCGCAGACCGGTCCAAAGTCTATCAACTTTGTCCTCCTCGCTCATATCACCGATGGAATTGAAGAGTTCCGTCAAAACAAGTGAGTACTCGTCTACACTCATTCTGTTCTGGAAGCAGCGCTTAAGCTTTGCTTTTTGCGCCAGGCGGTAGTCCAGAGGGAAGCAGTAGTTGAACAAGCCCTCGAAGAACTGCTTAAGCGTCCATTGCGACGCGTTCATGGCAACTTTCTGGGCGAAGAAATCGTATGCCTTATCCTTCCTGAGGTAACAACGAAAACACCTGGCGCTTAGCTCGGATGTTCCCCTGCTTGACATAATAGGAACCCTCAGTAACGACACGGAAGAATTTCCGCGCGTCCGGCTCCCCGTGATATTCACGCGGCTCCTTCGGGCTCAATTCCTTCTTGTGAGATTTGCGGGTTTTCTTGCCTGGGCGCTTGTGGTTCGGGCGTCGACGGCGACCAGTATCCGTACTCTCTTCGGAGCTATCCGAACTCGAACTGGACGATGAGTCGGACGGGGGATCACCAGCGGCGTCAAGTGCTCGCTGAATAGCACCCTCAGGCGCAAGTTGGGCAACCGGACGACGAGTAGTCTTCCCACTCGTCGTCGGTGTTTTGTTGACAGGCGGAACGGGAGTATGTTCCTCGTTCCCAGCCTCATCCACCGCATTACTAACTGCTTGCTTCATAGCAGCAGAAAGCGGTGTCGTGCCCCGCTGCGCTTTAGCAGCGACGGGCTTGGGAACCTCCTTATTAGAAGAGGAAATGGGGATTTGAACACGAGCTGTCCGAGCTGTGGACTTCCGAGCCGCCGATTCGCGGTGGGGCGCGGGCGCAGGAGTTTGAATCGACTCAGGTTCTTCCTGGGGAGTTTCCATAGCGGCTTCCCCAATCCAATCCCTCACCGAGCTCTTGATCTCCGGCTTAATTTCCTCACGCATCGCCTCGCGATCCTGCATGGCCTTGAACTCTTTCCACATCTCGTACTCGCGGCGCTGGGCGTCAACGTCTAGGTCTTCTGACGGCACACCAGCGGCTCCCCAGTTACGAACGTCGGGACCCTTCCCTTTATTCTTGGAATTCCCTTCGCCACGGTCCGACTCAATTATGTCGGCCGTAAAATCGATCAGCGGGCCCGTCGACTCACTGTCGGACTCAAACATCTTTAGATGAGCCTTCGCCAGCTCAATATCCCGGTCACGGATACACTAGCGTTCCTGCTCCGTAAGCTTCGCTTCAGCAGCCTGAACCGTGTTTTTTTTTGTTCAACGGTCAGGTTGGGCTTACGGGCAGACACCTCAAAGGTATGCTTCGGGGTGTACTGGCGCAGCTCTCTCATATTCTGAAAGCTGCGGCGTCTAGTAACAGTGCTCCATTCTGCCGGATTGTACTCATCGGCGGAAGGAGAAGGAGATGTCGATTCAGACACCACAGATTCATGTGCCACAGGTACGTCGTTTATATTCAGACCCGAGTGGCTAACAGAATCATAATTATCCCTAGCTTTAAGAGCTTCGGAGTAGCAGGGCGCGAAGCAGCAAGATCACTATAAGTACGCTGCCCTACGGCTGCCTTGGCATCGGCACCAGCCCTGGCGATATCGCCAGCGGTAACCGCCTTGCCGTCCTTGCGTTCGCGAAGCACGCGAGCGTCGTTGGTGGGTCCAGACATTTCTGGTCTCGAGAAATTTTAGCTAAAGATTTGAAAGAAACGTACGAAAATTCGAATCCTGGTCGTCGCCTTGTGTCGGTAGTCTCGGATGATCAGTCCAAGGTAGTCCAGATACAGAGGCGGCGCAGACTGTAGTAGCAAGTAGCTTGGTTTTGGGTTAAAAAGATGTGACGATAGAGTGATGGATAGTCAGAGTATCGGCACACGAGAGGTTCACGCAAAGTTAACCGTTGTAAAGTTACGTGTTCTGAGTCTACTACAGAATACAAGCGGCTCTTCATACTGAAAGATAGCTCCAAGTGTCTAAGAAGTGAAGAATGGAAATGGAGTAGAATAGGGAAAGAGCAATACAGTTGTGGTGTGGATAAGAGAGCCGCCGTGGAGCCGGAGCGATTAAGGGTGAATGTATGTCATGATGATGTAGGAGGGAGAGGATAGCGAGGGGACGAGGAGGGAATGAGAGGAGTGCCCGAGCATGGTGACAAAGCAACGCGATCGTTACACCGGGTCATCCAATCAGAATGATCGCAGAAACGACAAAAGCTCACCAAAGACAAGGAAAGCGCCCACTTCCCTACAACGGTCAGCAGCGCTCTGCGCCACGCAAATTCTGCGAGAACGTGTATTGCGAGACCCCAGTCGGCCATACCAAGGCGGATTGTTTTTCTTACACTGGAGGAAAGGCCGGGAAGTATCCGGAGAATTTCCGCGGCAGGAAAGATGTCCACCTCTCGCCCGAGGCGCGGACTGCTGCACGACGCAAGCAGGCACTGGAAGGGAGAGGCGGTGATGCCGGAAACCGGTTCGCCGGGTTGGCCGATCATACAGAAGATACAGAGGATGATATCGAGAGGGTGATTGAGAAGGTGGAGGATGGCTTTGCCTTCATGTTGACATTGGCTGAGGAAGACGACGACGATGAAATTGCGATTGATGAGGAGATCAGGGTAAATGCGATTGTTTGCACTGCTGGTATTGACCAGGACGACTCGATTAACCACGACACTGGGGCGTCGCGTCATATCTTTCACAAGCACGAGTTATTCCACGACTATGTGCTGTTTGAATCGCCGTTGGTAGTGCATGGCTTTGGGACTAGCCTCACCACTGAAGCAGTTGGAAAAGGGAAGATCGTACTCAAAACGACGTACGATGGAGTCACACGAAACTCACTCATCACTCGAGACAAGTTCGTATTTCCCGCACACGGCAAGCATCGCCGCGCCGCTGACTACTCGAACTTTGATAGATTGAGACTAGTGCCTGCCGCCGGTTCCATTTCAAGTTGAACCCAGGTATCCTTCAGAGGGCCATGCTATCACTGTCCTCATTCTTTCACGTCGAAACATCCTCCAACTATTCGGTGGGACTACGCTTCAAGTTTGTGAGGGTCAGAACGCCGAAATTATCGCCGTATTTAATCGGTTCGAACTCCGAAAGTATGTTGGTCTTTCAATTATTGTACTCCTTGACTGACTGACTTGTCATTGAATAGGCTTCATATTTCCGGCGTCGACTCCCCGACAGCACGTATCGAGTACACAAAGTTCAACACTATGCTCCAGCTGTTATCAGAAGTTCACAACGGGGTATGTTCATTTGCGTTTTCAATCCTTATTCTTGAAGCTCTAGTTGAATTCAAAATCGACGCGTTCCACCACTCGTTGTCCTCGGTCGTTGTCCTCGGCGCCTGCCGAGCCAAGTGCATTCTTACATGCTTCGCTCTAATACCCCTTCCACCGACTCTTGCTGACATCTCGTCGCAGCGCGTCAGTGAGCGGCCGATCGGGCTTCTGATCCGACCGTCCCGTCGGCCCGGCCCGGAACCCGCCGAAAAATGTCTGTTCGTGCTTTTGCTCATTACAACGTTCAGATCACGAGGTAAACAAATACGGACATTTACCAGTTATATAGGTGCGTCGTAGCAGACGCGTTTTTCGGTGTAAACGACGGGCAGACCAAAAGGTGCCCAACGTTGCACACGGGGAAGTGATTTTTTTTTTTTTTGGCAGGTCAGTTTGCCAATTTCTTTTTTGGAATTTTAGATTGGCGCCGGGAATTTTTGAGTGAACGCGGCGGTGAGGGCGGTGTGCACGACGAAAAGCATCGTTTGGCATCGCTGACGAATGGGATCGGCAGCGATGCCAAACGATGTCAAACGACTCTTTGCTGTTGGACCCACAACACCAGAAATCATCTACCAGTGCTTTTCACACCTCAAACTCAGTCTATCAGCCCAAAGGTGTGTTGTTCATGCTCCACTGATGCACTGAAACTGGCTGACATGCTTTCTAGAATGTCTACCACTCATAACCCCTCCACCACCCAAAACCACAGCACCATGCTGCATCGCGCAGCAGCCGCGTTCATGGTCGCGGGGGACGACTTTATCATGGCTGCCAACGCAGAGGGGTCCACAGGGACCAAGAAGATGCTTCTGAAGAGCGCCGCTAAGGCGTACAAGGGCTCTGGCATGGGATATAGGAAGGCGGCGCGGGCGTATGGGCGCGGCGTCAAGGCCGCGTTTGCTCATGCGGCGGCGGGGAAAGCGCTGATGGCGGCCGTCAGCGCCGAAGAGGAATCGGAGGTTTGCGATAAGATGGACGTGGACTGAGGTGCGTGCCGTGCAATTTTTTCTCTTCATATATGCTAATCAGGTCGGTTTCGCAGAGAACGAGCGAGTTTTTCGCAACGGAACGAGGGCTCGAATCGCTACTACTATGTTTGTACGATAATGAAGTGAATACAGGTGTCTACGATTTTTTTGGGTCCTTCTGGTGTGTGTGAGTGACTCCCCGTCGTTGATCACGTCGTGTCGTCCTGTGCCCTCGCGTCCCCTACCCTACGTGCCGTAGACCTACCCCTCCTCATCGTTCTGCACTATGATACTGTGTAGCTTTAGTGCGCCTGAATAGGAAGTATGCGCGATTTCTTACGGATCAATTAAGATTGGGCGCATCAAAGTTCGGGACTTTGATGCGTACGAAAGTGAAAGAAAACGACATGATTCGGCATAATGGCCGTGCCGAATCATCGAGCAAATGTGATCGGCAGAAGACGATGATCGTCACGATGAACTGCTGCTCATCGGACGATGACTGCTGCTCATCGGACGATGACCTGACGATGACCCGCAGATGAATTTCGGGGAGTCTGAAGTATTTCCTTTCGGCTTGCGTTTCGGTTGAATCAAAATGTGATCCGAAACTCTTTGTTTCGTTCATGCCGAAACGTAAGCCGACTAAAATGAGTTTCAGACGGTGTGTCGGCACATCCGAAATCAAAAAAATCAGTTCCGGTGTTGACGGCACCGATATGTTGCATTTCGCATTGTATCTCGGTTAAACGACAATGCAAGCCGATTTCTTCTGTATCAGCTGCTCCGAAACGCATCACGAAATTCACCGTTTCCAACTGCATTTCGGTCCAGCTGATTTAAAAAATTCCGGCCCTCCTTTCGGCAGCGCCGATTCCCAGTGTTTCGGATTACTCATCGAAACTAACATCGGACTGGCCGAAATTTCGCTATTGCCGGTGTGAGTGCGCTGCACTCACTGGTCCGCTTGTTGCGGACGTTCTGCGCCTCATCTAAGACGATTCTATAGAAATCCACCTGGAACAATATACCACCTGAGGAGAGTAAGCATAAATGAGGTAGAAGATACTAAAAGAAACTCACGCTCTTTCTTGCCTTTGCCTTTCTTCGGACGATCCGAGCCCGAGTCATCCGAGTCGGATGCTATAAAATCGTCCACCGGCTTCTTCCGGGCCTTTTTCTCCTTCTTCTTCATGTCCGCTTCATAGTCAGGCCACTCCAGCGCCATGGTCTATCACCGCTCGCGTCAGCGATGCCAGATCACATCGCGGGTGCAGAGAAAGGCGCACCTGATAAGTGGTCAAGACCACATCGTACTTGAGCAAGTCCGATTTCTTCTTCGGTTTGGCCGAACCTTTAGACCAGAGATAAGCGTCGAAGGATCCAAGTAAAGTACCGATACTCTTACCGTGGTATATCAAAATTTTCCAATCCGCGCTGGTCTTTGTGGATATCCTAGTAACACAATCAGACGCGTGCAATGGAATCTGATAATATACTCACTCTTGCCTCCACTGGACCAGCAGCGCCAACGGCGCGAGAATCAGCGTGGTCTTGCAGGCGGGGTCGTCGGAGGGGTGCTTGCACATAGTAGCAATCCTAGAAACCGCGATGTCAATTCAGCGCCGAATTAATTGCTAGAAAACATCATATACATTTGTACAGTCTTTCCCAGCCTGAAGAACAGGAGTTGTTAGAAGAACAGCGAGCGTCCAGTTGAGAGACCGCAACCTACCCCATTTCGTCCGCGAGACACCCGCCCTTGAGCGACTTCTTCAGCTCGCTCTCAACCATCCACGCCACACCAAGCAGTTGGTGCGGCATCAAAGGAATATCGAGCGACGGTAGGAGCTCGTGCGTACTCTGCAGTCCCAGCTTCTCAAGCGCCTGGTCAATGCTCGCATTGCCGTCGAAGAGTTCGGCATTGCCGGCCTCGATGAGAAACTTGTCGATGCTAAGCAGATGAGATCTTAGAACACGCTTGAAAAGAGAAGCGAAAAAAACGCAACTCGTCCGCTTTGGCTTGCGGGCCCATGAACGTATCGCGCCCGCGTCCGTGGTAGTCGCCGTTGGCGTCGAAGTGGTCATCACCTCCGACTGGCGCGATGTTCGGAATTGCGTGGAGATATTTGTTGAGAGAAATAACAGGGTCGACATCCATCTCGTCCCCCGAGTTGAAGATCGGCAGGGCGGGACCTTTGGAGCCCGATGCAACAACATCGTTTTGAGGGCTAGGGGGGACCGCAGGCAGATGATAGGAAGGCTCGCCCTCCTTCTTCGCTGCGCCGATGGCAGGATTGTAGAACGGAGGGAACGTCAGCTTCGGGAGGGATTCGGCCTTTGCAAGAAGTTTCGATCCCGTCCTCTTGATGGGTGAAGCTGCCCTGGGCAGCGACGCGTCGTACCCTGCTTTGAGTTTACGCAGACGCGCGAGTTCGGTGGTGTAGCGAACCAGACTATTGATATCCCTCGTCGTCTTTTTCTTTCGCTTGCGCTCGATCATGTCGCGAAGGGCCTCGTACTGCGAAATCTGCGACTGCGTGGTGGAGATCTTCCGGCGGATTTCCTCTACATCGACGGTCGGGAGGGCCTCCGTCTTCGCCACCAGCAGGTTATTGCTCCTCTGCGCGAGGGGCACTGGCCGTTCTTCCAGTTTGGCCTTCTTCGGTGGCACGTCGTCATTTTCAATGTTGCTAGCGACGCGCTTGCGCGGGATACTGGGTTCGATGGGCTCGGGTTTGACGTTTTCACGAGGAGTGAGCCGGACCAAGGAAGAGCGTTTAGGGATTGGTGGAGGAGCACTGGGAATGGCGGGGCTAGACGTAGCGGGGATAGTGCTTCGTTGTGAGCCGAGCAGCTGTCGCTTTGGAGTACCGGTTGGAGAGCTGGCTAGGACATTCAAGATGGATGACTCTTTCTTTACAGCGACACGACTCGGGCCCGGTTTGGGAGTACTGAATGGAGAGCTAGGCAGCGCGTCCAAGACGGATGTCTCTTTCTTGACAGTTACACGGCTCGGGCCCGGCTAAAGGGAGTTGCAGTAAGCTCGCGGTTGCATCTGACAATGAATCACCAACCGCGCGGCGTGCAGGGGCTGCAGGCTTGAGTCTGGCCAGGCGGTTCTGTTTATGGGTAGGGTGCGATTCGATATGTGCCTAAAGAAAGCGTGAGAAAGCAAACGACGCGTCAATGGGAGAAAACGAACGCGGTATGCCGACAAAGACCCGAGACCTTCACGCATGCCGCCATCCTTCGTTTTCACGCGCCGGACGAGAGGGATGGGGACGCGGTCGCATCCATCCTCGAGACAAGTGACGGAGCCCACTAGAAAAATCTTAGAAAGATGGACGTGAGAAAAAACGCGACCACGCACATCCTTTTTTAGGCTCAAGCGCGACGCGAAACTGAAAAGGAGATTTGTTTCGTTTTCAAGCGCGACACGCAGAAAAGCGACCACATACTAGGGTGTCGTTTGGATAGAGGTAAATATGGGCTCTGAGTTCTTCGACATACGCGTGAGGTACTGAAGCCGCCTGGAGTCGCGCCTGATAAGCCCATATCGGAAAGACAAAAGAAAAACTTGCCGAGGCGGTGGAGGGAAGGGAGAGCTGGACCTTGGCGAGTGCCATGAGATCCTGCGGCGCCATTTGGGCCATGTTTTGCGAAGGAAAACGCGCTACTTTGTGGTGGCACTAATTAAGAGGGGGATGCTCCAATCAAGTGCAAACTTCCTTTTATAGCCACCGCAAAGTTCCCACGCCACTGGAGCGTACACCAATGGAGCGCTCTTGACGCGCTTTGGACGCGCTTTGACGCGTCGAAAAGAAATGACATTTCCGGATCGTGGTATAAGATTTGCTACAAGGGAAGCATAGGAACCGCAAGTATTTTCCCTTCATTCTAAATTTTAAAATTCCTTGGAAGAGGACGGAGGCTGGCTTTGCGCGCGCGGCCCCGTCCCGTACTATAGTCAGAGTACAGAGACTATTCCGCCTCCCCAATGCCGTCCCCTTCATTACGGGATGCTCGGCCTGTCGATTCCTGAATCCTGTGAAATATGACAGTGATGAAAGATTCTGCTAGCATGAAAGAATACAGTGACTTGCAATTTTTTCCGAACGACACCCGAACCAAACAGTCCGGATTACAAATTTACACTCTTAGCTCAGGTCCCAGAGGATTGGTGTCTACCCTCGATATGCTTCATCCGCGGCGCATCAGCAGAGGGTGTGCCGATGACGAAACATTTCAACATCGAGGAAAAGATCTTGAAGACGCACATAGTATGTTCCTCGATCGAGTATCATCATCGTTATTAATATTAGCAGCGTTGACCCTCAGCAGCCTTCAGCGAGGATGGTCAATTCAATGTTCATGCGGAGATACTTAGCTGCCAGACGAGCAACGGAGAACCCTGCAGGTGGAATAGAGCAACATGACACAGTCGTTGGTATAGATTTCCGGAACAAAACATACAGGTCGTCGAGCCGCCGCAAGGTAGTCGTTTGACCAGTGCGCAGGGCTTATCGCCACGACGCCAAGCTTCACAAATTTAGAAGGACGAGAGTAGTGACTGTAAGTCTTCGGCTCTTCATTATATCAGAAAGAGCAAGAAACGGAGGAACCCAGTGTAAGTACCCAGCGGAATCCAGAAGGAATATAGGCAAGCTCAAATCGAAGGCAAGGCTGGGCAAGCTGCAGGCTGCTGCGCGGCCGGCCCGGGCCGCAAGCTCTGCCATATACAAAGCCAAATAAGCGGGGTTTTTTTTTTCGACCATTCCCACTCCTACTTTTTCAAGCTGTTCCGCTATCCAGGAAAGTTTTCGGAAAAGTCTTCGGGAAAGGTGGAAAACTTTGTACTCAGACTGGGGTCCAGTCTTTAGCAGCATCATCAGGCAATCATCACTGCGCTCAGCCAAGGCTCTGAGTCAGCCGCTCAGGCTTTCCGACCTACTTGGATCTCAGTTGAACTAAGCTGTTCCTCACCTCAAAAACACGCACCGTGTGCCCCATAATCTTGCTAGCAACTGCTTTTGAGTCTCGTCCGCAGCTGGTTTTGAAACTGTATCCAGTTCCCGGGCCGAATATGACCGGAATGGCGCGGAAAAACTGGTCTCCGCAGCTGCGATATGACACCTTAGCGCCATAATTTCTTCATGACCCCAAATTCGCGATATCTTCGCCTTCGTTGGGAAACTGTGCTCACCAACCGCCAACCAAAATTCCCGCGGCCGCAGGTCTTGGCAAGGATGCATCGAATTATTTATTCTCGCCTTTGAAGCGTTTTCATAGTCGAAGTTCACTAGATTCACTAAATCGGATACTTTTCCCCTCCTCATCGGAGGTGGGCCCTCCCGCCACCGTCATCATGCTCGACGTGTTCAGCGCCTGTCCTCCGAGCACGAATATTTTGGCTAACGGTACCACTAAACTCCGGCCCCAGCTGTTTAATGAGACACTTTGTTTCTTGTCCTACCACCACCATCATCCACTAGAAGCCACCGATGAGAAGACTGACGGTGCAATGAACGCTGTACAGTGAACTCAAGGCCCAGGATGCATTGGAATCGCAAAGCGGCGACCGATATACGTGCAAAATGCATCGTACTGAGCACATTGTTGCCCCTGTCCAAACATCGAGCAAAAGGGTTGCCGCTGCTCGCTGGTGCAATATGGGGATGGCAGTGATGCACTCTTCCTACCTCAACGCCCACCTACCTCGAATTTGAGGCGAGATAACTGTATTCGGGTTTTCGGAAACACCTTCGGGCTGTATCGGGCAACGAGCAGAATGTCTTGCTATGATCTCCTGAGAAAGTCTCGAAAGAGATAGGAGATGATGGACACGCCAGATGGAGATCGACTGCTGTGTTTCAGCAACAGCTCGGCAACGTCAATGAGTCCCACCCAATAGCTCGAGCCTCGTATTCTCGAGTATATCAGGGAACGCTTCGCGCGCTATCCGATTCAAATCTCACGGAAGTCATTTCAACGACTCTCCGCTTCATACTTGGTGGTTATAATAACCCCTAGCCTTACCCCATCCCATCCCTACTAGAACTATCGTTCGCGAGAGGTTTGGATACGCCATTCTATCAAAACGTCCGAAGTTCTCAGTAGACTGTAGCATACATCCGGCTAATGTATGTAGGTACAGTACCCGTACGTTCCTCATTGGGACCACCGCGGTTAATTAACTTCCTTCCTTCCTTCCTTCCTACGACCTTTTTCCCGAAAAACCTCCTTCGGACGGATCTCTTCAGGTGGACTGTGGCGAATTGCTGAAAGTCGCAATCCCAGTCCTGTTGCATCCCTGAATTCCCTTGGTGGTGATAGGATTTCCGCGGCCCAGGAAGCAGAGCGATGGCTGAGACTTGTACATCTGAATACTCGGTTGTTGCTCGTGTTCTCGAACTACATGGAGCCAACAGACCATCCCTTTGCGCATTATGATCCCGCAACGGCCCGTGGCTGCCCGTCACCGACATGGATCTCGTCGTCGTTTGAGGCAGGGTATCCTGCGGTCGAGAACAACACCTGGGAGGAGGATGCGCGATGGAGTCTCGAAGTGTTGGATGCGAGCCTGGTGGATCCATGGCCGGAGCGTGTCCCAGAGCACGGCACCCTCTAGTTAACAGGTTTTCGCACTGGACGGAAACGGGTCGCTGCAGGCGTCACGGATGCGAAAGGGTCGTCACCCTCACCGAGCTCCAGCCAGGATTCGTGCAGCAGCGAAGCAAAACCTTCTTTCTCACACTCGGACACATCGGAGGACCTTGCCTCGTCTCCTACGGTCATCATCCTGTTAGCATCGGCACACCCGAGTAGCCATAATAAATGGAAGGAAGGCTGCATCGTTCAAGTTGTATGAGGTAGCCATTGTCTTCAATTTTTTTTTTCTGACTTTTTTTTTTGCGGTACATAATACCTGGCAGTAAATTGTCTCAACGTTTCTTATGTTTCTTGTTCAATGTACGCCTCTTTGTTTAGCGGACGAGCTGCCTACTGACGACTCAACATATATAATGGATGCAACGAAATATATTTGCAACTTTGGTCGCAAACAGACACATTATGTTCAGAGTTGGAAAGTTTCTTTTTGGTTCAATTTTGTCCCAAGGACCCAAGCTTATGATTCAATTTTCCGCGTTCAACTGCAAAGCGCGCAGCGATTCCAGTCTCTATCTAGTTGCTATTCACGGTTGACTTACGATCGAGGCAGCTGGATGGCATGCCATCAACGGAACATTTCTTCGGGAGCCAGATCGGACCGACATCGGAACCGTTCTTCTCTCGTCGTCGACGTGCAAATGAGGACTCGCCGGAGGGATCAAGGACTCCGCATCGTTCTCTCGCTAGCGGCTATATGCTTTGCCGCGGTATATCTGAGGAATCTACTGTTTCCTGTGGACAACTTGCTCGAACTCGAAGAGTATCAGCCTCCCTTGCCCAAAGTGGCTCTCACGGCGGCTCTGAGACCAATCGAATTAGGGCACCACATTTTCAGAGAAGACGGCTTGCTAGAGGTCAACCCCACTGGTGTGCATCCAATCTTCGAACTCACAAGTCGTGCGGAGGGAGCGTGGAGAGACAAGCTCAGTCGCGCCAGTACGAGCCTTCCACAAGCTGTCGAGGAATACAGACGCCGGTACAAACGGGATCCACCGAAGGGCTTTGACGACTGGTCTGTGTTGTGATTTGCCTCCCAGGATGCTGACCGACTCGTTGAAGGTGGAACTATGTTCAACAACATGCAGTTCAACTGCCTGACGAATATGATCAAATCCATACCGATCTTGAACCATTCTGGGGCATAGAACCAAAGGATCTCCTCGCTGTTCGCGCAGAACTCGAAGCTAAAGTTGACTCATACACCCTCGGCAAGACTGCTACGAGTGACGTCCGTGTGGTGAACACATCCTTGACACCTGGGTCATACGACCAGTTGATCAAAGGCTCAGAAAATATCATCGACCTCCTGAGCGATGTGGAAGAGTTTCTTCCGCCGTTCAGAGCAGTTTTCTCTCCGCACGACGGCCCGAACAGAGTATTTATTTTATACTATTTGTATGCGCATAGGAAATAACAAATTCGACAGCTGTCTGATTACTTTGTTGAAAATGCTGCCCGTCAAGCTGCAGCCGAGAAGAGATGTGCGAGCCAATTTTCACTTCGCGCATGGTCCTGACTGTAGTAGCAGATATACGCCGAACAGATCTTCCCAAGATAAAGCCAATGGGTTGGACTTCAGCGTGCGGGCCGGGTTCGCCTGGTCGCAACAACTCCATCAATCTCGACGGCGACCCTCCCCAGCAAACGAACAAAAAGACATTCATCCACGATCACAATCTTGCCATGAATCCGTGTCTCCATCCAGCGCATTTCTGGCACCACGGGCACTTCCTGTCCTACGGCAAAGGTCCAACCCCCGAACGCGACATGGTTCCCGAGTTCTCGTACTGCTCCTCAAATATTCACCACAACATCCGCCTCCCCACGCCGTACGGCTGGGTGGAGGACATCCTACCACGGTCGGACGACCCGGAATGGGACGATAAGCCCGACGAGCGACTTCTATGGCGCGGGAGCAGCACCGGGATCTTCCATTCGCGGCGCACACGCTGGAAGACCTCGCACCGGATTACGCTCCTCCGTGTGGCAAACGATTTGAAGGGCACGATGCCAATTCTGTCGCCTGCGAAATCGAGGCGGGAGCCGGTCGGCGCGCCAGTTGAGCTCCGCAAGTCCAGGCTGAACCCCGGGATCATGGACGTTGCGTTTGCTGGGGACCCGATCATGTGCGATCCGGAGACGTGCAGACACCTCCAGAAAATATTCCCCTGGCGCAGAAGGCAAAGCGTGCAGGAGGCGGGAGACTACAAATATGTCATCGATGTCAGTTTTCCCTAGTCTTTACGGCGGCTGTTGACCCATTGCCCAATTAGATCGACGGAAACGGGTGAGTTTCGTTTGTATCTATTACAGGCGACCTATCTACAGACTCCACAGGTGGTCGGGGCGTTTCAAGCGCCTCATCACGTCTAATTCCCTAATATTCAAGGCGACGATCTACCCTGAATGGTGCGTTTTTCTTCCCAGTAAACTGAGCATGGTTCATCTCAAACAGGTATATCGACCGAATCGCACCCTGGGTCCACTACGTGCCCGTCCAGCTCGATCTGTCTGATCTTCACGACGCGCTCGTGTTTTTCCGAGGTGACGCGAGCGGCGTCGGCGCACATGAGGACCTTGCGCGCAAGATTGCCGTCGCGGGTCGCGTTTGGAGCAAGACGTTCTGGAGGCGACAGGACATGGTTGCTTATTTCTTTCGGTAAGTTATAGTTGTTAGTGAAATAAAACGTATTACCCCTAACTCGCTGTCTTAGGTTGATTTTAGAGTATGCTCGTCTCATGAGCCAGGATAGGGAAGCCATGTCGTACATCGCGGATAGTTCCAGCCGCTAGGCCAAATGTTCCCTGCCGGGATTACGTATCAGTTGTATTGCAGGGTTCCGGGTGGTGAAAGAATTGTAACAACAGCCAGTGACAACTTTAAATCATTGTTAGAATACTGTACATGGTTATGAAGTCCGGGTGTTTTTTAATCGATGCGGGGGCTTGATACCAGCCATTATTACATGTAAGTGGCTTCAAAAGACCACCATCAGTGTAATTCGAACCGTGGGAATCTGTGGCGCTAGCGAGCCAAATCGTTGCCGTTTGGTTTTTAATTCTTTCACTTGTCTTTCACGAGCAGCCAACAGTCGAGGTTGCTTGCAAGTGGAGAGACTGAACGATGTTGCATTTGCGGATTCTGAAAGCATGCACACTAAACCCCATACATATTCCTTGCATTCTCCCTCGAAACCTTCATCACCCGCGCTGTATCCCAGCCCTCCTCTTTCTTTTCCTTGTTCGCGGCTGGTAGTTGCTTAGCGACGAAGGCCGCCGTCCATGGAAGCATGCCGCAGTGGCACAAAGGGAACTTCTTCCCCGCAAGCGACGGTGTGGCGTAAATCGTCGAAGGGATCATGTACGGCGCGTCCGTCTCGAGCACGATGCGGAGGTTTTCCGTGCTGTTGGAGGAGGCAAACATGTTGCGGATGGTGGTGGAGGTGTCGGTGTTGGAAGAATAGGTGACCACACCGGTTACGCCAATGTATAAATTGGGGAACCAGTCCAAGAGGCGCTGCGCGAATGCCGGTGCGTCAGTGAAGCAGTGGATGTGAATCTATGAAACATGAGACTGGATCCTGTGATAGGTCAAGTTCTAACACACCTTGTGGTTTTTCGGCACTTCGTCCTTCAATATGCGCTCAGTATCGGCGTCCGCTTCGCGACTGTGGATTGTGAGCGGTTTATTCAACCGCACAGCGCACCGCAGCTGGCGCGCGAAGACCTCCCGCTGGACCGGACGTGGTGAGGTGTCGTAGTGGTAGTCCAACCCCATCTCGCCCCAGCCGACACACCGCGGGTGTGCCATCGCCTCGATGCTGTAGGCAAGTGTTAAAGGTCAGCATCGACGATCGCAGAAATAGCAAAGATTAAACAAACATGTCGGCCTCGACTTTGTCGGTGTAGTGCTTCGCGTTGTGCGGGTGAACACCCATGACGAACCAGTACCCAACCCCACCCCATAAATCCCTCCGTCCTTCCTCGGTAAGCGCACTATCAGCGTATTGGCGCCAAATCGGGCGGACGGGCGCCTCCATCCAGACGTCGACCATCTGCTCCACGCCTGCTGGGGCGTATAACGCGTGAACGAAGTCCCACGCAGTCTGATATTGCCCATCCGGATACTTGCGCCGATAAGATTCGAAGGTCAGGGCGAGGTGCGTGTGGGTATCGACTATGGGCGAGGTGGGTGAAACAGCTGCATGGGTGACGAGGAAGTTGGTTTCGGGGATTACGGCGGGCGCCTTTTTTGCCGAGGTGATTCCAGCGGCAGCAGAACTGGCAGACGGTCCGGGACGGTAGTTGGATCTTCTTCCAGGCATTTCGGTTCGTAGTATAGGTTTATGTAGGCAGTGGAAGGTGTAAAGGCGAGATATATATTCTCAGACTTGTCGAGTCGCTTTCTATGAACTAGAAAAAAGGAGTTTTCGAGTCACGGAATTTTGATTCCGCTTGACTCACACCGGTTGTCGATCAGAGGAGCAGACCTTTCTCAATTCTCCGGCATGATAACAGCAAGTGTGTGCCTGTTGGCGTAGTTCATAACACTGCGAAGGGACCGGCTGGTGATCAACTGGTGATTGCAAGCTTTGCACTTCAACATGCCCGAGATCGCCGGACACATCAGTTAAAATTCGCATTGAAGAAGATAAAATGGATTGTTGTAATGTACAGAATGATCGCCTACTTCTTGTTCGCCGCAATGGCCTCCTCGATGAGCTTCTTGCTGCTCAGCTCCCCGCCCTTGAACAGCTCCAGCGCGTCGTACAGTCGCTGCTTCGTCACCGGGTCGCGCTCGATCGACTCCGCGAGCGCCTTGCCTCCGTCGGCAAGGTAGTTCACGTCCGTCGGCGCCATCGACGCGTCCCAGTTTCCACTATGCGCCCAGTTGGCCGTGAGCGGGTCGGTGTTTGAGACGGCGGCGAGCCGTGCGGGGGTAGCGTGTGCGTTGGCGTAGGGCTGGGTCATGTCGACCTTGGCGACACCGGGGATCTTGGCTGACGCGGACGCGACGGCGGGAAGCTTGGAGAGATCGGCGAGAACCTGCGCGGAGATGGTCGCGTGGTGCATCTGCATCTCGCCGCACGCCATCGCTTCCTCCGCGGAGATGAAACTGTATACGAGATTAGGGTTGAAATAGAAACGAAGGAAAATGTGAGACGTCGACGCACCTGGCGGACTTGATCATGGGCTGCGGCTTGCCAGTCTCCTTGGCCATGAGCTTGTAGGTTTCGAGCATTTGCATCATGCGGTGGGACATGGGGTGCTCGAGCGCCGGGTCGTCGGACTTGGGCCAGAGCTTTGCCGGCTCCGCGTGCGCGCGCACCTCTGTGAAAATAAAATCAACCGAAGTTGAAACTCAACTGAGGAAGGAAGCGAACCGTTGTAGTAGGGGCTGATGTAGAGACACCCGGCCTGGCTGGAGGCAATGGCTTGCTCGAGTGAGAACAGCGAGGTGCCGAGGGTGCGGATGCCCTCCTTGAGCAAGATGGGCCCAGCATTCATGGCGGGACCGGTGGCGGGGATCTTGATGCAAAAACGATCCCTGGAGGAGAAGTTGTTAGAGTAAGCATGTAAATTGTACACGGTACTCACTTGGAAATTCCGACTTTCTCGAGCTCAACTGCGTAGCGTCTGGCATGGTCGATAACCTTCTGGGTGTCGTACGCATGGAAGGGCGAGGTCTGGAGGAGCACGCGGCCCTGCAGATTGCCAATGTTGGCAGCGCAGAGGAGCGCGGACTAGATTTAATCCGAATCAGTAGACTATCATTGCAAGCCGAAGGAACGCACAATGCGGTCAAGAACCGCCTCCCAGCCCTTGTCGCCGTACTCTTTGACCGCTGTTAGGAACATCTCGCGGTTCTCGGGAACCTGCATCTGCTCGTTGACGACGAGCTGGTTGCTGGTCATGTTGTGCGGGGTAAATGGGAGCGCCGTGGCGACGTTGGGGTCCATCGAGTCGACATCGACATTGAGCTGGGTTTCGAGAACTTCGACGAGAGTGGCCATGGTTGTTGAATGGGGTGAATTTATGGGAGGGAGTCCAAAACTTGAACGCATTTAAGCAAGACAACTGCGCAGGGGCTCACTGCACTGTGGTGTTGGGCACGCAGGGACTGGGCTGCACACAGGGCAATCCCATCACCAAGGACACACCCCATGATCTGGTTTAAAATTATCCCAGGTTGTGAATCGTTCCTGAATATCAGCTCTCCATGGATGTCCGAAGACGGAATGAAGATGTGTACTAGTAGATTTTCAGACCTACACGTTTATCTTGCGACATCGGTGAGGTGTGAGCCTGTTCAACTGGAAACCCTTGTTGATTAAATATCCCTTGGTCTGTGAGCCGCAATCCACGATCGTCGTTTGGTGGTTTGCGGCTGTAGTTTGGGGGGGTGAGGGATGTATTATACGGTTTTAATTTCCATTTCGTGGTTTCGGGTTGTAGGTTGTTGTGAGATTAGTCGAATTGATGCGATCATGTCCAACAATCCCACGGTTGCAAGCTCACGGTTGCAAGCTGTTCTGAACAAGAAAGCAACCGCTCTTTGAAAGTTGGAGGGGTAGAAGGTCTGAAAGATATTATCCGTATAGGTAGGGAAGGAGATTAGGATTTTTCCTCCATCATACCGGTATGATGGACGACAACATTATGCAACTGAATCGGAGGCAGATATATTCATGGGGGGTTAAGACTCTTCGGTAAGGCTCTATGTCCATTGACTGTCGATAATAGATGTATATGCCTTATAATATCCTTTAAAATGGTAACAAAACTCTGCCCGCAAAGTCAACCTGGGAGAAACCGGAATGATCCGGATACCGGCATCTTCGCCGGTTGGTTTGCTATGATTCTGAATGTTGAGAACTTGAGATGGAGCCGTTATCTCCTTGTCGCTTTCCAACTCACCCCAAGTCCATACCTATCCCGACAGGTTGAATTTGGTGAATCAGGTTTTCACGTACTGATCGAGATAAAATTTTGACATGCCGTTTAGGATGACGATAGGGCCCCCGGAACTGATAAAGGGGACTAAACGAGGCATCGTCCAACTTGCAAGAGTTCAACTTCATTTCGACGACTCACGAGGATTTGTTGCAATCACTGATCCGATCAGTGATGTACCATTCACAGCCACACGCCTCATCCTTCTTCCGCGTTCAACTCTCTTCATGCTAACCCGCTGCGGCGCTGCCTGCTGCCCTCAGTAGATTAGTCTGCGCAGGGAGGAGGGGAGGTATGTGTAAAACCGCCGTTCGACGAGTGCGGGAATGAGTGAGGCTGAACAATGCTTGAATCACTCATCGACAGACTTAAATTTCGCCGTCTCGGGTTGGCACGTCCTACTTAGGGGTTCCGATACAAAGGGGATTTCAATTTGATCCGCTACAAGATGAAAACTCGCGCCTACGCTCGCCCGCGAAACTTGAATCACAGATTGATCACAGATGTTGACAACAGAGCAGGCTGGAGGTGCGTAGCCATTACGATGCTGACCGCGGCGCAGTATACCTACGAATAATTTCCGCTTCGTCGATCTTCAATTGAAGCGCGTCTTATCTGATACTTGCCGGTGCTGTTTTTGCATATAGAACGAGGTCTGACACCCCTTTCAAGTTGTTCGACTTACATAACGCGCCTGCGCAGGTGCCGACTGTACAGGCGCATCAGGCACGCAGGTCCGCCTGTGCAGGCTCATCGACGCACACAGGGCAATTTGTATGCCTCCGTGTCATGGGACATTCGAAAACACTCAAGACTGCGCAACGTCACGGCCAAGGACAACCCGCGTGATTACCCCATTCCCCCGGATTTCCAATTTTACAAATTGCTCCAGCTCCTGAATGATGCATCGCTTCCCCGTGGGGGGCATTACTTACGATCAGGCCCACTTGGTGTGCCCTGTATGTGTCCACATCGCCCACTCGTCCGATGCCTTTAAAACCAGACACGCTCAAGCTTACCGACGCCGACCTTCTCCGCCTCTACCATGTCGTCGATAAAAAACGACAAGGGCTCCAGCATTGAGCACCAGGAACACTATTCCGAGGCGCCTGTCGATCTCGCCAACAATGTCAACGCAAAGTACGTCTTTTCTTCGCGGTTTTGCTGTTGTTCAACTACTCAACGTTTTCCAGAATCAAGAATCCGCTCAAAGGCATCCCGAAGGACAAGCTCTTTGCGCAGGTCACCGACTTTTGCAACACGAACGGCTTCTCCGACCGCGTGCCTCTCTTCCAGAAGGCCGCGCTTGCCGCTCAGAACCCGGCGGGCTTTGAGACTATAGAAGAGTTCGACGAGCAGGATCGGTACCATCTGCGGCGCGAGATTACCCGTGCGTATAAATTGTGCCTCGCGTCATTCGCCTTTGGCTGATTAGTTTATTGCAGACAAATGGAGTCTCCCGATGGCGTTGTACTACACGATCTTCATCACGTCCCTGGGCTCTGCGATTCAGTGCGTACGATATCTATTCTACCTGGTTCCATTACCCAGATATTTTCCGTAGAGGATGGGACAACACGGGCGCGAATGGCGCGAACCTCTCATTCCCGGTTGAGTTTGGCATCGAGCAAAACACATGGCTGGTTGGGTGCATCAATGCTGCGTGCGTGGATTCTTTTTTAAACACAGTTTTTGTTCGCTGAATGTTCAACAGTCCTACAATTCTTGGTCTTATGAGTGCATGGTTAAGTGACCCTATGAACAACTACATCGGGCGACGCGGCACGATATTCGTGACAGGTCTTTTGTGCGCCTCCTTCTCGATTTTTTGTTTTTTATTTCTGCTGATATTCACGCTTAGCTGTGTATTTCCCGTCCTCGGCCAGGCATTCACGCGCAACTGGTGGGAGCTGCTTATTTGTCGTATGCTGCTTGGTGTTGGTGCGTCTACTTCAGTTCGGATGTTTTTGAATCTACTTATGTTGAACCTCAGGAATTGGTATCAAGATCACCACCATCCCCATCTTCAGCTCTGAGACCGTCCCCGCTATCATCCGCGGTGGCCTCGTCATGACTTTCCAGCTTTGGGTGGCCTTCGGAATCTTCATAGGATTTTGTTCCAACCTCGTCTTCTACCGGATCGGGCGCCACGCATGGCGATTCCAGCTCGCTGCAGCCTTTGCACCCGCCGTTCCGCTTCTCATCCTCGTCTGGTTCTGCCCCGAATCACCCCGCTGGTTACTGAAGAAAAAACGCTTCGAAAAGAGCTTCAAGAGTTTCTGTCGCCTGCGGAATTCGGAGCTCCAGGCCGCCCGCGATCTCGTATGTCTCTTGCCTGAGCTCAACTGGCCGCCGGTTAATTGTTTTGCAGTACTACGCATACACGCAGCTCGTAGAGGAGGACATTGCCTTTGGCAATAGCACCTTTTTCGGCCGTATTCGCGACTTGTTTGTCATCCCTCGACTGCAGCGTGCTACACTCGGGTCGATGGTGGTCATGCTCGCGCAGCAATTTTCAGGAATTAACATTATGGGTGCGTTTCTCTTCCGCCATACCTTACTCTCAGCATCCTCACACCTTCGTCAGCCTTCTACTCCGCCACCATCTTCGCCGAGGCCGGCTACAACACCAGGACCGCACTGCTAATCTCCCTCGGGTTCGGTGCGGTCAACTTTACCTTTGCGTTCCCCGCCATCTGGACTATCGACACCTTCGGACGCCGCAACCTCCTGCTGTTCACCTTCCCCAACATGGCGTGGGCCTTGTTCCTTGTGGCTGGATGCTTCCAGCTCAGCGTTGACAACGCCGCGCGACTACCGCTCATCGCGACGTTCGTGTTCGTGTTCACTGCATTCTACTCTCCCGGAATTGGGCCGGTGCCGAACGTCTACGCGGCGGAATGTTTCCCGCTGTCACATCGCGAGACGGGTGTTGCCTGGAGTATCTTCGTGAACAATACCGTCTCGACGATCTTGGGGCTGACGTTCCCCAGCATGTTGGCTGGCATGGGACCCACTGGTGGTGTGTACCCCTCCCCGTTTCTCTTTCAGCCTCCCAATAACCCAACCACCAGCATTCTGTTTCTACGGCGGCCTCAACCTCGTCGCCTTTGTGATGATCTTCTTCTGGCTTCCTGAGACCAAGTGCTTTCCATTCTTGCTTGACCGATATCATCGAGCTGACCTGAGCTTGCAGACAACGCACGCTCGAGGAGCTCGACTTCATCTTCGCTGTGCCCACGCGGCGGCACATGAGCTACCAGATGCGCACCTGGGCGCCGTGGTTCGTACGGCGGTACATCTTGTGGCAGCGCGACGCGCACCTCGAGCCGCTGTACCAACTCGACGGCGTGCTCGGCGACGGAGAGGGCACCAAGGTCGATCACTTCCATTAACTGGGCCCACCCACCGCCCTCCGCTGTTCGGTTTACGTTTTTTCAATTATGATTCATGTTGTACGATTCTAACCCACGCGTGGATGGACGGAAGGGTGTTTGTGTTATACTGTATATACTTATCAACCAATGGACTGGGTATAGTCCATACGAAACTTTTGTTAATTTTAGTGTACAACGGGACGAATGAATGACTGGCACGACGAATGAATGCGTGGGTTCTACTTGGCCTGTGTGATTTCCTTCGACCGAGTTGAAACTTCAACCTTGAACAAGAGTGGTTAATCCACTTCCTTCCTTCCAATACTTGAAGCCTCTTTACTCGGATTCACATCACGAGCCAATGCTGAAAAGCAATTTTACTTTATGTAAAAGAAAGATGAACATGGGGCGTTCCCGGCTGAACCGTGGGAAGAACACAGCCATATCATTGGATCCCTCCAAAGTCGCTCAGACGCGTCCAAACATAGTCCGAAACTCTCTAAGCAAAGACGTAAATTAAGGCGGTGATAAGGCCAGAGCCCGCCAACGATATGACAACTACGGCGCGCACGACCGGGGCCGGTACCTTGACGTCGTGCATCGGGTTCTGCGCGTCTGAGAGCTGCTGGCTCGATGGGCAAGGCTCCTCTGAATTAGCGTGGGGATCGATCATCGGTAGTTGGACAAAGCCGCGGTGGGGTACGTGCGAATCGCGAACAATAGCTGCTGTTGTAAACGCAATGTACAGCCTGAAGGTATTATTATTAGCATGCCACCTGCATTCGGCGGAGTTGTCTGGCGTACCAAAGAGAGATGAATACTAAATGCGACGTTTGATAAGCGGAGATGGTTAACGAAAAAGAATGGACGTACTGAGTGTGTTGTACAGTACTACATTGACAAAAATAGCCGAATCAAGAAAGAGCCAGACTGCGCTTATCTGATGTTTCGTTAGTACCGGAAAAGCCACGAAAGAGCTAAACTTACTACATGGAACAGGGATCCCAGCGCATAGAGCCACTTTCTACCATATGCGAAAAGGAGCACCTAATGAATGGATTAGAGGGTTATGGGGACCAACGTAAGAAGCAGAGAATGATGGCTTACAACAACGAAGTCGTTGGCGCCACCCAAAACAGAGGAAGCGATGAAGACGAGTGATATGCTCGGAAGGGCCAACGTAGCAGCGAAGAGGACAAAACCCCAAAGGCCCGCGAGTATGAGCGATTTTCGGACAGTGAAATGGAGCAGCAGAGCGTTCATGAGGATTTCGACTTGTCTGTTAAGGGCTATTCAACCACGGAATATCTCGATAGGTGGAATAGACATGCGTGTGCATGATTGCGAACATAAACGTCTAGACAATCGGGTCAGTATTGGTTTTGACTTGAAGAACAGCGCGCACTGTTCGGTTCGTCCTTCCTCTTTGGTAGAAGACCAGGGTCCCGAATATTGCCACGGACCTGGAGAGCTCAATAATGAATGCTGCGGGTGCAAGAAGAAGTTGCATACCAGAACCACAGTATCGCAAGGTGAGAAAAAGACCACAAACTTCCGTGCGACCAATGTTTTCTCGAGAATAGCCAAACAACGAAGGAGCCGACGATAGGCGCAAAAATGGTCATGACGAGCATCGCATTTCGAACGGTATTTTCTCGGGCTGTAATTGTATCGTAGGAGCCACCGTGAGGAACAACAGCGTCGTCGATAACTTGGAACGAAGGAGGCATGGTGGGAGTGCAAGTGTAAGCCAAAACGCTCTGATGCAGAACTTTTTATAGCCGGCCCCTATTCGGAGCCGAGTAGGGCGGAATCGAGGGCGGGATTGGAGTAAGAAGTAAGATGACCTGAAAAGGCCATAAGCATACCTTGCGCATTTTGCATCCCCAACATGTTGAAACAATCTTTCGCTAACGCCGCTTTGTTCTGGGAACTGGTTGAGAGTTAGAATACATTGTGCCATGACCGGAGGGTGAGGGGGCAATTCATTTGGTGGATCTGGCCTTTTATAAGGTCTGCCCAAGCTGGGAGAATCAAGGGCCAAGGGTCCAGCGCTGGCCGAGTTTCTACAGGAGCTGTGATCCAACCCGAGGAAATATCAGTTCCATTCTGAGCGGCATAATCTTTGACTTTTGGGCCGAAGTCAGACGGTGCTGAGGTCTGAGCCGATAAACGGATCGTTATCCGGGATTTGGGATGGAAGATTCTGTATCATTCTCTCATGGTTGATGTATTGGTATGAGTTCGAGTCCGAATCTGCATTTATTTTGCCAGAATTGAGTAAAATAGCCATAGAGTGGCAATGAACCGCACGAACAGCAGTGGGTTGAGAAAGAACCGCCGACTTGAACTGTGGGAACTTGGCAGTCAGATCTCGCGTTCAATGCTTCCGATCACGCATGTTTTCGGGAAAGTGGAAAGGGTTGTCAAGAATAGAGCGGTCAAAGCGCTGGCTATAAAAAAACGCCGCTTGATGCCGCGCTGCTCCAATGACCATGATGGCAGGAGGAGAGAAGCGACGCCGTTGATCAGCCGAAAGCGGCAACCGGTTAACCCGCACATCCTGGTTCCAGTATCCGGTGATCCCCGACGCCCCAGAGTTGCTGTTCAGTTCAAAGATATTTCTTTGCAAATCGAGCTGTAGAGTAGTAATCTCAAAACATTCTCACAGTTTGCCATGAGGAATTACGAGAATGACTCTGCTCAATTGCAAGCCTTAGAGTCTACGCCACCTTTAATGCTTAATCGAACCAAGAATGAACACCGCTTGTTGAAGTGCTGCGTGACACGCTTGCTGCACAGAAGACAGTCAAGTATTGGGCAGGGCTCAAGCAGAAAAATCATGTTAACGTTGAGATCTCGATGTTTGCATCTTTATATCATAACGCGTAAGTTGGTGAGACGAAACCTGCACGCGCAGTGCACTTGTCTTGCGCATTTAGTGAATGGAGGAGGCGAGCGGCGAGTCCGAAACGGTCAGAAGAACGCCTGCGCGCGCCAGAGCCAGTCAGCTTGACCAAACTGGCTTGCTTTCAGTGGCGGGCCAGGGGTTGTTAGATAGAACAAAGACTATTTTAAAAATATAATGACATTTAATAACCCGGGTTGTTTCAACAACGGGGGTTGTTAAATAGAATACCCCCGGGTTGTGTGTCAATTACATGTCTATTTCGATGTCGTGTATGAACTTGTATAAATACTTCAAACTCGGCTTGGACAACTGAGGAGGACCAAGCTAGACAACGCAGAAGGCAAAGCCTAGTCGTGCACCTTTACAATCGTGGAACGGATTGTGTTGCCATTCTTATCGCCCGTCCAAACAGGATGCCCGACAACCGGTCCTTCCTCTTCCCCGCGTAGGAAATATTTCATAGTGCGGTTCGAGGAAGTGGTTGCCATTACGATCCTCAAAGGTTTATCATCGATGTTCCTCTCAAACCGCATCCCTCGGAAGAGACCCCGCTTCGAGCTACCTCTCGCGGGGCAGGTTGGAGTAGCAGGGGTGGTGCGGGATCGATAATCGCCCGAAGACTCGTCGGGACACTTGGTGAGATCGGGGGTGCCCCCATTGTCGATAGCTTTACACAGAGGAGAGTCGTTCACCGTTGCGTCAATGCTGACCACTGCATGTAAAAACAAAATCAATCATGTATAAGTGGCGGAAAGTGCGGAGACATACAGCTATGAACAAGGAGTGTCGAGTAGTTGGCATGAATAACAGGCGGATACTGCGCTGAGATTGCAGAACTCACAAAGGATCGCCGTTATTCAACCCGGCACTCGTGTAGAATTGGCCGAGAGCATTACCATGACCTTTGAGCAATAGATGTCATGAATCATCTTATAAATTATGAAAAGAGACCTCACGTGAGTTCTGACTAGGATCGGCGCATCGAGTCGTTCCAGATTGAACCAATTGATCGCCTCCATCGTATCCATCGGGGAAGCACTGGCCAGCCATCCGTTAGGATGCATATGTGTATAATAAGATTGACATTACCCCAAGACCACCATCGTATGTTGAAGCATAAGGGAATTCGTCGCAGTCGGTTCCACTAGGACAGTAATTCTTGGAACCGCAACCAATTGCAGTGCGTCTCTGGTCGGCAGTTCCAACATCACTTGTCGCATCGTAATGGAGCCGGCTTGTAATATCATGGCAGTAAAATGCATTGCAATGATTGTCGCATCTGTCCGCAGACCGTCAACTGAAATGGCGACCATTCATGAACAGAAGAAACGCACACGTCCGGATAGTCCGAACAGACTAGATCGAAGGATGGTGTAACGGTGACCTGAGCCAAAATGGTCTCCGTCACCGATAACGCGACAACAGCGACGGAAAGAATTTGGACGTTGGGAAGCATTTATGGAGGAGATGCTAGTTTCGAGGAGGTAACTTTACTGAGGACGTTGTCGAGGGCCTGTTTAGCATTTATACTGCTTCGTAGACGCCCAGTCGTTTTAAGGGATCATAGCCTCCAGACTGACTGTATAGAATCGCAACTCAATTGTATGGCCGCATCGAAACACAAGTCCCATGGGTACAGCCGTTTCCGAAAACTTGGGCAGGTTTCATGTGGTGGTGCAGCCCCGTTTTTGTGGCCTTCTTCCGTTCCACCCGTCAGCCCTAGCTCCGAAAGTCGCTCCCAAGCATCCCCGCGAGATGATTCAGCTCCAACCCAACAAGGATGACACTCAGGACCACACAAAGAAGCACATTTTTACCTGTAATCTCAACGAAACGTGTCTATTACATTGCATGTTGTCAGAGGAATGTGCCGGAGAAGTAAGGGAGTGCACGTTGGATTTACGCGTATACCTATGAAAGTCTTTGAGAGGTGTTGGAGCACGGTGTGGTCACATCACCGTGCGGAGCGGAGGGAGACGGTAGGTAGTTGAGTAGGTTTGAATCCACCGTAAACAAAAACGAGCGTCTGATGATTGCGCACACGGTTGCTGCGCCACGTTGTTGCCTTCGCCGTCGCAGGATGGAGCCACAGTTGCATTCGAAAACATGATTGAGTCGATTTTACCTCTGGTTGCCAAGAGGATATATTTGAGTTATTCCAGGCTTATTGCGCGGTCCCAAAGTTTAAAGAGCTCAAAAGGCCACACTTCCAGCTACATAAGCCAAAAAGACGATTTTAGTTGATAGTTGAAAGTTCGGCAAGAGTTCGGCATCATCTTCAGCTGGCCGCCTCGTATAACCTCAAGTTCGGGATCCCAGGCCATATATGACGCCGGTTGCTGAGTATGGTGGGAGAATAATCAGCCAGGGAGCCAATTGGCGCGAAATTGGCGCGAAGGTTTTGCTGTCATAATGTCAATGATTCGTGCCGAACTTTGTGGAGCTCTTGCCGAACTCACTCTAGCGTTTTTGACTTAGCTGTCACATTTAAACTTGGTAGTATGTAGGTACAAAGTAAAATTCGGCTTAAATCGGGCTGACCGGCTGACTCCTGAGGCCTGAGGACGTTGGCGAGAGCTTGTTTAGTATGTACTGTACTACTTCGTACGACGTAGGCTGCTGTTGGTCTCCTTATGCTCCATACGACTCCACATTCGATGGCTGTGCGACGTGCGTACGAGTTGCGTACGAGGGTGACGACCGTATGTCATCGTTCACGCCGTCTCCGTCTCCGTCGCGGTGGGGCCATCAATGCGATACAGTTCGAGTGGCGCTCCTTGATTTTTACCTCTGGTTGCCAGGATTGTAGCACTGCACTTCCTGCCTTCCTTCCACATAAATTCAAACATCACGGTGACCAAAGTGCTCCAAAACCACGCTACATCTGAAACAAAGAGCAAGGTTCGAAAAGCCCCACTCAATCAAAGATGTATCATGATTTGTATAACAACTGTAGGGCCACGAAGCTCGCTCAATCATCCACCATGAGTCGCCCCGTTCCTCTATACACGACCAGCTCGGAAGTCAGTGATGCCTTGGTTGAAGAGCTTCAAGCGACTTTCCACAGTGCTCCTTCCTCCCCTCCACCGGGCTTGATCGAGCGCGTCCCAAATTCCGACTGGGCCATCGGATGCAGTCCAACAGACATACTGAAACGCCACCGAGAACATCATATCCGAGAATTCGCTGCAAAACCGCTCGTAATACTGGATAATCAGACCGCGAGAGACAAGACTGTGCTTCTAGTTGAGCCGCGGCTTGGCGAGGATGGAGCTCCACAACAACCGATCGAAGCTAGATGGCTGCGATTCGAGCCGTCGACAGTCTCTGTGACGGCTATGAATATTAAGATTAGCAACCAGAGCATTAAAGAGGTAGGCACAGCGGCCTTCCTTCGGGGGAATTCGAAGCTGATCGTTCAAACAGTTGGAATACCATCTCGACCCTGACGGGATATGGAGGAAGTTCAAATAAGATGGGTCCGTAGGCATTCGGAAGTGTCGAAGGTTTTCTGACTATGATTTCACCTTGCAGGTTGCGACTGGGTTGCGGGATCTTAAGAAGGTTTAATATACGTAAAATATGGTTCCAGGACATTCGAATCTTTCAAACAATGTCGAATCATTTTTGAAGCCCGCTGAAGTGCAACCGTGCAAAATGTTCTAACTTGTTGGCGAGTTGCACGGAAAGCTGGAAGCGCTTGCCAACTCGTACACTTGCGGCACTTCCTGTTTTCATTGTGTTCCCTGCGTTCGGCTTAGAGAGATCCCAGGAATTCTCATTTGATCAAGTCTGGGCGGAGGCGACGGGATGTGGCTCAATACTTGATGACAATGCAAGGAGTTCGGGATGAATGAACCCACCTTCTGCATCGAAGGCATACTACGCACTGCCAGATGGTAGGTCCATGGAATTCCTATGCATCAGTTGTCTGCCTCAGCCGCGTAAGATCGAAATTACAGACAGACAACGGGCCAGAAACAAGGGCTTCGAGATAATCACCTATGAAGGAAACAGAAGACCTTGTACTATTTGTTCAAGAAAAAGAGTTGATCTCAACAGAGTTCAAGAGCATGGATCGAGAAAGAGTCGGTAGATTCGGCACGCTTGGTTTCCTCTGAAGCCGCCGAGAAGCCAACAGCGGCAATGTACATGCGAATGTTGAAGCCATCTGAGATTTGGAAAACGAGCCATACGTTTGAAGGAATCTTGAGAGCGCTCCGCTTGCGAGCGGACCGGCGAGCGTCGCAGCCGTCGAGATCTCAAAATGCTACATGAAAAAAAGTCAAAGCTTCTCTTATCTCTGCACTACCCACCTCTCCTTTTGAGCCAGCAGACCGGTTACGACCTTCGGAGGGTAATGAGTTGCCCAAACGAGGACATCACGCCCAATCTGAAGGCATTACCGTAAACAGGGGTGGCATAAGGAGGCCGGACGCAATGCTCAAGGAAAAGACGAGCCCAGTCCGTGGGTGGCATGAAGCCGGTCAATATGGTGCCGCTGCGCATCTGTGGTGGGTTAGACGCGTCAAACATTGCGTAAAGTATAACACACATTTCGCTCCCTTCGAATCGGATTGACGCGTTGTCCATGATATAAATTGAAAGAGATGTCAACCGCGACTTTCTGGACCAAGCCCTGTCTCGCTGAATCGTTGCAGCCGCATTCCTAAGCTCGCCCCAGGGTTGATGCAGGTCGTAGGAATGCAGCTGCAGTAATTCAGTGAGATAGGGTTGAGAGAGGGACTGAGGTGGCTAGCCAAGAGCATGAGACTACGAGAGAAATGGGGTGCAAGCGTGGGGAAAGGATCCTGGTAGGAGTTCAGTCTAAACTGCTCACAAAGCACGGAGATCCTGGTGCAAAGCATTGAGCCGTGAGATAGCGCGATGTATCCCGGGCCAGAGCAGAGGCAGGAACTTACTCGGTGGTGATAGGAAAGAGCGAGTGTCACAGGCGTGACCGTCAACAATCAACAACGCGTCGTTGATCGCACGTGTTTGTTCCCGCATTTGGGAATACGGTTAAGTACCCAAAGGAACACCTAGTAACTATCTTCTCACCCTCATGTCGACCACCTTTGTCGAAGGGAAACCTGGCGCTGTAAAGCTCTAGAAGACATAACGGGTCGAAAGTCCACTTAAAGCGGTGCAGACCAGGCACAAGCCGAAGCCTTGAAGTCAACTTGAAGTCGAATTTGTAGACTCGGAGGTCAGGCGCCAAACATGGCAGCGTCCTCCCGCACAAAGTCAGCCAACCGAAGGCGCAAGTCCAAACCGGTACGACAGATCCGGACTCATTATTGACACGCATTCAATACCCGACATTTGCAGCGCATTCTACATGTCAAGTCGATGACTCGGATGCGACCTACACTGAGAAGAATTGTTACTTCAGTACGCTCAATCTTTTTGTGTTTTCCACGATCCTACGTGGGTACGCAGAATTGGAAGATGAGCTGCTAATAAAGGAGAAGCGACTCCCGCGGTGGAAAATACGAGGTGAGATGTCTGATGCACGACGTCGATCTTCCGAGCCAATCCCAACTGGCGTCCGTGTGCACGGTATTCCAATCTCGGGCCACCTCTCATCTATGGCCAGCAACTACGCTTTTGAGCGTCAGATATGGCCCTCTGCTGAAGATGCTTCTGATGGACCGACCTCTAACTGTACCTTTCATTTTTTCCGCGACCGTTGTGTGGAGCACCTCTCCGTTGATGAGGCACTGGCACATACGTGGCTTGGAGCGCACGCGCCGCCTATCCGCTGATCTACCGCGAGGAGCAACCGGGGATGGTGGAATGAAGCTTTAGAAAGGCACATATCCTCATTACACAGAGAACGTTCGCAGGCAGTGGACATGTATTGTAAACTCCCGGCAACATAGAACCCGAGAATGCTGCCCTCGCAAGAATTGCCATATTCTTTATCTGACCTGAGATCAATACTATGTTGGCAGCGGTGTTTGGGCACCTGTTCTTAAATACCCGAGTTCAACGGCAGAGTACGGAATGTAGATGTTCCGCATGGTAGGAGTGCTCGATGAACGCTTAGCGAAAAGTTGAACTTGAAATATATATTTTTGACCTGAGGATTCTCCCTGGTTCCTCGAGATTCAACAGCGGCTACAGAACAATTTGTCTGGGTTAAACTGTGCGCCTTATCTATTTCGAACTGCCTAGGCCCTACGTTCTGACGCGGGTTCCAGTTCGCATGTGAGGAGCGCGACAAGCTGAATGCGCCAGTTGGCACCGGCTTCGAGGGCTTCAAGTCGTCGGGGTCGGTGGTTCATGGTGCCATGTGGATAACCATGTACGAACCTGGGTGGTGCAGACTACGTAATTATATTAACGGGCCACTAAATTTTCAGTTGGCCCTTGAAGTTCGAGCAAATGAACTCAGGACGTAAAGTATATTTCTAGTTCGCGCCTGCCATAGCGAATAGTGCATCTCGGTCACCGGATTCTTCCACCAATCCACGCAGCTTTCCATCCTTTTTCGTCAGCAATTGTTTCGGGCTGTCAAACTCGACCTTGAATTGAAATAATTAGAGGGTATCAACCAAGGAACAGAAAGGCTTACAATGTGCCCAGCATCAAGCACCATCTTGACATCGTTAATTAATGTTCAACAGAAAGGTTCACAGCTTACTATCTTGTCGAAATCCATGATTGTCTGCAAACGATGGGCTACAGTGATCAACGAAACATCGCCCTGCAACTCTTGTCGAAGGGAGTTTTGGATAATGCTGTCAGTCTTGAAATCTGGCGGAACGATGGTAATCATGGGCATGGCTGGATTGGCAGGTGCTTACCGATGGCGGAGGTGGCTTTTGGTGTTCAACATGTTAGAGCGCACTTGAAAAAGGAATGGATATAAGCCAACCTTCGTCTAAAATTAAGATCTTGCTTTTTCGAACGATGGCTCTAAAGATGATCTGAGATCGTTGAGACTGGAATATAAGGGATGACCTGCCTCGCAAGCGCAAAAATTTGTCTCTGCCCTACTGACAAATTGCTGCCGCCTGTTGAAATAGTGCTATCGAGAGTGATACGACCCTCATCCATTTCACTTTGAAGAGCAAAAAGGCCGGCGGCCCGCAGAGCATAATTAAGCTCAAGATCGTCATACTGTCCGAACGGGTCAAGGTTTGCTCGCAACGAGCCACTGAGCAGTTCAGGCTGAAAAAGACAATCAGACGGTGTCGCCAAGGAGAGGTAACGTTGGGGTGACTGACAACTTGAGGAATTATAGTGATGCTGCTTCGCAACGCATCAAGGTTCAACTTTGAGGTTTCAACCCCATCGTATGTCACTGAACCCTCCGTGGGAATACATCTCAGAAGTGCCAGTGTCAATGAGCTCTGCCAAGTGTTCAGTGATTGTTGCTGGCCTCGAAATGAATAAAAATCACCTTTCCAGAACCGGTACGACCAACTTCCCCAGTTTAGGTGAATAGTGCATGCGATGACCGGTGAAAGAAACGCACCAATTCCGACTCGGTCTCCAGACTTGATATGGAACGAAACATTATGCAGTACGTTGGGCGAGTCCTCAGAATATTTCGCAGACAACCCATCAACTCGCAAATCTCCGCTTGCCGGCCAATAGGCGGGAGGTTTTCCCGACTCCGTTGCAGGACTCTCGTGCTCGATGTTAATGTATGCTTGAATCCGCTCGAGACTAAGGAGAGTCAGCGATGCTCAGTGAAAACAGTTATACAGTTCCACCTATTGCCTGGATCGGAAGTGAGTACGCGTAGCACTGTAAGTAAATTCGGCCATCACACCTTGTACTTCGAATTCATTTAGAACGCGAACCTGTGAATGCGGTTTGAGTGGGCTAGACGACGAATCATATAACTACTAACAGCCCACAGAAGCATTGCAGTAAAGGTGATTGCTTGGTTGATCAAAAATCCCGAGTCGCCTGCACTGGTGTGCTTGATGTAGACAAGGTATGTCGCAAGTCCAGCTGAAAACATCGAACCCAGAATATCAATGCGGACGGAGACCCATCTATTAGTATACAATGATTAGTTTGAAACTGGCTCCCAGCCGCAACCGACCTGTTTAGGTTGTAGTAGTTGCGGGCAGCTCGAGTATATCTGTCGATCCTAGTAAGCGATTCAGTGCTGAATTTAGCTTCCGCCCCGTAGGCGCGAAGAGAAACTGAATCATGTATTATGATGTAAGATTGTGCTGCCTTGAAATACCATCAAGTACATTACCTAATCCGGCGATGGCCGCACCAAAACTTTTGAAACACAACATCAATAAAATATGCTAACATGCTTGAACGAACATACTGCGCAAGGACAGGAGCCCGCGTGTTTGACATGAGTCGCTTGACCGGCAGCTGACCGGCTATGTATATCTGCCCGATCCAAGCTCCCATTGCGCCGACGGCCATTCCGGGCACTAGCGTAGATAAGTGTAAGCTTTTGGCTTCAAGTCGAAAAGGGACACTGTACCAAAAAAGATGGGGGTGTATAAAATCACGGCGGCGAATTTCACCTGTGAGATTGCAGTCAGTCTATTTCAATGCGATACATGGCGTCAGGTATTCGCACCAGCATGGAGACAATCATGGCCGCAAGAGGCCAAAATTGGTTAGGAAGCGATTCATCAACTGCCCTCACATCGTTTGTTACACGAGCGATAATTCTTGACGCAGGGGTGACATCGAGCCATCTGTCGTTCATATTAGCGACGGAATTCACTGGGGGGGAGCAAAGGGGCGAACCTCAAGGGAGCAGTGAGAACGGAGTCGACGAGTGTTTTGTGAATCACCCTGGACGCCCTCAACTGACCGAAGACGAGAGAGATAAACACAACAGTGAGAGCGACACTAGAAGTGAAAACGATAGTGACTGTTGCTTGTTAAAAAAGTGCAGAGGGGGCAGAAGGAAAATACAAACCGAAGATTGAGAGAAAGCTATAGGGTGTTCATGTCAGTGTTAAAGGTAGAAGTTACACATCCGGAGACGTACAAAACAACATCAACTTCTTCGGCAGGGTATGGAAACCAGGAGCACCACGCTTTTTAGCGAGTGTTCCGGTGTGATGCGAGTGATGGCACATGTTTTTGACTGAGGCCCCCGAGATATGGTCCGGAAGGGGCTGGTAGGGTACGCGGGCAATGTTCGATTCTCACAGAACCATTTATTTATTGTGTAGATAGTAAGTATATAGTCTATTCTTTGTAATCTCTTTTCTCCCTCCCATATCCCGAAGATCTCTGAGCCTTATAAGATACAAATAGCACTTCGATACCACAGCCAGATCCAGCCGGCGGAAGGCCGTTCCGACAGTTCGGATCATCAGTGTGACCGGTGACTGTTACCTGTCGCGTTCAAGGGGGTCCACCTCTGCTGTCAGTCTGTTGTTTCATGAGGAGAAAATCAGTGTTTCACGGTATGTTCTGGTTCATGGTTGAATTTAAATCTCTAACATAACACAAGAAACATTGTCATTGATATTTCTCCATGTTTGAACCGGAACTCGTAAGGCAACGGCGCAAGAATCGACTTCGCCGCAAACGCTTCTGGGCTGCTGGTGTCAATGACCTGTGGGCTGTGGATCAGCATGATAAATGGAAGTACAAGTTCGGGCTGGCTCTACATTCTGGAATTGATCCATTTATCGGTCGCATCCATTGGATGAAGATTTGGTGGACCAACAGTAATCCGAGACTCATTTTGAGCTATTATTTGGATGCCATTGACGCATTGGGATGTACGTCAGAGTCAACCCCCAAAGTTTTACACTAAAGCATTTGTCAGTTATGCCCCTTGTTTCCCAGAGTGATCCAGGCACGGAAAACTTTGGCTTAGCAAACGGGCACACCTTGTTGAGGCACTTGCATGACCCAAGCCTGGAGGGAACCCTCCAACATCGGTGGATGAGGGAGAAAAAGAATGTAATGCCTGAGATTGGTTGGTCTCAATTACGCCACCGCTTTACGCCAGGGTTTGAGGATATCCTCGATGTTGGGGTGAATAATGGCTGGTATGATCCAAATAACCTTATTGAAGCGTATGTGATCATGTTTTTTTCGACAATTATCCTTCCTGATATGTTTAAAGGTTGGGTTTTCGTTGGGTATTCATTCCGTGGCTCCAACGAGAGCTAGACCTCTATTCAGAGCGCCTGAACAACACTGCAAAGCGGGCAGACCGCAACAAGGTTCTTCCACACGGTGTGCCAGATGACATGTTGGAGAATCCAGAGGACTATGGTGTCCTGGATTTCAAGGTATGTTCCCAATATGGTGGCTTCTACCTGAGTCTCATTCATACTTCAGATCACAGTTAATCCAGACGCTATCAATGATGTTCGAGTAATATATGCTCCCAGAGAGCATGAAGTCTTTGAATTAGTGCCGCTAGACTTCCGTCTGATTATCATGAAAATGTATGACGACATGGGACAGCCTGTGGTCACTCGGGATACATGTTGGGACGTCTACCTGGAGCTCCTTGGTCGATTTCACGTACTGGATGAAGCTCACCATGTTCCGCACAATATTGATGCAGAGTGGGGATACGCACTAACACTGGCTCGAGATGACTTCGCAAATGAAATTGAACTCCTTCCGAACTTGAAGCCTCTACGGAATGGTGACAATGTAATTGGATCGGGTGGGTCCTACTACATGGGTGGTGTCAATAATGGTGAGGGACTAAGTAAGTAACACTCCTAACACTAAATGAAGATGCTAACATAATATTTTCACCATTGTAGATGCAGAGCAGTCTGCCCAACTGGACCAGATGGTCGAAAAGGATGAGCCCAGTACAGGGAATGATGACGAAGATGGCGATGAAATATTTGCCTGGTTTTCCGACGAGGAGGATGCTCGTGGATCTGATGTGGATGAATGGTAGCACTACATAGAAAGAAGCAAAAAACTATTATGGGCAGCTTGTCAGGGGAACCCCTGTTTCCGGCCCTTCCGCTCCCGCATCCGGACCTTCCGGTCCCGTCCCGACCCGTTCCGGCTCCTCCCGATATCACATGGCCTGTGATTCCGCCCGGGACCTCTGCCGATCACTCCGGTTGCTATCACATGCCCCCCATCCGTAGTTACTTATATACCGGGATCTGACGCGGGTGATCCTTAGTCTTTCTTCTCTTCGGATCCCCCTCGTCAGGTCTGTCCATTTGTACCTGTAGCTACTCTGTGATATTTACCTTCGGATCCCCCTCGTCAGGACTCTTGAGTATACTCGGGCCTTGAGGTTGCCCTTACACAGCTAGAGCACTTTTTTTCTTGAACTCTACTTGGAATCCGATTCCGATTCACTCTCTATTCATTGGCATTCGTGACCCGGTCCAATTGAACTGGTCCTTGTCCAGACTGTTTCAAGTCTGACACCTGCTCAGTGTCGTCAGTGGTCCAATTTTAATTATATGTCTGCAATCCCCAGTTAATCCACCATCTCCAACTTGAACCAGGAGTCGGAGTTGTGGCTCTGAATACACCGGAATGGCACATATACAATGGTAATTTTGGCTACTGTTCCAGCAATTTAACAATGCCAAAACCATCCCGGACCTAGAGCCACGGTGTGTATTTATTCAATGGAATGATTTACCCATTGCATTGCAGCATTGGTACTCTTACTCAACCTTCGTTTGCATATCTTTTGTGAGCGATCCCCGGGACCATGCCGTCATACACTTCAACCTCCTCAGATTCATGCCCCATAGATACAACATGGAATGTACTCGTACTCAAGTGCATTGTTTCTTCAACATTATGGGGTTATGTTTACGGATCAGCAGGATGCCGTGATTCGGTCCCGGAGGATGATCAACAGCGGGCACTAGGTTCGGGGTCTTGAACCAAAGGGGGAATGCCAAAATCAGTTGGCATCACTCCCATCACACCGGAACACTCGCTAAAAAGCGTGGTGCTCCTGGTTTCCATAGCAGGGTGGGAATCGTATTGTGACGCCCAATAGCCCAGCATCCATGTTCTCAACACAACAAAGATCTGCTGGAAAAAAAGACCACCAAAGAAAAAGGTGAAGAAGAAGATCGGGAATCGGCCCGCCATTGAGAGTAGATACATTTTTACTGTGTGAAAAAGAGTAAGTCCTACGCTGCTTGGATGAAAACGAAAACTGACAAGCGGAGGCGCTGACGTGCCCTTCTTGTATTTCCTCAGCCATGATAAGTTTTCCATCCGTGGCTGTCGCAACCGGGTCGGTGGTGTCGATTTCCTGGTCGGTTTTGTCTAGGATTTTCTGATCTTCTTTTATCTGGGCCGCAAGGGTCCCGCGTTTGACTATCTCTGACATGGAAACCTGGCTATTCACTTGGCCATCGGACCCAAATGTAACGACAAAGTGAGCGATCGGCCGAACCAACGCAACATTGTGGGTCTGTTCTCTTCAGCGCGGAATAGTGGAGGAGGCGGGGAACTCACCACTAATATCACAGTCCGATTCTGGACAAGTTCGCCTGTAATTGTGTTCAGACTAAAACTACCTAATCCTGGCGCCTGATCTCACCACCGAAACATTTGTCTACGATCCACTGGGAGGTATGCACGTCGAGCGCTGCCAGCACGTCATCCAATAGAAGGATGCTCGCATTGGAGTACTGTTTGTATCACGAAGTGCTTGAGATTTTTTTTGTGTGTGTGGGAAATTGCTTACAATGGCTCTGGCGAGAGTGAGACGTGCTTTCTGCCCGCCTGAGAGTGTGAGGCCTGTTTTGGGATCCTCAGATAAATGAAGGTGGCAGGAATTGTAGTCCGCACCTTTTTCTCCGACCTCAGTTTGATCCCCGGCCTGGAACAGTGCAAGATCCGGCTCCAGCGCACACTGGTATACAACCTTTTTGTACCGTGCCTCTTCAAAAGGCGTATCGAAGATGATATTGTCCTAGTACGTGTGAGAGCGCTCAGGGAGGTCCGAGCGTATATGGAGGACGTACGCGGATGGTTTGGTTCAGAACCCACGACTCTTGGGCCGCATATGCGACTCCAAGGTCTCGCGGAAGGTTATACCAAGACTCGGGGGACGACGGGATCCAGTGCATCTCGCCTTGGGGGGGATATGAGTAGTATTCTGACCATGGCAAGGAGCACATACCCAATAGCGCCATGAGTAACGACGTCTTGCCTGTTAAGAATGAGGTTCAAATGCGCACAATAGAAGACAACAAAACCTGATCCGGTCGGCCCGACCACCAAATTGATCCGCCCGCGTTGGAAAATGACTTCCTCGTCAATTTTCAACATGAACTGCCGTTGGCGAGAGAGAGTTCCGTCAGTGTCTTTGGACCATGAGAACGTGGCGTTGCGGAATCCGATTCTTTCATCTGCCGATTGATCAGCAGGGAAGAGATCCGGCGTCTCTTTTTCATCAAACGAATCCAATAATTCCGTCTGTCAGCGAGGTCAAGTTGAGGCGTACCCCCGAACGTAACGTGCAGCGTACTTTCTTCAGGAAGGCATTGACACGGTCCAATGAGACTTTTCCCGTTACCATCTGATTCAGCCAACCTGTGATCTGGAAACATCGTCAGCATCCGAATGAAGGGAAGGAAGAAACCGTACTTGAGCAATGCTATCCCTATAACCCAGTTAGTATTCAAGCTTGTGGACCCAAAATAGCGTACCTCAGGATGTCGAACACGGTCATGCTTGAGAAGACTTTCGACGCATTGAGAGGCTGTCCCATAATCAAGGTCTTTGCGACGAATGAGCCCCAAAGAAAATGGCGAAGAAAAATAAACCAACACTGAAGATGTATTCAGTGTACAGATAATGCAGAGTCAGTGGAAAGGTCTCACTAGGTTGAATATGTGACCACCATTGTCATGACCTGTTTGCCCTTATGGGTCCTTTTCGATTAAAATTAGAACGAAAACGTACAGGTATGAGGAAGCTGTAAACAATGTCAAGTAAGTCTAGAGTGTTCGCAAAAGCGATTCACCACGTACTTGATAAGGTTGCTAAAAAGATCCAAGATACGGCGCTTTCGGATCCAAACCAGCTCTGCGTCTCGCTGTTCGGAATTAACGCCTGACAGCGAGAGAGCAAGGCAGGAAGGGGACGATACCTTTTCGGCAATTCTATCATTCATCTTACCCTCCCATCCAAACAATTTAATCTTGACCTGCTGTTAGCGATTGACGACAGTCAGGAATTTGGTCACTGACCATCCGGAGCACGTTTACGGCTACAAGCAAAATTGAATATCTGCGCCCGTCCTGGAATGCACATGCGCACCTTCGCTGACGCTTTGTACACGGTCATCCGTTCGTTTAAGCCGTTCTTTTTGCACCGACTGCACGAATTTCGCCACTAGTATATATGAGCACGTGGAAGCAAAGGGGAAACAAAGACGAACTATAGCCGGGGATGGGAGCAAGTAGAATGATGGATGCGACGCCGACCCAAACAGCCCAGTCCAACAGACCATAGAGGAACCAGATTCCGAACGCTATCTGAAGTGGAGTGTAGATAAAGAGAACCAGGAAGTCTCTGCTATCCACTGATCATGGTTTCACTAACGTCAGTGAAAGGAAAGGGCATTTACAAACGATACAGACCGATGTTTCCTATGAATGAATGGAAACGAAGTTAACACGGCTCGACAATGCTACTAACAAGGTGGCCCACCGAGATCTGTGGTGACCAGATTGTTTATTCGACCAACCAGACTTGCTTCGTTTTTTTTGGCCTCTTCTTTGACGGGTTCAACTGGCTGTTTACTTGCCGACTTGTTGCTCGATGCGCTTGCACCAACAGTGACAGAATCCTCATCGGAACGAGGGCTGTTTTCACTGTTTTCCAATGTTGCTGTGTCCTCCGTGCCATCAGGATCGGATGCGCTACTGGAAGGAGACGAAGTCTCGCCTGCAGGCGAGGCGGCCTCTGTCTCTTTACTCTCAGTAGTTTCTGCCTTCATACGGATTCGCAAGCTGAGGAGAATTAGCCTGGGTAACATTATACCCACCCGCAGCTTACCTGTGGGTAAAGACCAGTTGCCTGGTTAAGATCAACTCGGTTAGCGAAAACGGTATCAAAATGGCGATTGCGCACGTAATAATGGCCTCTGCCCGCACAAGAGATCGCGTCTTGAAACCGGTTACGAACAAGACAGCGCGTCCAAAAAAACCGACGTACGTTGAGGAAGATGTACCACTGCATCGCCACTGATGCTGAAGAAACGATGGGTTATGCATACAAGTGAACCAGGTTCTGCTCACCAAAAAGCGGGCCGAAGAAGATGACCGCAATCCAGACCCACGGGCGCATTCCGGCGCTTTCGTCAAGGGTTTCGATGTACCTAGTGCAGTGAGAAATTGGATGTCGGCATAGCAAATTCGATCTTACAGAAGTAAACGATTCATCGCAACCGGCCTGAATGGTTATGAATAAATGATAGCGGTTTCTCAACAGCAGGGATGGTCACCCAGAATAATTCGCAAAGACTCTGAAGACAAGCAAACCGGCCAGTATGGTAAATTCCCGATAGAAAACGCGCAGCAGTCCAAAGAAAATGTGCCGGTGTGATTTGTCCAGATACTGGGATTACACCAATAAACGGACGATCGGGGTCATTAGGTTCATTTCTTGCCTGGAAGCTCCTGGCCATGAGATGGGTTGAGGAATCGGTGTCACACAGAGGATACAGCTCGTCTTCCTGCAGCTGAGATTGACGGTACGCCTGGAAGACGATACGGTCCAGGAAAAAGTACAAGGCGAAGGAGATGATGGATGCAGTCTGTTCCGGATTGATGACCGCCATGGGGTTCTGTTTTTTTTTCTCGTCAGAATCGAAACCGCAAGAAGATTTGGATACTCACCAGCGGATCAACAGGGATATATTGACGAGGTGTGAAGAGTGGAACTACGACGGCGGTCATGAAGAGGAGAGCTATTTTCACCCACAGTCGAGGTCCTTCCACGAGGTCCTGGGGAACGCCGCTGAACGTGGCTAGCGGGAGCACGTCTCTGTACATGTACACGCAAAACGTGACGAAAAGCACGAAATTGACGTGTCTGACGATTTGGTGGCGCGCTTTCTTGGGACTAATGGAAAAAAAGGCCAAGATCGATGCGTACAGCTACAGACAGTTCAATATCACATGAAGCGAAGAATGGGGCACTCACATAGGGTGTGCTCATAAGTATCTCCCAAACGAGTCGCGTGTCTTTATCTTCATTCCATTGAGTCACGGAGACGGCAAGAAGACACAAGCTGCCGAGCAAGCGGGACACTCGATAGCGCAGAATGGCGCTTGCTCCTATCCCAGGAGAACTGTGTGTTGACCGATTTCTGACGCGTGAGAGCACGAAATGGAAGACCAAAAGAAGCGCTGAAATTCCCGTGCAGCAAGCGGGAACAAGAGGTAGTTGTCGTCCGCTAGCATACGGAACACGGACAAGGTCCATGACCACCTGAAGAGGTGCGAAAGACATGCCGCGCGTGGAGTGAGTGACTGACTGAGTCGGACAGGGTCGGACACTTCGAGTTAGTGCGGGGAAAGCTGATGTGACATAACTGTCACACGGTTAACCGGTTAACCTAGTACCGGTCACATAGTTACGGTCACCGTGGGCTTGTAATACGTGCACGTTTATTCTGTGAGACATATTAATCGTCGACTTTTCCTGGGGGGTTCAAACTTCAATCCAGATACTCTCAGCATCTACATACTGACGGGGATCTTAGACTATCGGACAATCTCGGATCACGGTCGAAGACACAGCCTCTGATTGCCGATCCCTGCGAAACTGGATTTAACTAAAATCAGTGTGCATGTTGTGTGCATATGCATGTACGTATGGTTCCTCGCCCTGTCGTCTGCTTCCAACACTATGCTAGGCGAAATCTGTACTTCTGGCGGGGTTTGCAAGTACGGAGACTTTATCATTCATTACTTTGACCTTGGCTGAACATTCGACCAGGCAGCATGAAGGCATGTCGCAGATATGAGATCATGGAACCTATACTCATCTCCCCCTGTTGTAGTGGACTCTGATGGACCTTTCGATGCACCCTGATAAGCAGGATCGCCTCAGGGAAGAACTCTCGGCTTTTTTCAACCACTGACCCCTCATACGACACCTCGGCGCTGCCGTACCTTGAAGCAGTCGTGAGCGAGGCATTACGCCTTCACCCCATCATAGATGTCGATGATGCCCCGCGCTTGGTATGTGTTCCATCACTTCGGCAGTGAGACTGATTCCAAACGCGCGCACCAGGCTCTCGAAGGCGACGTGCTGCCTCTCAGAACACCAATTCGCACAGCATCTGGCGCGTTGATAGGTAGAGTCCCTATCCGAAAAGGTACGGTACTCACCGTACCGGTACCGTTGCAATACACGAATGTGGCGATATCGAGTTGGGGTGCGGACGCGGCGAAGTTTAAACCTGAACGGTGGTTGAGAGACGTGCCGGCCTCTGCAAAGGACTACCCTGGGTACCACCACACCATGTCCTTCCTCGATGGGCCCAGGACGTGCCTAGGCGGGTTTGCGATTATTGAGATGAAGGTAGTTGCCCTTCCGACGAGGGGATACATGCACTGACTGTTTCAGATCGTGTTGTCTTTACTGACCCGCAAATTCGTGTTCTTACCGCGCGATGGGAAGGGCACCAAGTTTGACCCGGCGTTTTTTTCTCGGTTTACACCCGAAGGTCGCTGGTGAACCAGGTAGTCGGCTACTAATGCGCGTAAAGCGAGTCGAGTAGATCCTGGAATAAGATGTTATGGCATTGTGACGAAAAAAATCATAGAAACTTTCTAACATCTCGTAAATGTTGTAAGAGGATTTGGGGACAGCATATTTGCCGATAGCGTTATAGATTCAAACACCGTTGAACTTGAAATGTCGTGTATGTCCCTCACGTGCGCTTGGTTGAAATTGTGGTTGCGCCAACTGGTCCGCAGCCAGACGCGATTCGTTCGGGTGACCGGAGAAAGGTCGACACGTTTCGACGAGAAAGGGTACGATCGTAGGAGGATAGCAAGCGAGGATCGACACAGATGACGATCGAGAAAAGACGTGAAACACCAGCGGCCCAGCGTCAGATATTGCTCTCAGTCAAACGGAGGTACGCGACCCAGCGGCTCCGCGCAGCCGTACATGTGGAGAGTGTGCTTGCGCAGGAGCGTCACGCTGAGCCCATTTTTTTGGAGGTGCGGATGGATCGGGGTATCAGTTGGACTCGTATGAGAATATTGAGGTGATATTCTTGCGGACTCACAAATCCGTGTTAACGTTCCGTGAGCTCCGGCGAATGAATCTATATATTAAATTATGGCGTGGATGTGTGTGGATGCAAGTGAGTATGTACTCTGAACCCTCCTCTGTCTAGGGTCTACGTCCTTCTTCATATGCTGTAATTGTATATCCCTGGTCGTCGGGCGAGAGGCGACGAAGCGAGATCGGTTCGTCGGGCACCTCGACGAGGCTCCTCTATGTACATAGTAGTGCGAGAGTCGTGGAAAGTGTTTCCGGGTGGCTCAAGACGATTTCCTACCCGGCGCCCTGTCAAGGGCCTTCATCCCGTTTAGTTACCGCGCTTTATTGGGAACCGCAGCTCACCTGCATCCTCCGTTCCAGCTCCTCCATTCTCCGCTCGAGGTCCGAAAAGCGCTGGATCTTCGCATCGTGATACTCCTTCAGCATCCCAGCCTGTTGGTGCTTGAGGCCTTGGAACGCATGGTCAAGCTCGTGATGCCACGGATAAAGGACGGTCGTCTGGAAGGCGAGGGCAGTGGTCGCGACGACGAAGTTGACGTAGGAAGGATCTGCCGGGCGCGAGCGCCGAGGACCATCGCGCGGCGGGGTGGGTGAGTGTGGTGGGATGAATGAGAGTTGTAAATAAGGGGAAACAGGATGAAACGCGGAGAAGCGCGGGAGAAAAGCTCCTGATTTTCGTCGGAACAAATCTCAACCGCAACCGTGGGCCTAGGCCGCGTTATCTGATATGATTGGGGAGATCCGAAATCTCCCGAAATGGATCCACAAATGAAAGTATGAGTGTAAAAGATTCGAGTTGTCGTGTCCGCTATAAGAAACTCGAGGGGTCACCGCGGCCGGTCACCTCGAACCAAATAAGTTTTACCATACTTTCTGATTATGATTCGGAAGTGAATTTGCCGGTGGTAAAAGATCTATCGCAAAGATCCGAGTCTTGCCCGAGTCGGACTTCGAGTACAGGGGATGAGAGCGTTAAGCATGCTTCAACAACAGAGCGTAAGCAAGATGCATATGGAAAACACCTCGGTTTCAGCTACTGCATAGATTGAAAATGAACTCACTTTTGGCTTATGATATTACTGGCAGGAATATATAATAATCCTTGGTTCATGTGAGGTAATTTCTTGGTTGCGTCTCCTAACATTTTTGACTTGTCGAAACGGTTTCAGGCTAGTTGAACCAACATGTCAGCGCTTCAGCCTCGGCCAGTTGGGACGATTGTGTGATCCAGCAAAACGGGCCGGTTCTCCCAGCTGAACCAAAAGTCAACCACCCATCTCAGCCAAGATCGGAACTACACATATCCCCATACAATACATTCCACAGAAACTCCCACTATCAGGTATACATAGAATGCTACTTGGTAGAATATCAGGAGAGCCAGAGTGCATCGAGGACGACGTTCGGCGACCTGTGCAGAGAGATAAATTGTCAGTGAAGGAACGAATATAGTGGATGAATTCACGCACAAGAAAGTGGCGCCCGACGAACCCGAGGCGACGGAGATCGTGATTGTGTTGGTCCCGGCGATGAGTGTGCCGCTGGGGATCGCGTATGCGTACAAGATGTTCTGCGACGGCAGTCAGCACGCATCTCGGTTTCAAAAGACGAAGGAAACTCACGTTTCCGCGCCACGTCCCACGCGTAACACCACGGGAGTCGGGCTGGTTGGGAATCACGGGGATGGCACTGGTCCAGCTGCCGATGTTCACGACGGGGCGGCCGCCGGCGAAGGCATTCGTCGTCGCGATAGATAGGGTCCGCGCGCCAACTATATCGTGTTAATCAACGGGTACCGACTCGGTATTAAGCACGTACTCTGCGAGGAGGTGAGCGTTGTGCGGAGAGTAAGGGGTCCAATGGCCTGGAAGATCGCCATGGGGAGCGAGGTGGCGGCGCTGCCGACCGTAAATGTTACGGGGCCCCAGGAGGACATGCGCGAGTCGCTCGGGTGCATCGTCTCGATTTTACTAGGGGTAGGGTAAGCCATATGTACGGCGTGGTACGAAAGCGACCTACTCAGCATTGAGGAAACCACGGGGCGTCCCGTCGTAGTCTCCAATGGACCAAATCATCGTCGGCAGCTGTGGAATTGGTAAACAATGATTCCGCATGCTAGGTTGAACATACAGAAAGAGACGAAGCAATATTGGCGGTGGTCGTTCCTCCGGCACTGACACCAACGCTGGAAGTGCCCACGGCGAGCTCAACCTCGTACACTAGCATGTTTTTGTGAGCATTAAATCTTTTGAACGACATAATAGCTCACGGGTCATAGTATACGTTCCAGGCTTCATGAAAGGACTGACGTAGTTGCCGCTCGTGTCCGCGCGAACCCAGTACTCCGCGGCGCTGTTGCTCCAGCCGACGCTGAGGAGCGACGAATGGGTTGAGCGGAACCCGCTCGCCTTCCCGGTCACGCGTCCGCGCGCCGCCTGGGCCACAAAGCCCGAAATACTTCCCAACGACGCCCAGAACGAAGGGTCGAATGCGCCGGGCGTAGCACCAGTCGTGAACCATAGCGCGTATGGGCCGTGGAAGCCCTGCCGGAAGGCCTCCGGGTTCGTGTGGCCCGAGTTCATGTAGAAGTATAGTTCATTGTCGCCGCCAGTTTGAACGTTGATGTCGCGCATGAAAGGGCCGCCTGAGGATGACTCGTAGCCTGTACCGGGGATGATCATCCACGCGGCGACACCCGAGCCAGTGACGCCGTGCACGACGTCGTCAATGAATTGGCGCGAGGAGTAGAACTTGGAGCGTGTCTGGCCGTTGACGAGGAAGACGTCCGAGCCCTCGACGGCGGTGCCGCCGATTATGTTCGCGGCAATGGGGCCACCGCCTAGTGTGGCCGTCTTGAGACGCGCAATGAAGCGCAGCTCACCGATGGAGGGCTCGGCGGTCGTACTGGAATATATTTAGCGTGTGCACCCTCGGCAAAATTAGGGGAAAAACTCACAATGTACCCATGTGGATCGCTGGATCATTGCGGCGAGCGACATAGTACCTGCGAAATTCGGTTAAACAAAGGACCGATGGGACATAATGCAGCATACTGAGTGAGAGTGCTGGTAGTGCAGGTTATGATGATATAGTTGTTTTCATTTCCGCCCTGGCGCCAGGTGCAACTGGCCCCGAGCCCAGACGAAATTTGCGAGAACTTGCCGTTGGGTGATTGAGTCTGTTTAAAAGTCAGCAACAGGCGGTGAAAAACTCGACACATCCTTACCTCGATACCGTTGAACAACATTGATGTGATGTCGCCGCTCGTTGATTGGACTAACGACATAGTTAGTTCTGCGATAGTTGGTGACCAGGAGAGTTGGCGTACCAGTGAATACGAGACCACCGTCTGTGGTGACTATAAAGTTGCTACCGCTGACAACAAGCCCAAAGGCCGCGACAGAGGTAATCCAGCATGAGAGGGCTGCGAAAACGGCGAAGACGAAGCGCAACATCGTTGCTTGACCTGTGCAGCCTCAGCAGGGTCTTATATACTGATTCGCGAGCAGTAAAACTCCGAATTATTCGCAAGGTTCGGCCCAGAAGGAAGAATAGAGTCCGGCGACCGTCACACGGCTTGAAAATCCATACGAAAATCGCTTTTCTGCGGCTCAACGTCGGAAGTCACTGTGGAAGCGGCCTTGGCAGGAAGTTTGAAAAGAAATACCGACTTGTCAATGCATCATAATTTAGATCCAATGGGAGCTCATTGGATCTGAATTATGATGCAGAATTTCCCTAAGTGACATGCATGCGCCCGTCCATCGTTGATGCCTGACGGTCTGAAGACTGTGTAAACTGACGAGGTCACGGAAAAACGCGGGCCGCTGGTCGGCTGCGAGCCTCATGACCGACTCGGAGGACTCAACGCTTCCGACCACCAAGAAATGTCGGAAGTGAGGTGGTTGTCCGCCGCCATGTAAACGTGGACGATTGGCGAATACCGATTTTGTTGGATTTTGTGATCCTTTTTTTCTCGGTTGGCGCGGTTGGCTACCTAAACCGTGGAATGAACTCGAGTAACAAAGAATACTGGAGGTGTTTTCGCCATACTCTGTCGGAGAGAACCGACGGCCACGAACAAAGGAATCAGGATGAGAGCAAGATGAGAGTTGAGAGCAAGTTGAGAGTGATGCAAACGCGTCTGAAATTAACATGAACAAAGAATGGAACACTGATCTCTTTTTTTTTTTTGCATGATCTTATTTTTTTTCAGGAAGTTTACTTTGGTCAGGGAGATCCGTCAAAGAAAGAGAATAATAGCTATCGACTGTCTCAGGTTGCGGGAGTATGTGTTCCGATTTCGAGGATGGTAGTTCACAAGGCCGTCTCGGCCCGGGCCTTAGCCTTGCCTTAGCCTCCCTCTCATCAGTCGGCCCGTCGGAGGGGCCGGCGGAAGTGGCTGTGCGGTTATACTGTACTATTTCAACCAAGTGTTCAGTCACTGGTCACAACTGGGCCCAAATTGAACACTTTTTAAAAATGTCACAGGTTTTGGCCGTTCTGGATCGAGGTTTTTGAGCTTTTCCATCTCAAAAAGCGAATTTTTCGCTCCGGCTGCGCCGGAATATCACCCGAAAGAGAGATTTGAACACTTGGATTTTGAACACTTGAGGTCACAGGTCACACCCCATGAACACTTGGTTGAAATAGTACAGTATAAACTTTCAAGTTTGGTTCAAACCTCATGAAAGTGCATACACATGGCCGGTGTCCATGATTCTGCATAGCGTATGCGCTGCAAAATTATTTGCACCAATAACGGAAGACGTTACGGACCCCTTGTTGGACGCGCCATCCAAAGATTTTTGAAGGGAGGCATTCCACAGCTTCTGTGTTCGACTAGTGCACTTTACAAATGATCAATGCCGATAGTGTTGCGGAACTCTCAACGAGTCTGTAGCATCAGTCGAGACCTCTGAACAAGGATAGATTGCCGTAAAAATATTAGAGAAAGTGATCGGTGCAATGCATATGGAAGAAGGTCGCAATATTGAGTGCATGGAGTAGACCAAGACCAGGTACCAGTGTCGTTCCCTTCGACCACCTCGCATCTCACAGCAGACTCGGGGATATAGTTCCGCGCGAGATAAATGCGCAGGAAAACCTTGGTATGTATGACGAGGACACGGATAGAATACTCGTCTCAGAAAGCTGTTGACAATGACAGATTTGAGCGTCCACGCGTGCGCGTGAAGTTCCAAGAGACGGGATTGAGAACTGTGGTTTAAATTAAGGACCCCAAATTTGGAGGAGTAGACTTCAGTATAGACTCATGGCTCGGCCGGTCCATATTGCGAGTCAAAGGTGGACGATAGAAGTTCATTTCCTGCGCGACGCGTTCTGAAGCTGTAAAGTACCTCCCTTCCAGGTTCTTCGTCTTAGACTGGTATACATGGACCGGGGCGCGGCTCCGGCCACGTTATTGGTACAACGGCACTACAGTCGTTTGTTGGCTCTTCTCGGAATCGTTTCAGCACTGCTCGGGTAATATTTTGGGCTCATATGAATCCGTATCAACATCTCCAAGACTCCAACAGTTCACCTGAGAGCAATGAACGAAGTTTTACGTCATCTTTGTTCCATCAGCAAAACCGGATTTTGGTCGTAGAACTTCGTAGCGGCTGAGGTATTTTTTGTAGCGCTCGTAGCAGTCGTAGCCATGAGTAGTACTACGTAGTAGAGGCTATTTTTTGTAGTGCTACGTAGTACTGTCAAATTTTCGTAGCGTTTCGTAGCACTACGTAGCAAAGGGTATGTTCTGTAGCAGTAGATATTTGCACGCCCCCGCAAGGTGGATCTGTCGAACCTTGAACGAATTTCATTGACAGGATATGCTCGGATTTCTCAGTATTAAGACAGGCACGTATATATTGAGCTATATATGTCTGTACTTCCAAGTTCTAACCCAGAAGAGTCCTTGGTGAGATACCAAAGTCGTCAAGAACGTCAAGCAGTCTTTTCTAATTGGTATCACCAGCAACCACCATCATCACTGCAAGGGTGTGCCTCGAATTCGACACACTCACCAGTAAAGAGTGATTCAGTGCCAGAGTTGCCATCCGCTGCAGAAGTTCCACCCTTCTAGATGTTGCGCGTGTCGACCGAACCGTTGCGCCTACAGCAGTCACGAACGGACTGCGGGTGCCAGCTGAGTGTTTGACTTTGGTAAAACAAAGCGTCGCTCACCATTCGGAACCCATTCAATGACAAGGTCACGAGCGCGACAACCTCCAGTCTCATTCAAGTGCGACCGTACCGCTTGTGCAATGCATCCGCTTGAAATAGCGTCCTTGAGAGCGTGCACTCACATTTGCGGGTACATCACCACCCCGGGCTCGAGTACGGAGGGCATCACCGAGGGAGCGGGAGTACCGCGGCCACAGTGATTGCAGATACCCAGCAGGCGTAGGCGCTCGTCGACGTCAACTACGCCGCACGCGACGGATGTTGCCGCTTGCATCTCCGCACCAAACGCTAACCCCGCTAAGTTCGTGCTGGAAAGATCCATCCGTCAGACATTTCCGACATCCACTTGTTAACCACGCACCTGAGCTGTTCCCAAGGCCTCAATAGGCCTCGATTTCCCGCTCTCCTTCCCACCGTGAACCCAAAGTTGCAAGTCCGAGCTAGTCCGAGCGGCCCCGAGCCTGTGCGTGGAGGGTTGGTGGAGAGCCGTATAGTCAGCGTCAAAATGGGTTGATACAACTGGAAAGACAAGAGGAGCACGGAGAAAGATTCGGCGCTGCGCTGTGCGCTGTTGTGCGAGCGCAGCTGACTGGCAGATTATGAGTCACTTCAGAGATTGAATCAGGATTGAGCCCGGAGCCGACTCGTGCCGCAGTGCACGTGATAAAAACCAACCAGTGCAAATATTTGGCCGATCATCCTTGTCTTCCACCACCACCATCTTCCACAGTTGCTGAGGCTCGACTCTTTTCTCTTTTATTTCGTGACTGTATGGCGTGCACACCACCCACGGTTGTATTGCTCACTGAAACAGATCCCCGTCTCTCGCGAGTGGTCGATGCAGAGTTGACCAACGTCGACGGCTGTCAACCGAGTTGACCTTCTGTCGGGCGCAACTCAACGGGATCCCTGATTGATACACGCAACACTATGGTGCTTATGGTGTGTAGCCTCGTCGTGCTTCTCACCCGCCCCGAGTTTTGCACCACAATTCGTGAAGTTCGAGCCTCTTTTGCTGCGCGTTCTTTCCGTCCACGGAGCGTATAGACCGACCCTGGGTTGCAAAACCTTGCACTTAGCGTTACACGCATTGGGACCTCGAGCTCAACGTACGACGTTCATCCGTGCCTCGGACATATCTGTTCAAGTCTACACACTTTTTTTTTTACTTTTTGCTGAGCCCCGGATCTTCTTTTGCTAAAACTCAAACTCGCGAGCCGATTCAAGCGGTTCTAAGTTTGTCATATTTCAAACCACGACCTGTTCACTTCCCTGCAAATCAAGTTCAAAGCTCTTTTCGCTCGCGCAATTATTCTTCAAGACAAGAGAGCCTTGTTCCTTTCAAAGCAAACTTCAAACGTGCTGTACTCTCAAATGTTACTTACTTCTGATTCGAGCTCATACGACTCCGCTCATGTCAAGCCTGCTCTCGTCCGACCAACTCTTACATATTCCTTTTAACAAGTCGTCCAGCCAAACACCCATTCTTAAGCTCCCTCAACCTCGGCTCCATTTCTCCGTTCAATCTTTCCAAGCTCAGTCTGTTTCTCAACTAAACCTCACAACGTCAAGAAACATTTGTTTTTGTTTTTACTGTTGGCACAGCAGCAGGATAGTGTCCTCGGTTTGACGCCATAGATCCCGTCCTGTAGCGGATTATATTATATTGACAATAATACTTTCCTTTGCTATTTATGTCTGGCGTCGGTCCTGTGGGCTGTGGAAGCGGACGCTATCGGTTTTTTTTTTTTTTTTTTCAAGCTCTGCTACGTAGCACTACGTAGCGCTACGAAATGTGCTGTTTGCGCTACGAATCGCTACGGTAGCGCTACGTAGCTTGAACCCTTGCTACGAGTGCTACCACCGCTACGAGCACTACGAGCACTTTTGTAGCGCTACGTAGCACCACGTAGGAGGGTTTTGCTGATGTCATTGCTCTCGGAATCGTTCAGCGATTGAGTAGTATGAGTTTCAAGTTGGACAAAGCTTGGACAAGGCCCGACTGAAAATGAAGCCTGAAAGACACGTACTGACCGGCATAAGTAAGACGGATTACTCAGAAGGGCTGCGGCGGCCCGCTACCGCGTAAGTAGACTCAGGTATATACATAGATTAACAAGCGTGATACAGATTCTATGTAACAGTACAAGTTATATGTTGTTCAACCGTTGTTGAACAGTTGAAGTCGCCGCCTATGAGAGGCTAACATGGATTTTCCGAGTCTTGACAATGGCACGGCCAAGCTTGTCAATGGATGTCAACTAAGTTGAACTTGATTGACATTGAACCCAGAAAGAAAAAGGGAAAAAAATTCAGTCACTATAATTGGCCGGGCCTCCAGATGGTGCCTCAAGATTAAATGCCGGATCCCAGAAAATCGTCTCACTTCCAGAAAAAACTTTCCTCTTCACACAAGGAGGATAAGCAGAAAAACCATGCCAACACATTGAAAAGAATCCGAAAGAATATTTACAATAGTTTCTGCCTATATGGGGATGGAAAACCTTGAAACATATTTAAATTATCTTCACCATAAGTGGGTGCCAGATATGAAGAAAAGTTTCAAACTTTCTTTTACATTGGTTGTGAGTGTGTTCATGACATTTCCACTGAGAAGTTATGGATGAGTGATGGTGGAATAGGAGGAACACTTTCAAAATATTTCTTCAATATTCTATGATGGAAAAACAAGAAGATGTATAAAGTCTGTTCAAGATATTTTTCAAGATGTGTTTCTAAACAGTTTAGTATATGTGACCTCCAAATAGGTTAGAGATAGTGAAGACATATTGTACACATATATAAAATATGTTCAACATGTTTTGGAACTGAAAAGGTGAAAATTATTTTAAATACACCCCCTCTCTGTTTTGAACATTCTTCCCAATAGTTGTCTGATATGTTCAAAGTATTTGGCACTGCAACAGGGTGGAATTATTAAAACAATCCTTTCAACCTTTTCATAGATGTAATATTGTGAACAAATTTAAAATATTGTTTCACAGAGGTCCAACTATATTGACCATATATTCACCATATGTTTTGAGGATCCTCCACAAGTGTTTAGACTGTGTGTACCAGAAATAGTGAGAAAACATCCAAAATCCTTTCTGCATAAGCTGGTGTAACATATTGTGAAACTAGTGTGACCTTGTCACACACTATTTTCCCAATATTCCTTGAAAGGATATCATCATCTTTCTTCACTTTCCTTTGCTGGAAACTTCAAGACATATTTAAAGTACTTCTTGTGTTTGAGAGGATCACATATTGAAAACAAATATTCATAAAAAACCTTGAGAAATTAATGTCACACTGAGAAATTTAAATGCCAATCTCAAAGAATTGAAATGATTGCACGTGACAGGTACTTATGACAATTCCATAACAGCTCGTAGCTGGGGGCATTCACCCCCGCTTATAAACCAATAAAGCAGCAAATACTTATTGCCCGCTTATGACAGTTGCGGATCAATCCAGCCGCTGTTGTTGATGTGAGCCTGGGTTGGGCTGACCTCGAAACACAGGCCTGTACAAAGATTATAAACTGCAGCATTTATGTAGCCTTGGCCGGGTCAAACAACCAAGCGGCTTGGATAGGATGCATTAAGTGGGAGTTAGTTACATGGAATATATGCAATTCCTCATGTTATCAGGGTAGCTACACCAAAACAGGCTACACAGCACTTTGTTAATTCAGTTGCAATTTTTTTTTCTTCTTTTGGGAAAATCCTTTGATTTTACCACCAGAATCTGTGGTCGGGACAGGGTGTGCACTTAATTACTGCACTACAGAAATGATGTGCATTAGAGCACAGCAGGTTCATGTCCTGTCCTGTTGCAACTGGACAATATTGACAAGAAATTGGTAGGGAATCGCACCGTACGTATTTGTGACATACGGCATGACATACGGAGACGATACGGTGAAGGCCCGGCAGGCCCTGCGGCCTGGAGCGGTGCGGCATTGTGACTGATGACCATGTCGGAAAACGGTCCACATGGGTCTAGGGGCTCCTGGCCGACTCTGGGCCGAGGAGCGGCACACCGTATCGTCTCCGTATGTGACCAAATGTGACCGTATACGTACGGTGCGATTCCCTAGAAATTGGTCTTGTCTACCTTCTGACAAGTTTTATGCTTGTGGTCAGTCTTCTCCTCGGTCCACTACCGTTTCCACAGTCTGAATATGACCACATCCAAGCTTGGTAAACATGTGTCCATGGGCCACATAACAGAAGATCTGGATGCAATTTTTCCGTGTGTAGAGCAGGTATTCCCGGCTATAGTATGAGATGTGGCCATTGACACCAAGTGCTCGCATATCACCATTAGTGTCCTTCAAAGTTCTCCTACTCCTCCTCCTACTCGCCTTCCTACTCATTCTCCTGAACCGAAGTAGGAAGACAAGAAGGAAGACCAAGTAGGAGCCTTTTGGAAAGCAGGAGCAAAAAAGCTCCTTTTTGCAAACAGGCTCCTCCTCGACCTTCCTACTCGTTCTCCTACTTGATATTTGGCTGTATTCCGAGGTTTTTCCGAGTAGGAAGATCTTCCTACTCGCTTCCTACTTGAAAAATACCAGAGGTGGGGTTTCAAAGTTGCTCCTGCTTGTTCTCCTGCTGACTTCCCTGTTTGCATTTTTGGCTGGAAAATGCAAGTCGGAAGCAAGTAGCAGACTGAGTAGGAGCCCAAACAGGGCCAACTTTGAACGACACTATTTGCTTTCTCTCTAGTCTGATTGTCAAAATCACAGATGGACTGAACTCTAATTTTGTTGTCTGTCTATCCTTTGGCCTGGTGTGCAATGCTTGGATGCAACAGGTAGGTATATGCATACTCACAATGCATTAATAGGATTGTCTTGGGCCCATTTGACCTAGAATGCTCTTCCCTTGTAGATGACATCAGGATGAAGGGCAGTACCAATATAAACCACAACTGTCATGTTCTCACGTTTCCCGTCCGCTTGCTGGTGCTGTGTTTGTTGGCCCCTTCACCCAATAAACTGCTCTCAGGCACTTCCCCCAGGAAGAATCTGCTCTCATCCATGCCATAGATATTCTCTGTCTTGATGGGCACAGGAACAAAGCCGGCGGGTGGACCAGAGTGATCCCCAAGTTCCTGGTCCAGCTTGTAGTCTCGCTTTCCAGCCAGTACATCTTCCAGGAGGTCAAAGTAAGCGGCATTTGTGACCGGGTTGACTGCTCGTCCACACTTGTTATCTAGTGGTGTTGTCCAGCAGGTCTGGAGCCGATCATCGTGCTTCTTGCAGAACCACTGCATCCCCAGATCATCCTCTGGGAACTCATCTTCAAGCCTTGCCCTGCATATCTTGTCAACACACTCCTTGAGTCTATGGTGAGTGAGCAGAAATCTGCATGATGTGACCTCCAGAGCGTAATACTTCCACCATTCACAAGTCAGCCCAGGGTAGAATGTGAGATAGAGATTTGCTGCTTGTACTTTGCATATAGTACTCTAATATCGCAGATTGCCCGTAGCCCTTTGTGTTGCTCTTTGGGTGCCAGAATGTCGGCCCGTTCCTCATGATACAAGTCCACAGCACAGTCCATCCATGCATCCTTGGCAGCACCAAGCCTCCCTGTGCCTTTTTCGAGTTGGATTTCACATGCCCTACCATATTCGACGCGTCAAGCAGAGGTAGAGCAAGGACAAAGTTTTTTAGCAGTCACTTCCCCATTGGGTGCATTACTGATTGTTTCAATTTGTTTGTCCCAAAGGCCTATCACTACTGGTCCTGCCTCACATAGTCGATTGATATGTCTTTAAATGAATGAAAAATGTGATTCCACCCCCCTGCTTTGCTCTAGCCCTAGAGCGGCACATACCAAATGACTGTTGATCCATCCCAGGCTGTTCATTGCCCTCTGGCTGAGCTCTACGTGATCATCTCAAATCCAAAAAAGAGCTCCCCACTTAGCGCTGGGCCATCCAAACAGTTGTGATTATCTGCTGCCCTCTATGTGATAAAATCATGAGATGAATGCATAGCCAAGGGTCCCGTTGATACCATCAGTCCTGGATCCCATCTCATGCTCCAAATTCCACTATACTAATACATGTATCTCCCATCATTGTAACTGCCTCTTCATCATTCTCTCTACTGCTCACCACAACTGAGAGTGTCCTGGCCTACACAAAAAATATGCTTGCCACCATTGGTCAAGAGAGACTCAATGGTAGAGACTCCTGCTGGGCTGGCATGCAGATGAGTGAGGAATTAGATGGGCTGAGATGGTAGCCAAAGCATTGTTTCCCTCATGCGGTCCCATTCCATCTGGATCACTACCTCCTACATGCCGTCTATGCTCAATTTAGCAGATAGACCTCCTGGGTATTAGCTGCAACAGATCTACCGTGCACTTCCTCCTCCTTCAAGTTGCCTTACCACCTTAAACCCTTCATTCAATCATCCAATTAATATGGTGGAGTTTACTGGACATTATTCAAATGCAGTCAATGCAATCTCATGCAATGTCAGTTTTTGAGTGGTTTTTTGAGTGTGCAATGCAATGCAATGCACATTGCATCATGCATTGCATTAGGTTGCATAAACATTGAGCAAACATGCAGGTACAAAACCATACACATATATTGCATTGCACTGCATGAATGCACTTCTTTGTGATGTCATCAGCTAGCTGCCAGTGCCATTCATGCAGATTCATGCAGCCCCTATGTGTGCTGACCAGATTAAAAAATAGGCATTTATATTTTCTCCCAAACTGACCTTGTTCCGGGAAACATCTGAAACTATGCATCTGGTGACTGTCCACTATCCAACACGAAGACACCCTCTTGCTTATCTCCCCCATGTTGCTGGGTCTTCCACATCAGTACCAATGCCTCCTATGCCTCTGTACCTCCTATCATTTTTCTCCCAATAGCTCTATCAATTATACAAGAGACAATGCTTAGTCATAAGTGTCCAAAGACAAAGACAAAAGACAAACGTCAAACAACATCCCTTGCCCGACCCCTCTGAGGCCTTGAACAGGCCCAGGGCTCATTCATGATCAACGCACAGACAACACAGAGACACTTGGACAACCGTTCACTCGACATCGCTCACTCACAGATCTAGATGAGAGACAAATGTCAAAGACATCTTTCACATGATGCCGTCCTCTGAACCCATAAACATGCCCAGCTCATTCATGATCACACTCTAGCTACACATTGCCTCTCCAGATATTACCCAATGACCCCAACAATAGCTGTACTTGTTATCTTGACACAAACACAAACTCAGCCCCCCACATTTCGGTATTGGCCCACCCAGAATAAGCACAGAGTGTTGACCAGTGTTTTTGTGTATTCCCTGCAAGATTCCGATGTTCTTGATGGCACTAACTCGTAATTAGTCTCGCACTTCCCCTCCCTTAAAAACTTTCCCTCCCTTAAAAACAACTCACTTATAACACGCCTGCAGCATCTTGGAGGGAGCTTCCTTCAGGGTGCGTTCGTATGCAGCGCATGCTGTAGTAGCCTCCTCCTTTGCATGCACCCAATATTCCTCCTGCACATCGTCCGGCAACTGCACAAACAGCTCATGTGCCATCTTGGTACTGAAACAGGGTGTTGGGTTCCTTGTCAACGGGAACACTGGAACCCGCAGATGAACTTTCCACCCAGCATTTGCGAACTGTCAGCTCGATTTTCTCTGTGAAGTCTTCACACATAAATTGTTGGTACCCCTGACAGGCTTTTGGAGGCACAGAGATCCTGCAGAGTTTTGCTAACAGAATCACCCAGGGATCCTTTGTAAAGTCGACTCTTGTATGGACATGCTTTCGAAGGCTTTTAACCCAGTACTTGAGCCATCACCATATGCGCTGAAAGTGCACCAATAGTGGTAACATTTAGACGGCACTAGCCATGTGAATCACAATCTAAATGCACGGCTCCAGCCATGGTTGGCTACAGCTGTGCGCATTAGCATAAATAACACGGCTGACCACAGCAGCGTGATCAGCCTTGTTAGGCAGTCCTTGTGTGTGCTGGGGGGGTCATCAGCTATAGTGTTGATGATATGGGCTGATGTAATATTTCTTAACTTTTTATTCAATAATTACATTTCCTGTTCGTCGCCATCACTCTTGAATTTCAACCCGATTTCAATTGGCACAATTTTTGGATTAAATTATATTGCAGAGGCTAACGACTTCACGTGCTCACGTGCTGATTGAAAAAATTGTCCGGTTCCGTCGTCTCCACTGCCACCAAGCGCTGGGCGGCCGTCAGCGCTGATATATTCCACTTGTCATGGCAATGCACCCTGAGCCTGTCGTGCCAAGCGGCCTGCTTCAAGGCGTATGCACGCAGTCCCGCCGCCAACTCCGGCGACACATCCTCCGTTCCCCACACCTCTCGCTCCCGCCACCATCCCGACTGCCAGCCCAGATAGCGCAGCACGCGGCGCATCTCCTCTCGCAACATCATCACCTCCTCCTGCCACCTTATCTTGCGGGCCCGCGCACGCGACCACTCCACACGTACAGCTGGAGATAGTATTCATCAACATTCACGCCCAAAAGTCGAGAGCGAGAACTTACATTTGTGTATCCTCAGGTTCTTGTCGTCCAGGACACCGGGCGCTGTCCAAATCCAGGACATGATGCGTGTTGACTCCTCAGGTGCACTTCGTGGTGTTCGCGCCCCCCGTCCTGCCTGGATCATGCCAAGCTTTTTCCGGGCCGCTGCATCTGTTTCACCTGCATCACCGTCGAGGCGAATGTCGTCGTCCTCCAGCTTCCGCAAATCGGGATACACCTCAGCCCCCCGCAGCGCCACCAATGCCTGTCGCCCCTTCCGATATCTCCTTGCATACACCTGCACCCGCTCCCCCAGCCCGTCGATCAATGTACGGGCCTTCATCGCATACACCTGGCCCGTTATGTTTTTGTCCCGAAATCCTATGAAATGGTGTTTGGCGTGCAGTCGAGAGCGTAGGGATGCCAGGGAGTTGTTGCACTGCGCGACATGCAGCTTGGTCTCCATGTCGAGCAGGCCGGAAACACAGCCGCAGAGCTCGTCATTCTTGTCCTCAGCCGGCATCTCACTCGGCATGAAGATCTTCACCCTCTCAGGCTTCGGTGACGCTGCCTCCAGATCGATGATTGTCTGTTCCGCCCCAGGCATGTAAATCTTCTGCAAGGTGCGGAACTTGGCGATCTTGACGAGCAGAGCGTGGCACCACTCCGCCACTCGGTTTTTACGGTCCGCCGCCACAAGCACTCGACCGCGAAGCTCTGCATTTATCTGTTGCCTTGAGTGACATACATTAGTAAGGGACCTTGATGATGAGAATCTATAACATACTGTGCATCCTCACTCTGAATACCAGCCACTAAGAACACCATCGCACTCCTCCCATGCAGAGGGGCTTTCCCCCCTGAGGCGACACCGTCCTCCTCCTTCCTCACCTCCAGACGGACCTGAGCCTCCGTGGGGCAATCTGCCACACGTCAGATCCATCTCATACAAAAGTCCCACCACGTGTCACCATGTACGGGTTTGGCTTCGACGGGTCAGCGAGCCACGCATCGATCTCCTTCTCCCACTGCCGCTTCACTCTCTGCTTGACCGTCCTGCTGACCAACGCGAAGGTCTTCACCTGCCTATCCCGCTCAGCCACAGCGACGACCAGCTTTCGCTGCAGTGCATACCCTGGATTGAGTGCGTCAGCAAGACGCCCGCCGTCACCGACATCGTTTACTCACCTTGACCCGGATTCTTCTGATGGTTATGGTAGTCAATCTTTGCTTCCATCACGTCTGCGCGCTTTCCGGTAGACGTGTCCTTCGTCGAGAATGAAGCGGGATTCAGAACGGACCAGACACGTCCCACGCCCTCTCCGTCGGTCTTCCCCACGCCAGGCTTGAAACTCAAGCTGTTCGTGTTCTGGCAATCCTCGTTGTGGGAGGCCGCGTGCCATACAGGTAGCACGCATTGCAGCTTGATGTTGCCCAGAGGTAGACGGATCTCAGCAGGTAGCTTGAGCATGCGTGCAGGGAGAGTCTGCTTCCATTGACAGGCGATGTCGTAGGAGAGCGTTAGGTCCGTGAGGTTGAAATCCCGCAGTGCCGACATGATGATATAGTCCATGTTAGCATAACTATAGCCCGTCAGTAATGCAGCAAGGTGTCGATATTGACCCACGTACCGTTCTCCTTTCTGTAGATCACCTAGACCATTCGGCCTCATGCACTTGTGACGGGAGCATACACAGCCCCCCACACCTGAAACTCGGAGGCCATTAGTGAGGCAAGTGTCTTTTTGGAGGAGAGCGGCGAAAGTGATACATGTGCTGACCTATTTGGCAGTCAGCACTCGAAATGCAGACGCAAACAGGACAAACATACATCTTTTTCATTCACATATTTCCTCAAGTGGCGCTTGTACCATTCCGGCTCCACCCAAAACCCCAGCCGGGGCCCAACGACGGGTCGTAGATTTCATTCGGGCGCATACAATTTTTTAAGCGAAAATTGGTGTTGGCAGCGAGTGAAAGCATGTACAAGAACCTAATATATCACATCCTGTTAGTTTACAATGCACGCGGGAACAGAAACACATACCGGTATTTAGGCTCAACCTTGTGCCAGTCTGGAGGTAAGTTCCTTCCATCAAACGGACATGCCCAACACGAGACAGCGCAATCACCCAAAAAGCTCCTCTCAAGACCGCCTGGGTCATGTCCAAGGCCAGCTCGTTTCAGACGCATAAGGAAAGCCCACTGCTGGGCCATGCGCTGAAATTGTTTATAGCGATCCTAGTAAATTCTGTTAAAATAATGTGACGGGGAGAAGGCGAGCACGTACGGGCAGCCACCACATTCCAGCCAGGGCGCTCACATCCGTCATCTGTTCCAACACTTTGATATAATTGTTAACATTCATATTCCCGACAACATTGTATAGTCGGTAAGACTCCAGACTGCGGAACGTCGCACAAGTTTTCGGGTCCGTGACAGTGGCAGGATACCACTTGTTGCGCATTAGCTGCTCCAAGTTATTGGCGGTATCGGACTTGTGGCATCTGCAGTAGCGCATCTTGAGTTCGTGGATGAATGGCGCCTCGATGATTGTCATTTTGTAGACCGTGTCACCGGGGAACTCGCAGGGAAAGCAGCCGTGGCCAAGCTGATAGATGAGACCGATATTTGCCAGGGTGCACGGGGTCCAAAAGTCACGCGTCCACTCCTGTCGATTGCTTGAAAATTCGGCTTTCAGAAGGAAAAACAACACTTACCTTTATGACATGCAAAGGCGTATGCGCGTGGTTCTTAACACAACAATTCTCACACTGGAGGAATTCACCACAGTCCTCGCACTTGAAAAGACGACACCCGGCGGCATTCCCATTCCTGAGACTGGCATGACGATGCGCACACTCAGGCGCGTCCAGATCCTCCCCCAATCCTTCGTGACGAAGGAGCTCGTCCAAGAAGAAGGCTTTCATGGGCCTCCAGAGCGACATGGGGTCGACCTTGACGAGAACCAGATGAGAGGCGCTGAAAAAAAAAAAAGAAACGAAAGAAATGTCACTTACAGAGCTAGCGTAGTCTTTACACTTGCCCAGTATCGTATCGGGGGCGTCGGGGACTTCCTCCACAGCCACTGGAAAGCCGGCAGCCTCCTCATCGAAGTCGTCGTTGCGCCCTGGAATCCACTGCGCCAAATGATCCGACAGAGCGGATGGGTTCAGGCGTCACTTCTTGTGGACGACATTGAAAAGCTCCTCGCGCCTGCTCAGACCATCGGGCGCGAGGTATATGCCGCGGTCTGCTGTGAATGTGAATTGGACCCCTTGACTCTCGGCGTGGTCGAAATCGCCCAAGTCGTTGGTTTTCCGGCGACCCATTGAATGTAAGCTGAGGAGATAACTGCTAGGATAGAGGCAGCCAAGGAGCTTTGAAGCACGTGTGTTTCAATCCAAAAAGAGTGTCGTCCGATAAGTTATAATGCAAAGGCCATCCAGCGACGGTACGGCCGAAAGTAATATTTACATCGCGGCAATCTGTGGGCTGCAGGGAACGTTTCAGCGCCATTCACATGCCTAGGTTTGTCGTACCGTTGGCCCAGTCTGGGCACACGCGCCCAGCAAAAGCGCTCCAGATATGTACTCGTTTTTAGAGAAGAAGGGAGGCTATACCCTTGCAAACAAGCAAAGCCAAACTGAAGCACAGCCATCTAATCAATCAGAAACGGCAGGCACCAATCTCAATTTAGCCCTCGCTGTGTTTCCACAGTGAGCTCGACAACTACTTTACTACTAGCCTGCTACTAAGCAAACCACTACTGGGCAAACTACAATACTCAATCACTGTCTGGGGCGTACACAATTCTGGGGCGCCGCGGGAACATCAAACCATCCCAACTGTATGACACCTCACTCTCGTCGTTCCACTCGGGATATGCCGCCACTATCAACGCCTCTTCTGCGAACTGACAAAACAGCGCCATCCACATCTTGGTGAAATTGCACAGAGCAACTATGGCTTGTACTTCACTTGTATCTCAGGTTTGGAAAGGTAGCGGGATGAGGCCGCCTTGCCTAAATCCCTTACTCTTATCCTTCATTGCAGGTTTGTCTGCCAGGCAGACTGGGTCTCAACCGTGCTATCCGGGCTCGGAAGCTAGCCGCCTGGTAAGTCATCCCTATAACATCATCTCTAATGTCTCGGTTTCTCTAACGTGTCCAGCCGGGCTGGCTGTACTTGTAATCTAATCTCTGTTCTGTTTCGTTCCATGGGTCAATAATGGGTTGAGCCGGCCTGATAACCAACTCAAACACTCAAGGTAGTTCCTCTTGTTTGACCTCCAGCACACAAGAAGCCGGCTGTCAACTGGCTCCTGGCACCCAACATTATGCATAATATCCTGGGTCAGACCCCGTTAAGGACCCTTCTTATTTATTTATGTTGTGTTGTCCCGATGGCTTTCGGCCTTCAAAGGTCTAATGTACCATTCCGAGGAGAATGTACATTCTGATACTAAGCCTCACTTATGAGAATGGTAAGTCAATGAAATGAATGAAAAATAGCATTTTCATGCGTGCTTTGTGCACGCCTTATCAACGGTACATTATTCTGTTGATGTCATCCCAAAATTTGACACCCATGTATGCATGTTAGCCTTAGCTAATAAAAAGATGTAACCACTACTATGACATAACTTTGACCTTTGGATGGCCTGGTTCAACGGGGAGAAGTCGTCCGCGGCGTGTTCCTCCCATGGAGGTGGCGGATCCCCAGGATCCAAATCATAGCCTTCAGCATCGCACGGAGTGCCTGCAAGATAAATACAGTTAATTTAAGTTGCAGTTTTAACGCAGTTGACGCAAACCATCCAAAATGGGATGCCTCTCGATGGTCACTCCTCTTTGCGGTGACTGGGGTGGGTCAGGAGAAGGGGGAGGACTGGGAGCAGGTTCAAAATATTCTGGTGGGGGTAGATTATCCGGGTCGTGGTGATGGTTTTGCACAGGTGGAGGTAAAGGCGCAGCCGGAAGGGTTGGGTGAGCGGTTTTGCGATGCTTGGTAAGTCCGCCCGCATTTTTGCATAGTTTTGGGCATTCGGGACACTGCAACATCACATGCTTGAAACTGCGCCGTTCGACCATTGAAAGGAGCAGACAACGGACTTTGTTGTTCCAGCAGTTATTCTAACGCCTGCAAGCCAGGGTCAGATGGCCCCCTCGCAACGACATTATCAGGATATTGTGTCATTCTTGAGAGGGAAGGGTCGTCAAAGAATCATATGGAAGCGTTGCACTTCCCATTTATGGTTAGTGCAGTGCAAGCGGGCGGATTCAACATGTTTCAGGGAGTGGTGCCACCGTACCTTATCTTTCTCTTCCCTTCTCCCACTAATATGGCCCCCAAACCATCCAAAAAAACCCCTACAGCGGCGCCGATGGCCACCATGGCCCTCAGGCCTGGCCACAATCCCAACTGTGGCAAACCTGACAAATCCAAAACCATCCGAGCAAAAGGAGCAGTCGCAGAGGATAAGAAGGCCAAGGCGGACGAGCAGCGACAGGCAGAAGAGGCCTGCGGGCAGGTTATCACCACTGCCGCGGCCATCGAAAACTGTGTTGACAACGAGGATGCACTGCGCCATGCCAATGTGAATCGGCCTCCGCCAACAACACTCACAAAGACGTTGCGACCCTGGCCGGAGAAGACCGCTACTGGAGATAACGAGGCGACAGACGGTAAGGTCTTGTTTCGAACATATGGTCCCGTTGACAGTTCTGCTCCAGGTGCGGTCGCTGATCCATGCTCCGATGGTACCGAGAGCAGCAACGACTTCAACCCAGACCAAGTGGGACAGCCAGCATCTGACTCCAACGAGGATATGCTCGATGCCTCTGAAGAGGAGACTGGAAAAGCTGCCAAGCGCGTGCGAAAGAAGAAGGTCGGCAAAGGCAGCGTGCGTCAAGCTGTGGATGCGCAGCGGTGATAAGCCGTGTAAATCTGCACGCATGGAATTTTGCAATTTTGCTTTGTTTCATCGGTGTCCACGCACTCTCAGAGAAGCTATCATGAGCTCCGAATGAGTAGCTTCTAGTTGCATAGCATGGGTCAAGTCCAGGACTCATTATGGCGGTACCTCCACACTTGGGGCTAATATAATGCTTATCGGGATAAGACTTAAAATCATAACAGTACCCGAAATCTCATACGGATGAGCTGTTTGCTAGACTAGGATCAAGGAGATATAAAATACGCATGCAGGCGTACCGAGGATGGTCTAAATCCACCACTTTGACTTTTGTGGGCCCAAGTGCCAACTGGAGACGCGACGCGACAGATCATGTGACCGTGCTGGTCTAGAACAGCCAATGATGGACTTGTCGGATATTCCGGATCCGAGACTCCATAAGGCAATTATGCTGAGTCACTCTTCCGTGTGGGACCCGATCACTCAGATGACCCCATGACATATCAGAAATATCAACCTTAGTTTGGTATACCCTCTTTAGGTTCATTCGAAAGCAAGCAACAACACGATTCAAATAAGTGGCTTATCCCAATAAGGGTACTTGACCGTGTACCAGGCGAAGAAGATTCGAGCTCGTTCAGAGATCAAGACTCCGAGCATCTCCACATGCGAGATTGATATTTGTGGAAGGAAATGAGTCAATGGCCCATGCCTCAGCCAATAGGACGCTTGATACAGATCTGCTTATTCATTGCTTAGTTTTGGTAGACCAAGTGTGTTCATGTAAGCAGTATTGTAGGTGTATATAAGGACCAGAGTAGAGTAGTTTTAAGCTAGTTAGCTGCGCCCTGATCCGGCCAGTATCTCATTTTGCCATTGGTTGTAGGGGAGGCAGCTTTAAAGTTAGGAAGTGCTTGTCCCTCACCCTCTTGTGGAATAAACTTGATTGGATTGACTTGACTGTGTGAATTGGATTTTCGGTTAATAAGACGAAGTAACAGTAGTCTCGAGAGCACCTCAAACTCTCAGTTACGGGATTCATAAGACGAATTAACAGTAGTCTTCAGAGGCACCTCAAACCTCGACCTATAAACCCATAAAACCCACTTTTGCCGGTCACTAGATCGTTATATTATACAAACCCGTCCCTTACCGCAATAACATTGTGTTTACTCGGCCTACAAGCCAAGTTTTCGATTAAACTCGTTATCGGGATAAGACCAAAAAGACCGAATCAGACATTTTGAGGGATCTATTCTCTGTTCTGGGATCTAATACTTGACCCGCACCCCCGAACACCCCGGTTCTCTCACATTAAGAGGAGTAGTTGTTGGTTGGTTAGTGGTTTAGTTGGTGTTTTGTGTGTTGGTTTTCCAGCAGCTTGCATTAGCTTTTCCATTAGATCTTTCACGCGTACCCAAGAGTCACCGTTTCAGCGGATCAAGCAGGGAAGGTCTGTTACCGGAGGCAAGAGGAAGGCATCGCTTGTGGAGCAAGTATTTCTTAGCCTTGATACTTTCGACATCACTGACTCAGACTTTTTGTTGCGCCAGGTCTCAGCCCGGAAAGAAAGCGAAAAAGCCGGCCATTGGTGGGATACAGGTTGACTGGGAACGAAGTAGAACACCCGCTACTACTGATGTCTCATGCGCTCCGAGTCGCTCGATGTCCACAGGATCTGCCATGTCCTTTCAAAGTCACCGCCGCAGCGCTTCCAGCAACGCTGAAGGAGTGTTGCCCCCGGGTAGCAATTCCAGTGTCCTTGGGGGTGTAGACTCGGAGGTTGACGATGGGGATGAACACTCATTTGATAATGCCTCCGAGAAAGCCCACACAGTGCGCCAGAGAGTACGTGGATTGTCGTCGACTTGAAAGCTGCTGTTTCCTAATTGGGATTGTCACATCCTGTAACAGGTTACCTCCATCGCCGACATCGTCGAGATCACCGCTCCTGGTCTCGTTCCCCTGCGCCGCACATCTGGCAAGATCAGGAAGGCCGATATTACCCTCTCCGCTATACCTGAAGCCATTCGACCCCTTTTCAAGAGCGACTTCACTGCACGGCTTCTCACATTTGTCGGCACCCTCGTTGCATGGAAGGATCCCACCATCGAGGATGTTGTCCGCATCTGGAATGAGGTATTCGGAGAGCTGGAGCAGGAACATTACCACCTCTATCTGGGTGATGCCACTGATGCCAATCGGATCCTTGTTGTCCTCAAATTAGTGTGTACCTCTCTCAATTTCCTCGACCTTTTTCATCTCATTCGACTCGGACCAGGCTCAGGCCAAGGTCGATTCGTGGCGCCACAAGTTCGCTGATGTGGCCATTTACGCTCTTGAGATTGTTCTCACCGCCAATCAGAGCAACGACCGCGAGAAGATTATGGCTGATGTCTTGTTCTACCTCGAGGGTACTGACCATTCCTGCATCTTCTACAACCGCCAGAACGAGGAGGATCCAGAGAGAGGGAAGATTAAATACAAGGTGTGTTGTTGCCCCACCCAAGATACAGTGCTAATGCTTCGCTATAGGGTATCTTCCAGAGCTATCTTTGCTCCCGTGTATTTGCCGTGCACTGTCTCGTGACTACAGTGGACGGTGAGCTGGGTCCGGCCAACTTTGATCAACCTTTCTTCCACTTATCCCATCGGCGCCATCACCCTTGGAGTTCAAGCCATGTGCTCTCTCTATATCTGTTCCTCCGTGTTTTTGTTCCTGATTTTCTGGCAGATAAAGCGTGCCCTAAACTACTACCGAATGGGGAAGCTCGTTATCCCCACTGGAAATGTCGGCCACTTCTCACGGACAAACTGGGGAGATCATACCGACTTTTCAGAGGGTGTCAAGACCCTTGTTCCCAGCACCTCCGCCATCACTGCTGTTATGAAGAAGCTGAGCCCAAACCAGTGGGACAAGATCATCGCCGCTGCTCAGGCTGCCGATAGGGTCCGCGATGAGCTGCCTGATGTAATCCAAGTCGACGCTGCGCCGGCTGCTGATGACTTTGAGCTTGTCGATGATGATTCTGATTAGATGTGTATTCTCTAGGTGCAGTGCACCTGTTGACACTTATCGTTTCAGATCTATACTACCCAAGTCTTCCATTATGTCTGTCATATGCCCCTCCTCTTGTGTTCTCCTAGTATACATGCTCTATATGCCACGTACAATTGCAATATGCCCATTATGATATGCAATCAATATGTTCTCCATGCAAAGCGATTGAAAAGTGGCTGAAAAGTGTCTTTCTGGGTGGCTTAAATGGAAGCATTTATCTGCACTTTTGGTAGCTTTTCGCCCTTTTGCACTTTTCCAAGAAAAGGGACTCAACTTAAAAAAGAACAAAATTCTTTTTCATCTTTTGAACCTTTCGTCGCTTTTCCCTCTTGCAAAAGAAGAAAAAGCTGCGGAAAGACGAAGCGTCAAGTTGCTGATGCATAGTTTCCATATTGGCGGGACAACCAAACTACTTCTCGCAGGAGTTGCTCCCGAGGTTGTCAAAGCCATGGGCCCCTGGTCTTCGCTTGCCCTTCATAAATATTGGCGGTCCCTGCATCAGGAAAAACGGAAAACAATAATTCTGCACAACTGGTGATAATTATCCCAAATCAGCGGTTTGTCAACAATTATTGCTGATTATTCGATTAGCTATGTCCCAAAAATATTTTGCCAATTATAAGGTGGTGTGGGCGAGTCGGTACGGAACGGAGGACACAGGACGAGAATATACTGACGGCTACTCGGTAAAATCAATCATTGCAAGGGCCTCCTTGGCAAGCAGAGAAGTTGCAGCCTTGGACCCTTTGGTAAAAGACGAACCGCAACTGCAAGGAGATCATGAGACAACAATCACGCATAAGCGATGAGACTTACGACACCTTGGTAAAAAGATCCTCCATCAAAGACCGGTACTTGTCCGGGTTCTCCTTCTTCATCTTCTCGAGAAGAAGGATGTGAACGTTGTAGACATCCTGGACGCGATTGCCATCAAAATTAGTAGGTTTATGCTCCCCGGAAGACCAGTCCTCAAGTGTGTTGTGGATCTGCGAACATAGATGATCAAGATTTAATGCATCAAAACCGATTGAGAAGCTTACGGCTGCACATAAAAGAGCAACCATCGCTTGCGTGGCCTCGAGGTTTCCGGCAGCGTTCCGTACAAACATCGCCTCGACCCGCTCCGAAATCGAATTGTTGCCTTTGAAAAAAGCGTTCATAACAGCAGCAACACCTTCATGGCGGTAAGGCTTCTTGTAATCTGGCAGCGGGTGCTGAGAATAAAGTCAGTAAAAGTTGAAAAGCACCGACAGCAGGTACGCACTGCGACAGTCCCTCCCTTGGATTGATTTGCTAAAATGACAACAATTAAATCAGCACGCAAAAAGCTATTGTTGACAAACATACATCAGGTTTGTGAGGATAGATGAAGGCTTGGTGGGAGGTAAGTCTGGCTACTCGCCCAGCACAGTCATGCTGAACCTGGTAAGCACCGTAAAGAACGGCAGCTGCCGTGGTTTTGGCCTTGCCACAAAAGGTGCTGACACGCCCCGTGAGCTTGAAGAAATGTTAGATAAGTCGCAGGGATGTAATGTATTATGACAATCAACGGTAGCGAGCGCATCACAATATTCCGAGCTAACCAACAGCCTTGTCTTGATGTTTTGCAAACCCAAGTCGGTCGCGGCGCGGGTTAGAGCATCACCGGAGAAGGTGGAACGCTGGGAAAGACCTGGGTATGCACAGGTAATGAGATAGAACCCCAGGTTGTAGTCAATCCCGAGGGAAAAAACTCTCTCGACATTGCGACACTGGTCCTTGATCCCGACGCCGTTACGAGTATTGAATCTGATGTTGATGCTGTCGTCAACCAGTGGGAACTGGGGTCGCACATGACTGTGTGAGCTATGTCTGCGGGATGCTGAGCGTTCAGCATTCCACGATGGTATCTGCATAGGAACAAATGTAAGCATATTGAAAAGCGGTTTTGATGATAACAGACATCCTGTGCCTGTCGCAACAGATCACGCTTTGTAGGAGCTTTCAGAGGCTCAGCGGTACGTCCCCAGGATGTATGGGAGACCTGTAATACCGTCAGCACAAAATTAGTTCAAATGAAATGAAACAATACCTTGCTGAGGTCCAGTCTCGGAAGCTTGGTCTGGGTAACAGAATGAGGAGTGGCTGGTATACATGCGGATAAACACAACATATTCATTGAGGTCTGTGAACCGAACTTACCGCCGGGGTCTCTTGACACGATGAATGTTTTGAAGTATCCTGAGACCGACACAACATCAGATGTATATTAAACCCATGAACTGTAGTGACTTACCTTGCTGGTAGCAGGCTTCTGAGGAGCAGGAGCGCGTTTGTGAGTAGCCTTGAGGGCAGCGAACATTGCTTGGCTACCAGTATCCGAGTCGGAGTCGGAATATATGAGGTTGATCAGCGCGGTGTCTGCAAACGGATGTTAGTGTCGAGTTGATGAGGAAGTCACAGATGTGATGTCACGACAGGCTGTCGACAGCGATCTACCTCAATGGCCAATGTCGCCCTCAGCTCTTCCGGTGCAAGACCCTCAAGCTCGTCATCGTTCTCCTGCTCGACTTCCTCATCCTGTCCCTGCACCGAGCCGCCATCGTCTTCATCGTCGCCAAAGGCGTCATCGCCAGGAGCAGCCTCTGGAACGGAGTGACGACTCGACCTTGTGACTGCTGCGACTTTTTTGCCCTTGGACTTCTGTGTGCGTTGGGGAGCGGCTTGATGTTCATCTGCGGAGCGATCCTCCGGCACTGAGACAACTGGCAGTTGAGTACTCCGGGTACGATGACCTGCTCCATGGATGCTGTTAGTCAAAAGTAAACTGGCAAGTGGAATTGTAACGACTTACTCTGTTTTGTGGGCATAGGAATGGCTGCCACACCGTTCATATTGTCGTCGGAATCCTCCTCTGCAATGTGTGGGGTCAGCGTCAGATACTGGGGACTAGACACATGACATACTGGGGTGAATAGTTTTCGAAGCCTTGGTCTTTGTGGATTGCTGTACACTTGAAGCAGCCCATTTTCGCCTGGGGACAGGATCATCTTCGGACTCGGGCTCGGCCTCAGCCTCGGGCTCAGGGTCATGGTCCTTTTTCTTCGGACCTAGGGGTGCCGCCCCATTCCAGACTAACAATTCGGTGTGAAATTCGAGTCTCGCTCATAAGAAAATCCACCCACCAGCGGCCGTAATTGCATTATCTTTAGCTTTGTGACTCGCTGGCATAGAAGGAGTAAGTGATGAATTTGCTGTGAGCAGCTCTGAGACTCACGACGCGTTGATTTGGCTTTGTTCACAGCAGCGGGTGGAGTGCCTGTGAAAATTGTAAGTTCCGCATTCTCGAATAAATGCCTAATACTATCCACTGACTAGTGTCGCTGGCAGGCTCTTCCTTGCTGTCGTGGTGGGCCTGTGGTTTTGGCCGAGAGTTTCTGGGAGGCATGGTAATGAGGGTGCGTGAAGTGTAAGTGTGAGTGGAAAGGAGGAGGGAGAAAAAAGATGTGCCGACGGTAAAAGACAAGCGAGTACTGACGTGGTGACACACTCACTGCAAAATGGTACGTTGGTTTTTATGTTTACGTCTTTTGCGGGCACAGCTGACCATGCTCACATCGACTGTGTTTACAGACTTACTAGCTATCAATGGAGTATGTTGTTCAGTCCCCGCCAATGTAACGCAAATGTAACCTATCTGATTTTTACAGGTTACCGAAGCGCTGGGATTATCGTACAAAAACTCATCTGAATTGAACAAGATAATCGACAAGGACCTTCCGAGTGGAAGACCTGTATTTACACGGCAAGAGATTGTCATCGGCGGCGAGGCTTTCGATGTTTACTTCCATCCAATTATGGAATGTGTGCGCGCCCTGTATGGGGATCCAGAATTTGCGCAGGATCTCATATTTGCCCCTGAGCGACATTATGCAGATGCAGATAAGACTATACGTCTTTACCATGACATCCACACTGCCGAGTGGTGGTGGAAAACCCAGGTATGTGTTATACCTGGATTAATTACATCCAACATGTTTAATTTTTGCGACAGAAAACACTGGAAAGACGCAAGCCAGGTGCTACGTTGGTCCCAGTAATCATATCCACCGACAAAACCCAGACTACCATGTTTCGAAACAAGTCTGCCTATCCGGTCTACATGACCATCGGCAACATCCCAAAGGTGAAAGCCATCGCACCAGGCTTACATTCTCATTGGGTATCTGCCGACTTTGCGTCTCGATCATATCAAGGTTGCAGCTGCTCGGCGTCAAGTGCTCGCAAATCTCTACCATGCTTGCATGCACAAAATCCTTGGGCCGTTGAAAGGTCCCGGCCTCGATGGTGTTGAGATGGCGAGCGGCGATGGAGTAGTTCGCCACACCTTCCTCAAGCCAGTGTTGCTTCACAATTGGTGTGATTTCCTCCAACTGCTCGCACATAAACTGTTGGTAGGCCTGTCGGGCTTTCAGCGGTTGCTCCACTCCTGACAGCTTGGCTAGCAGCACAGCCCAGCCGTTCTTTGAGCCATTGAGTTTGGGTCGAAATTGCTTGTGCAAGCGACGAATACGGTATTTGAGCCAGCGTCTAATGCGCTGATGGCTATGGTCAGCACACGATCACGAGTCATCACTCCTTGAACTCACCCTATTTAAAAGCTCAATCTGTTCTCGCTTCTGTACTGTTTCCTCCTCTGTGAGCATCTCCTTTGCGGGGACTGCCACTGGTTTGTGGCATTTCCGGTTCTTTGTGGTCCCTGAGTTGCCAGCTTATGCAAGCATAAAATTTGTTGCACATCGTCTCAAGCGCCAGCTGCGATCTACAGCATCCGCATAGCTTGGCAAGTGTTTGAGCAGCAAAGTTTCTTGTGCGCCTTCCGCCCAGAGCTGAAGATTATTGCGCCCTTCTGCAGGCTTTCTTCTGCGGCGCGGTATCTTTCCAGACTTGGAACTCGACATCTACTCAGAATGTAAGTTCTGCCTGCCCAAAAAACTGGCTCCAAACCGACCTATCATGCACCTATCTCCCTGTTTTTAAAGGACGGTGTGTTTGTTGATGCCTGTTGTATCCAGGAAATAGGGCACTGTGTACAGAATGATGGCCCCAGAGTCCTTGCGTGATCCCAGACCTCCGCCACCCCATTTGCGTCGTACTTTGTCATGCAGCCTATCATATAGCTCATCGACACATGCTGATTGCGGAGTTGCAATCAGCTCTGCGAGTATAAAGGCCTGTCGCACACGATCTTTTCCCTACCCCCTTCCTTTCTCTTTTACAACAAGCACACAATCTTCACCAGCCTTCCCTCACTTGCCATGACTGATCTCAGCGTCCCCACTCCCGCAGCTGTATCCTCTACTGCGGGAGCGAGTGTCCCCACCCCTGGGGTCACAGGACTGGACGCCGCTCTCGGGCTTTTGACGACATGGATATGGGAATAGACGATGAGGATTCTTACAGCTCATTCCGGATGGGAGACAAAGGAATCGAGATCTCTGATGACGGTGAGAGGCGCTCGGAGACACGACACTGCAAACATCACTTCTAAGAAACTTCGCCTTCGTCTTCGACCCAAAAAACTAGGCGACGACCTGGCTAAGTGGATGCCTGTCAACGACGACCACATTGACCTCTTCGCATAGGGAGAAGAGGAGCTGGCCACCTTGGATTCAATCACGGGCCCCGACGAGGAGACAGGATCCAAACACAAGACTTATATGTGTTTGGTGGGTCCCTCTTCTTGTTCTTTTGGTAAATTTCTGGTGGCGGGTTGCAGCATTCTATATGAGGCTGACCAAAACGATACTTATAGGACAATTCGAATGCTGAGTTCCCTGAAGTAGGACAGACAATTCTCGACGAGACCCTCCGTCGTGCTGGCCTGGGTTACGCGGCCGAGGAAGAGTGACCTTTGCCATGAGAAGATCAGCCCCACTGTCCCGGTGCCACTGCCCACGGGCACGAGCGTGAGGGAGAAATCGCTTCCTGAGGGCGGAAATTTCTCACTGCACCCACTGCGGCGAGTGCTGCGTTAAGCGGCACGAGACAATGCCATTGCACTGCATTGAGGTGAGTTGTTTCTTCAAGTAAGTAGCATTGACTGAAAGATCACATTAGGAGTGGAGTCTCATCGAGCCGCCAGTCAAAGGCGCCCACATCGAGACACCGATGCAGAACCCGGAGTTCTGGAACATCACTTCACTGGCGGATATCGGGCTCGTGTACCAATTGGGCCATGGTGGCTTGCAGTGTCCCCGACCTGAAGACAATGTACGCACGCTCGTGGTCATGGATCTCAGCACCATACACAAAATCAAGTACAAACTCTGTGGCTGCGACCGTTCCGACTATGCTAAGATCTTCAAACAACTCCTTCGCAACACCTGGTTCCCGGCATCTGCGACCGACCCAGACATGTGTGCAACTTTTGAAGTGCTCGAGTTCTTTCCAACTTGAGCGTTGTCGGGAACGTCAATGTGTACGACTTCATCAAGTCGCTGGAGTGCAAGACTAGTCCGCTTGCGGCGACAGGTATAAACAAAGTTCCCGTAAGTTGCCCGATCACCAGCGAGATGCAGACACTGACTTGGTACCAGGATCGATATAAGAGCTTCTTGCGCATGTCACACCAGTATGTGTTCATAAAACGGTGCCATTGTGCTGGCTGTGGGCACGAAGATGGTGGCATCAATGCAACCGAGCTGGGGGAGCTTATGGTTATATGTTTGGCATGCCCCTTTGACGGCCGCAACCTGCCTCCGGGGTGGTGCAACATCCAGCCAAGATATAGGTATGTCACCCTTTTCTTTTTCCTTCTTTTGCCATTGTCTGAAGACAAAATAGATTCATGTATCATCTGATACTCGCCAGCATTCATGGAGCCGGAGAAGTACAAAGAGCATCTGCGCAAGTATGTGGCAGAGAGCAACGTAAGTCGTTTCTAGGACAGGAGCTGGATGGCGGACTGACTCCCTCATGTAGATCAGCACATGCATCACCTTTGCAGCTCTTACACAGAAGGAGACTTGCAACACAGCGGGCCTTCGCGTATCTGGTGTCGGAGGATGTGTTTGTGCCCGCCACGAGTGTGTCAGGCCAAATGGGTTGGGCAATTTGCAGAAAGGCGAAAGGTGAGAAATCAATGGATACGTTAGAAGAAGGCAATGACTAACGAGGGATTAGATATGCCAATATGGACTACATCCTGATGTCCACGCTGGCAGGATTCGATCTGGAGGAGCTAACCGTGTCCTATGATGTGGCATGTCAGTGGCGCAAACGCCTGGCCGAGCGACTCCAGAAGCTCCTGGAGGACATGCACCTCAACATTAAGCACATATTATTTCAGTGCGGGCTGCCAGTGTGGCATGCATCGTAGCATGAGGCCAAGTGCACAAACTGCAACAGCCTGAGCTTCAGCGTGGCTAAGAGCGATGGCGAGGGCATCAAAAGACTGTGGGCCCAGATCAACTCATGCGCGTTCCACATGAAGACCATGGGGATCGGAAACTGTGTGGATACTCTCGAGGACAAATTTGACTATCTTAACCATTCCAAAAACCTCGCGTTGGGTGAGCTGGTATGCCTCTTTCATATGACGAATGGTGCTGATGGGTATACAGCGAACTTACTTTGCCGTAAGCTGCTCGTTGCCATCCCAGAGCACGAGCAGCAGGTGAATGCTTTCAAAGAGGTCAACAAAAGCATACCGGTCAAAACTCATGTGGAGTGGCAGGGGATGATCGACACGTTCCTCAACGATGACAAGGAGACGGTCCAGAACCCGTACATTATCACAACGAAGGGTACGCATTCCATATTGGTCTACATGACTATTTCACCAAATGAAGACAGACAGGCCGAGTGAGGCTGAAATCCGGGTTCTTTTGAAGAAAGACGAGGAGGAAGCGGCAAAGGGAACAACATGTTTGCACGCCACTGGTGCCATGGCCTTTTTGACAGCGGGCTTGCAGCTTGAAGATACACAGTAAGCAATGTTCGTTGGCATGTGCTGATCCATTACTGAACCGGGCCGCAGACGGCGCATCAAGGCTGAGATCGCGGGCCTGACGACGGTCACAGCGGACCGGGAGAGCAAAATTCAGGAGGCACGTCTAGCCCTCCTCACCAAGTTGTGTCCGTTCCGCGAGCTGCAACAAATCTACACCCCTGGCGCCACTGCTGTTCTTGAGGCGATTTCCGCCGCTTGCGATACAGATGCCCCTGCGGTCAAGGCCGAGAATATACCTCTAATCTTACCTTTGGTGCTGAGCACCGCGCAGCGCGCTACGGGCTGTGCACGCAAGCTACCGGAGATGGAGGCGATGCTTCGGGAGGCGCAATGCATGGACTCACTGGTGAAGGTGCGCACACGGTTGAGTGCCAAGCACCACATCATCTACTGGCGCGGTGGCAGCACCAGCGGCCAGAAGAGCGCCACTCGCGCCAGGACCATCCTGGGCCAGCTCAGGGACCGCATCAACGCTGTGGCAAAGAAGTATAACAACACGCAGGTGGCGCTGTCTGCTCTGAAGGGGTCTGATTACACACCGCACCTCAAGAAACTCACCGAGCAAGACTTAATGTTGGATGGGGACGTCAAGGACGACCAGGCAATAGTGCGCAAGGAAGACAATGTCTTGGATCTGGGCGGCGCGAGGGGCTCTGGATGGAGATGAGAAGGAGCTGCACGAGGGTAAGCGAGATTCTACCGTTGGGAGCACACAACACTAACGGAACACTTCACAGCTCTCCGAGTGGAGTGGGCACGGGCAAAGTCTCGGAAAAACCAATAGGAGGAGGAAGTCATGTCATTACGTGAAGAGATACGGAGGGTTCTGTGGTATCTCAATTGGGAGGACGAGAGATGGAACGTCCGGGCTAAGGCATCATTGGCACGTACAGACCTTGCTGCTGCTATCCTGAGTGGTGTACGCACGTACGCGCTGAAGCAGGCCACGACACACAGGACCATCAGGGCGCAGTTCTACGCTCTCGTGGACATGTCTATTGGGGCTGCAGCTGGCTCTGTCTTGGCCACCGACACAGCTTTGGAAGAGAGGGCAGACCTGAATGTGTTCTTCACCCAGGGTATGTGTTTTTTTTTTCGACGTACAACTGTTGCGACTGACGGAGAAGACAGGGTAGCGCAAGTTGATCCGTGCCGAGGTGAGACGTGGGTGTGTTGGGGTGTTTGTGGGGTACCATCAGTACTTACATCAATGTGTGGTCTATAGCGAGAGCAATTGATGGATTTCTGGATTGGGACACACAAATGGATTTTGTGATAGAAGACAAAGCAAATGCGGCGGGATAAGGCAGGGCTGATGGGAAACACAAGAGAGATAAGATTGGGTGGCCTAGAATTGATGTACGGCCGCATTGGGGTGAATTATCGGTTTTTCTGCTGAGGCAGCCTTTTTGGGAGAGAGTAATTTGGGCAGAAAAAATAATAATAAAAGAGATTAAGTGATGGCTCACAAAGGAGCCCAAAAAGGAGCCACAGCACATGACCCAGAAGTGCCTATGAGCCTCTATGGGCCAGAATTTGGCAGGGGAAGGTCTCCCAGCCAGGCCCTGGCTGCATCCACCTTTTTAGTGAAATATTTGGGTGGCTACATCCAGGGCATTAGGCAAAAGCCTACAGCTTGGATTGCTCACACAATTGATGGAATTGAGGTATTATTCAAGTGGTAAATAAGAAGAGCGGCACAACATGATAAGGTTATCTACAAAGTGGAAATCGAAGAGGTTGGTGCTACGAATATCTATAGCACAGAATGTGTGCTAATATTACAAGCGATTAAGTTGAGTGAAGGAAGATATCAAGAAGGGGGCCAATTGCGGATTTTGTAGCTAGGGCAGGTGAGATGGAGACTTGGAACGATTAGAGGAACTCACAATTTCAGGTCCACCTCTTGTGCAAACATCATCTCCTCGCAAACGATGCGGAGCAACTGGGAAAATCCTGTGAATTGAGTGCATCATATTAGTCACTGCATGAATCGGAGTGCTCGGTGCAACTGGGAAATTTCCTTGGACTGAGGTCCCGAGGCTGGGTGCCATCATCTCAGTGGTGATCACACCACAGTTAAATGGCCAGATTCCCATCTTTGGGAAGGTAGTCTTGATATTAGCTTTTGTCAACGCCTGCAGGTGCGTCTGACCATATATTGACAAGAAATTGGCCCTGTCTACCTTCTGACAAGTTTTATGCTTGTGGTCAGTGGTCCAGTACTGTTTCAACGGTCTGAATATGACCACATCCAAGCCCTGGTAAACATGTGTCCCATGGGCCACATAACAGAAGATCTGGATGCAATTTTTTCCACGTGTAGAGCAGGTATTCCCGGCTATAGTATGAGATGTGGCCATCGACACCAAGTGCTCGCATATCACCATTTGCTTTCTCTCTAGTCTGATTGTCAAAATCACAGATGGACTGAACTCTAATTTTGTTGTCTGTCTATCCTTTGGCCTGGTGTGCAATGCTTGGATGCAACAGGTAGGTATTCCTGGTACCGTTACCAGGTCTCCAAAGCGAATTGTCAAAACGCCTGTCATGCACCGATCATGTCGGATCCCCGGTCCGAAGAGGAAATTAAATATTTAAATAAACAAATTAATCTGCTTCGGAAGTCCAATTTACTGTAGTATTTCGACCAAGTATTCAGGGCATGTCACGAGTCACCGCAAGTATTCATTTTCTTAAGTCTTCATTTCTCGGCTATCACCACGAAATTCCCATATATGGGACTCCGGCGGATGCCGGAGCGAAAATTTCGGTGTTTTTTGGCCTATTTGGGCCTCAAAAATGGATTGTCACCGTCACCACGCCCGAAAGTTTTCAATTCAGAGAGCCGCGTCACGCGTCACCTGAATACTTGGTCGAAATACTACAGTATACTCTGAAGGCATTGTCTCAGAAAATCATGTAACTCCCAACATCTATTCTTCAAAAACTACCTGAACTTAAGAACTACTATCCAGGGCTGTTGCTTTCTCAATTTTACAGCCCGAGTCACAAATAAGAGGGAGAAAAATGGTTCCTGCCAAGTTCCTGCGCTAGGTATGCAGCTTGGTATGCAGTGCTTCAAGTCTGCTCACAGCTTTCACGTATTAATTTCATTTCACAGTTCTTCCACAGGTGGCCACAGCTGTGTTGTCTGACTTTGTAAATGGTGAGTGCTATCTGGTGAAGACTCTTTTCATTAATATTATGGATATTTTCGTGCTCTAGTTTCCCGCCGGTGCCGCGAGGAGCAACCGAAGGTCGGCGACGAGCGGCATGAGGCGGCCAACTAACATAAAGGTTGAATCATTTGGGTATGTGTTTGAAAGGTTCCAATAAATGCATATTGTGTCCACAGACCGGATACTATGTATGGCATCCAGTTCCACATCCAGAGAGGGTACCAGGAGTGCCCGGAGGGCCTTGGTATATGCATACTCACAATGCATTAATAGGATTGTCTTGGGCCCATTTGACCTAGAATGCTCTTCCCTTGTAGATGACATCAGGATGAAGGGCAGTACCAATATAAACCACAACTGTCATGTTCTCACGTTTCCCGTCCGCTTGCTGGTGCTGTGTTTGTTGGCCCCTTCACCCAATAAATTGCTCTCAGGCACTTCCCCCAGGAAGAATCTGCTCTCATCCATGCCATAGATATTCTCTGTCTTGATGGGCACAGGAACAAAGCCGGCGGGTGGACCAGAGTGATCCCCAAGTTCCTGGTCCAGCTTGTAGTCTCGCTTTCCAGCCAGTACATCTTCCAGGAGGTCAAAGTAAGCGGCATTTGTGACCGGGTTGACTGCTCGTCCACACTTGTTATCTAGTGGTGTTGTCCAGCAGGTCTGGAGCCGATCATCGTGCTTCTTGCAGAACCACTGCATCCCCAGATCATCCTCTGGGAACTCATCTTCAAGCCTTGCCCTGCATATCTTGTCAACACACTCCTTGAGTCTATGGTGAGTGAGCAGAAATCTGCATGATGTGACCTCCAGAGCGTAATACTTCCACCATTCACAAGTCAGCCCAGGGTAGAATGTGAGATAGAGATTTGCTGCTTGTACTTTGCATATAGTACTCTAATATCGCAGATTGCCCGTAGCCCTTTGTGTTGCTCTTTGGGTGCCAGAATCGTCAGGGAAAACCTCTTTCGGTAATTTACCTGGAATACGCCTAAATTTAGATGGTGGTTGGTAATTTAGGGTAATTTACCCAATTTACCTTGATTGCCCTTGTTACCTCTCATTATATTCCCAGAGACCTTCAAAACCAACACACAATGCTGTATTTTCAATAGAATGCTTCCAATGATGGCCTCGATGGCCCCTTTTGCAGCACACAACGAACAGACACTTTTCGAAATCTCCGCAATGCTTTCTTAAGTCTTTGATGAGCCGGCCCTAATGTGCACGTGGCCGCGGAAAGCACGTCATCACCACGTGTCCACGGAAAAATGGTTCGTTTTGATGAAAACGACAACAACCTACAACACCTTTCTTCCTTTTCCCCCATCTTCCTCACTACATCCATCGTCGTCTACCATGTCCAGCCACTGCAGACCAACCCAGCTTCAGCTCTGAGCTCCTCTGGAAGTGTCAAGCCTTCTCGGAACCCTATCCTTCCCTAAATCTGTCTCAGCATCTGTCTGCATTCCACATACTGTCGGTGCGTCGCCGTGTGCACTGACTATTTATACACTAACACATTCTCTACTTTCAGTTCCTGGAAAGTGTTCGACATGTCATCCATTCGGTTGATAGTATGTCGCTTTGAGCTGTGTTCTTGATGGAAGCTGGCTGAGTTACCAGCGTCGGTGCGTGTTATGTACCCAATTATTCCACGTTATGCTGATTCGATTCAAGAGCCCTCACTGTTAAATGTGTGTCCCCACATCTCGATTCTTGTTGTTTTGGAGGCCACTATTCCGTGACTATATGATGATTTTTGTTTACAGACCCGCAACAGCAGAGTCATGACTTATATATCGTCGTTGGTATGTCTGTTCCATCCACATTCTTCCTTTACGCAACACCAATCTTCGACAGGTTTGTTTGTGGCTTGTATGTCCCAACTAAGGTCAGGCATCCCTTCGTCACGGTGTGTCGTCGTTGTCTGCTACTTGGACTTCACTCACCCCTCTATTTATTCATAAACACCTGTCTTGTTTCACCTTCCGCTTCCGTGGACCGTGTTGTAACAATGCTGCATCGTTGTTCTCCGCTCCCGGCGCTCGAGACAGCATCGAATCCACATGGTACGTCGCCGTTGAATGATGCGTGAACTTCATACACACACACATGTTCATTTGTCTATATACAGTTGCATCGTTTCGCCTGCCACTTCCGTGGATTCCGTAAAGATGTTGTATTGCCGTTCAACGCTCCGAGACAGCTTTGGATGCTGTTTTCCCTTAGTCACACATTGTTTACTCCGTCTTGTATCAGTAGCTCTACCTTGAATATAAACACTATTTGCCACATATCGAGAGGATTTCAGGGATAGAAAACCAGAAAAAATGAGGATAACACCCACCTGAATGACCGGTAAACCGAGGTAATGGGCCTATAATCAGGTCGGATTTATAGGGACCTTTCCAAAGCGGGTAATCGGTGTAATGGCAGTAAAATGATAAAATTACCTCCAATTACCCGTAATCCAGGTAAATTACCGAAGGAGCATTTTCCTGATGATGTCGGCCCGTTCCTCATGATACAAGTCCACAGCACAGTCCATCCATGCATCCTTGGCAGCACCAAGCCTCCCTGTGCCTTTTTCGAGTTGGATTTCACATGCCCTACCATATTCGACGCGTCAAGCAGAGGTAGAGCAAGGACAAAGTTTTTTAGCAGTCACTTCCCCATTGGGTGCATTACTGATTGTTTCAATTTGTTTGTCCCAAAGGCCTATCACTACTGGTCCTGCCTCACATAGTCGATTGATATGTCTTTAAATGAATGAAAAATGTGATTCCACCCCCCTGCTTTGCTCTAGCCCTAGAGCGGCACATACCAAATGACTGTTGATCCATCCCAGGCTGTTCATTGCCCTCTGGCTGAGCTCTACGTGATCATCTCAAATCCAAAAAAGAGCTCCCCACTTAGCGCTGGGCCATCCAAACAGTTGTGATTATCTGCTGCCCTCTATGTGATAAAATCATCAGATGAATGCATAGCCAAGGGTCCCGTTGATACCATCAGTCCTGGATCCCATCTCATGCTCCAAATTCCACTATACTAATACATGTATCTCCCATCATTGTAACTGCCTCTTCATCATTCTCTCTACTGCTCACCACAACTGAGAGTGTCCTGGCCTACACAAAAAATATGCTTGCCACCATTGGTCAAGAGAGACTCAATGGTAGAGACTCCTGCTGGGCTGGCATGCAGATGAGTGAGGAATTAGATGGGCTGAGATGGTAGCCAAAGCATTGTTTCCCTCATGCGGTCCCATTCCATCTGGATCACTACCTCCTACATGCCGTCTATGCTCAATTTAGCAGATAGACCTCCTGGGTATTAGCTGCAACAGATCTACCGTGCACTTCCTCCTCCTTCAAGTTGCCTTACCACCTTAAACCCTTCATTCAATCATCCAATTAATATGGTGGAGTTTACTGGACATTATTCAAATGCAGTCAATGCAATCTCATGCAATGTCAGTTTTTGAGTGGTTTTTTGAGTGTGCAATGCAATGCAATGCACATTGCATCATGCATTGCATTAGGTTGCATAAACATTGAGCAAACATGCAGGTACAAAACCATACACATACATTGCATTGCACTGCATGAATGCACTTCTTTGTGATGTCATCAGCTAGCTGCCAGTGCCATTCATGCAGATTCATGCAGCCCCTATGTGTGCTGACCAGATTAAAAAATAGGCATTTATATTTTCTCCCAAACTGACCTTGTTCCGGGAAACATCTGAAACTATGCATCTGGTGACTGTCCACTATCCAACACGAAGACACCCTCTTGCTTATCTCCCCCATGTTGCTGGGTCTTCCACATCAGTACCAATGCCTCCTATGCCTCTGTACCTCCTATCATTTTTCTCCCAATAGCTCTATCAATTATACAAGAGACAATGCTTAGTCATAAGTGTCCAAAGACAAAGACAAAAGACAAACGTCAAACAACATCCCTTGCCCGACCCCTCTGAGGCCTTGAACAGGCCCAGGGCTCATTCATGATCAACGCACAGACAACACAGAGACACTTGGACAACCGTTCACTCGACATCGCTCACTCACAGATCTAGATGAGAGACAAATGTCAAAGACATCTTTCACATGATGCCGTCCTCTGAACCCATAAACATGCCCAGCTCATTCATGATCACACTCTAGCTACACATTGCCTCTCCAGATATTACCCAATGACCCCAACAATAGCTGTACTTGTTATCTTGACACAAACACAAACTCAGCCCCCCACATTTCGGTATTGGCCCACCCAGAATAAGCACAGAGTGTTGACCAGTGTTTTTGTGTATTCCCTGCAAGATTCCGATGTTCTTGATGGCACTAACTCGTAATTAGTCTCGCACTTCCCCTCCCTTAAAAACTTTCCCTCCCTTAAAAACAACTCACTTATAACACGCCTGCAGCATCTTGGAGGGAGCTTCCTTCAGGGTGCGTTCGTATGCAGCGCATGCTGTAGTAGCCTCCTCCTTTGCATGCACCCAATATTCCTCCTGCACATCGTCCGGCAACTGCACAAACAGCTCATGTGCCATCTTGGTACTGAAACAGGGTGTTGGGTTCCTTGTCAACGGGAACACTGGAACCCGCAGATGAACTTTCCACCCAGCATTTGCGAACTGTCAGCTCGATTTTCTCTGTGAAGTCTTCACACATAAATTGTTGGTACCCCTGACAGGCTTTTGGAGGCACAGAGATCCTGCAGAGTTTTGCTAACAGAATCACCCAGGGATCCTTTGTAAAGTCGACTCTTGTATGGACATGCTTTCGAAGGCTTTTAACCCAGTACTTGAGCCATCACCATATGCGCTGAAAGTGGGGTTACATCGGTCATGATCATGATTACCATTTCAGGCTTACCTTCTCAAGCACCGCCACTTTCGCAGCGCGCTCCTCTGCCTCTGCCTCAGGGAGGTCCTCCGACCTTGGCAGTCGTTTGTTGGGGTTGAAAGCCACCAGCGGTAAGGGCGACTTTTTGCGGTCAGCCAACCACCAACTTATACGCACATGGAATTCATTAGTCTGAATCTGTTGGCGCCGGTGACCTAAGACTGCGGATTTACATCACGTGTGATCACGTTTCTTGTGTTCCCACGACAGAAATAAATATGTTTTGCACGCTGCTTTGAGTTGAAAAAATAATTCTGCCACAGCGAATAGTTTCTTTCGTTGTTAAAATGTGCTCATATCCAGGGAACATCCCTTGTGAAGAGATCTATTGGTTTCAATATTATTTGGCTGGCACCCTGCACAGAACCTGTAGGAATACTCAAGAGGACACTCATATAGTGTTTTGTCACCACATACTCACTGCGAACATGACACCTAAAATTAATGTTTACTTCCAATAGAGAATTACCCTCATGAGCAAAGGTAGTGAATTTCTTTCAGTTGTGGGAAAGTTATTTCACGTGATCGAAATCGCAGTCCTATTCGGGGCATGCCAGCTGAATCAGACTCCATAACAAATATTTTATTGACTATCATAAAACATTTTTTGTGTGAGTCTGGCTACGGGAGACTAGGAATTCATTGCAGATACACGAAAAATAATTGTGCTCTGCCCTCCAGCCCTTCTCTACAGCATCTGTGTACAGATCAACGTGAGGAAGAAGAACACTTTCTCTTGCAATTGCACACTCGGCCCAATTCTTTAGATTGCAATGGTTTTCTTTTGCACATGGGGACGCTGCCGTCCTTTTAAGCAACACAATACAAGTGAGCTCTGTGCAATGGACTCATCCATGCCTCGCTCATGAGTCGCATAGATGAATCCATGCCTTTGTTTGGTACCCACCAAACTTCCAACTTTTAAAAATCCTTACCCATAGCTCCCGACGTGTCTCACACATCACAATCACCATTAAACAGTAGTATATCAATTTATTCAATTTTTCCTGGCCCCTACAGTACATCTGTGACCTCCCAAATCCAAGATTCCCATATCTGGACGATAGCAGTTGTTGTCCGCTGTTATTGATCCCATCAATCCCTAGGAAAAAGACGAAGTCTGATAGACCACCTGCAGAATTGCTCTATTGTGTTTATTCGATGCACTACAATACATTTAGAAACCCTACAAGTTGCACAAAGTTAAATTTTCACCGTGTGATCAAGTCTTCTGTGTACAACTCAGACAGCCTCCCAATAATAGGTTACGCTTGTCCACTTCTTTGCACTAAGACTTGTTCCGTATCGTCTTCAACCTCAGCGTAAAGGCTTGAGGATGAGTTCCCAGAGGATGATCTGGGGATGCAGTGGTTCTGCAAGAAGCACAATGATCGCCTCCAGACCTGCGGGACAACACCACTGGATAACAAGTGTGGACGAGCAGTCAACCCGGTCACAAATGCTGCTTACTTTGACCTCCTGGAAGATGTACTGGCTGGAAAGCGAGACTACAAGCTGGACCAGGAACTTGGGGATCACTCCGGTCCACCCGCCAACTTTGTTCCTGTGCCCATCAAGACAGAGAATATCTATGGCATGGATGAGAGCAGATTCTTCCTGGGGGAAGTGCCTGAGAGCAGAAGATCTTCCTACTAGGAAAGACCTCGGAATACAGGCAAATATCAAGTAGGAGAACGAGTAGGAAGGTCGAGTAGAAGCCTGTTTGCAAAAAGGAGCTTTTTTGCTCCTGCTTTCCAAAAGGCTCCTACTTGGTCTTCCTTCTTGTCTTCCTACTTCGGTTCAGGAGAATGAGTAGGAAGGCGAGTAGGAGGAGGAGTAGGAGAACTTTGAACGACACTAATGGTGATATGCGAGCACTTGGTGTTGATGGCCACATCTCATACTATAGCCGGGAATACCTGCTCTACACACGGAAAAATTGCATCCAGATCTTCTGTTATGTGGCCCATGGGACACATGTTTACCAAGCTTGGATGTGGTCATATTCAGACTGTGGAAACGGTAGTGGACCGAGGAGAAGACTGACCACAAGCATAAAACTTGTCAGAAGGTAGACAAGACCAATTTCTTGTCAATATTGTCCAGTTGGTGCAACAGGACAGGACATGAACCTGCTGTGCTCTAATGCACATCATTTCTGTAGTGCAGTAATTAAGTGCACACCCTGTCCCGACCACAGATTCTGGTGGTAAAATCAAAGGATTTTCCCAAAAGAAGAAAAAAAAATTGCAACTGAATTAACAAAGTGCTGTGTAGCCTGTTTTGGTGTAGCTACCCTGATAACATGAGGAATTGCATATATTCCATGTAACTAACTCCCACTTAATGCATCCTATCCAAGCCGCTTGGTTGTTTGACCCGGCCAAGGCTACATAAATGCTGCATTTATAATCTTTGTACAGGCCTGTGTTTCGAGGTCAGCCCAACCCAGGCTCACATCAACAACAGCGGCTGGATTGATCCGCAACTGTCATAAGCGGGCAATAAGTATTTGCTGCTTTATTGGTTTATAAGCGGGGGTGAATGCCCCCAGCTACGAGCTGTTATGGAATTGTCATAAGTACCTGTCACGTGCAATCATTTCAATTCTTTGAGATTGGCATTTAAATTTCTCAGCATGTGACATTAATTTCTCAAGGTTTTTTATGAATATTTGTTTTCAATATGTGATCCTCTCAAACACAAGAAGTACTTTAAATATGTCTTGAAGTTTCCAGCAAAGGAAAGTGAAGAAAGATGATGATATCCTTTCAAGGAATATTGGGAAAATAGTGTGTGACAAGGTCACACTAGTTTCACAATATGTTACACCAGCTTATGCAGAAAGGATTTTGAATGTTTTCTCACTATTTCTGGTACACACAGTCTAAACACTTGTGGAGGATCCTCAAAACATATGGTGAATATATGGTCAATATAGTTGGACCTCTGTGAAACAATATTTTAAATTTGTTCACAATATTACATCTATGAAAAGGTTGAAAGGATTGTTTTAATAATTCCACCCTGTTGCAGTACCAAATACTTTGAACATATCAGACAACTATTGGGAAGAATGTTCAAAACAGAGAGGGGGTGTATTTAAAATAATTTTCACCTTTTCAGTTCCAAAACATGTTGAACATATTTTATATATGTGTACAATATGTCTTCACTATCTCTAACCTATTTGGAGGTCACATATACTAAACTGTTTAGAAACACATCTTGAAAAATATCTTGAACAGACTTTATACATCTTCTTGTTTTTCCATCATAGAATATTGAAGAAATATTTTGAAAGTGTTCCTCCTATTCCACCATCACTCATCCATAACTTCTCAGTGGAAATGTCATGAACACACTCACAACCAATGTAAAAGAAAGTTTGAAACTTTTCTTCATATCTGGCACCCACTTATGGTGAAGATAATTTAAATATGTTTCAAGGTTTTCCATCCCCATATAGGCAGAAACTATTGTAAATATTCTTTCGGATTCTTTTCAATGTGTTGGCATGGTTTTTCTGCTTATCCTCCTTGTGTCAGTCTCTTGGCTGCCAAAGCACATCACGTTACCCCGACTGCCTAAGACGTCTTCTGGCTCGTCTTTTACGCGATTTTACGTCGCCTTTACCCTTCCCTTCTCCGTCCATTCTTCAATGCTGCCAGATATTAGCTCTGCACGCCGAAGCATTTTTCAGCAGTTTTTTAGACCATTTTCGCATTTACATGCATGCCGAGAATTGGGCAACGTCCTAGGGAATCGCGGCATGGCCGAGTTGGCAGTGACTGAGTGAGCTCAGCCCATTCTTGGCGAGGAGCTTTTTCGCTTGAAAAGATATACCCCTCGCTCATTTTTTGGGGGCGTCCTGGCTGTGCATTGAAACAACCCGAATATTAGCGGTAAGATTGTATTTCAGGCACGGTTGACCAAGGCTAACCTTTGCGGACCAGCACAGAGGATGATGTGTACTACGACCCGAATCCTTTCAGCTAGGTGCTTACGCATATTTTTCTACAGCTTTCGACAGTGAGCTCACCGTCTTGGCGTCGTACACCCAAGGAGATCCCGCCAGTCTTGCTTCTTCGCATAACATCCGGACATGAGTCCCTTGTACGCTCTTGTACAGTCTTGCGGCCGCGGAAGATATGACCTCGCTTGGTTTTTGGGCGTACCTCGGCCTGGCCATCGGAGCAGAGTCGAAACAAAGATAAGTTGCGGTGTTTTCGGCAACGTTGACGAACACAGACCTCTGCGATTTGAAGTTGCCGGACAGGACCTAGACGAGGGTGTGGCCTGCGACAAAAGTCCCTTTGGACTCGGAAAGATATATGCCTCGCTGATTTTTGGGCCGACCTACCCCTTGCGCATAAAAACAGCCCGAAAAAATACAAGTTTTCGGCAGGTTTGGGCGCTGACCTCTGCGATTTGACGTGGCGGGGCGAAGAAGCCGTCGTACGACTTGTGGGGTGTGCGGATTCCACAGGCGGTTGCTGCTGAATCATCACTCTGACATAATCAGGAGATTCTGATTGGTTAGCAGAATTATTGCCGGCCCTACGCGTTCTGTGTGCGGGCCATTTCCGCGTTCTATTCTGGACCCATATAAGTAAACGCGTTATGACTCCGGAGATCTGAATTGGACGCTCCCTCGGCCATGCGGTTCTCTAATCCTTTCCACCCGCCTCCTGCACCCCCGGCATTTGGCAATGGCAAGACTGTACCCGAGGACAGGGCCTCGTACGTCGGGACCGCTGCGCAGCTGCGGATAAATTATTGTAACTCACCGGACCACAGATACCTCTCCCAGTTGGTTGTACATTGGCTTAGCCCGTTTCTGGACGTCGGCTTTTCACGTCCTTTGGAAAAAGAGGGTGAGTCTAGCCCCTGCACACTTGGGATCGTCTGGTAACGACAACCCTAGATTTATGGGCACTTCCTGACTCGCAATTGACCGCCACGACGACGGACGTATTAGAGTCAAGATTCTATCCCCGCTGTCCGCCGGAGCAACGTCCCAGTGCCCTCCGCACATTCGACGCATCGATCGCGGAAACCACCAGTGCGGAAACTGTCCACGCGGAAAAAGATGCCAATACGTCACCACCAGAAAAGCCCAAACGCTTCTGGCAACGCAAGGCCAAGAAGCAGTTTGACTCGTCCCTCTTCAAGGCCGTACACCGCACCTTCTTGTTCCGTATCTGGTACGGAGGTGTCCTCAAGCTTTTCGCTGGTATGTTGGGCATCACCCTGCCCTTCTGATAAAAGGTCATTCCAATTTTAGACACCCTGAAGACGACGACTCCACTCGTCACCAAAGTGCTCCTTACCTGGCTAACTGAGTCCTACATCGTCTATCACGCGACAGACGCGGAGAAGGCTTCCGGACTCCTACCGAAGCCGCGTGGAATTGGATATGGCATTGGGCTCGGAGTTGCGATCTTCATGATGCAGGGTATGTGTGGTCCATTCTCTCGCTAATGTCTCGCTCACAATTCTACAGAGATTTCCAGTCTAATGACCAACCATTCTCAACGAAGTGCGCATACTTTCAGACTATGCTATCAGTTTTCTGACGGCGATCATATAGCCATGCAACTGGTCGGGCTGTCCGTGCGCACAGGAATCATCGGCAACGTCTTCCGCAAATCGATGCGTCTTTCCGGACGCGCACGACTTGAGCACACCGTCGGACAGACGACAACGATCATATCGACGGACGCCGCCCGTCTGGATATGTTCAGCCAGTTCGGCCACAAGTGCGTCTATTTACGTTCTCTGTTTCTCCGCAATGGCTAATCGACGGCCACAGCATTTGGGTCTCGCCCATTCAGGTGCGAACCTAGCTAGCCGCGGATCCACTGTTCTCACCTTTCCGTAGATCATTATCGGTGTGGGTCTCCTCATCGGCAATGTACGTATATACCCTAAGCCCGCTCTCCTTTCACGTTAACAAATCCGTCTCTAGCTTGGGTACTCGGCCCTCGTCGGCCTCGGCGTTCTTGTTCTCGGCTTCCCGCTGCAGATGGTGCTCGTTCGAGTCATGTTTACCCAGCGCAAGAAGGGCGTCAAGTTTACCGACACCCGCGTGCGGCTTTCGAACGAGGTGCGCCATATATATCTATTTAGCTGTATGTATGTATCTTCTGACTCGACTTCGACCTTAGGTGCTGCAGGGTATCCGCCTCATCAAATACTACGCCTGGGAGGCGTTCTTCACGCACCAAATCGGTGACCTGCGTGAGCGCGAGATCCGCACGGTTCGCAAGGCGGCGTGAGTTTTGAATGTTCCCCTGCCTTGGTTTTAAGCCTTTACTAACCCGCGTCCAGTATCGCCCGCGCAGCACTCATCGCACTGGTGACGCTGATCCCAGTCCTTGCCTCGATTCTCTCCTTTGTACGTTCGATTTCACTGGCGGCATGATGCTGGCACAGGCCGAGGCTGACCGCGAACAGATCACCTACGCGCTGACCAACCACGATCTCAATATCGCCATCATCTTTAGCTCCCTGCAGTTCTTCAACGTGTGTGCTGTCCCTTTCTATCCCCACCCTCTCGTTAGCTGACATCCTGCGCGCGCTGCAGATTATCCGCATGCCGCTTGTCTTTATCCCTTTCGTCATGTCCGCGCTCTCAGACGCGATCGTCGCCTTCGGCCGCATTGGGTCGTTCTTGACCGCAGAGGAGCTTCCCGACCCGTACACCATCGACCAGGCGCGGACGAACGCGGTCGACGTCGACGCGAGCTTCACGTGGGAGACGGCGGGGAAGGTCGACGACCCGAAGTTCGCTGGCGCGGGAGGGAAGCATGGTGCGAAGAAGGATGGGAGCAGGAAGAAGGGGAAGAAGGAGGCGGTGCTGCCCACTGCCACCGAGAAGGATGTTCCGCCGTCGGGAACCGTAACACCGACCGAGGAGGAGCCATTTGAGCTCAGGAACCTCAAGTTTAATGTACCGAAGGGCGCTTTTGTTGCTATCGTCGGAAAGGTCGGCTCAGGGAAGGTGCGTTATTGTGCCATGGTTGTTTTCCCGGCGCTAATGGCATCCTCCAGAGCTCAATTCTGCAAGCGCTCATCGGTGAGATGCGGCGTACGGCGGGTACGGTCAGTTACCTTGGTCCAATTCTCGCTGCTATTTGGTAACTGACTGCCATTGCTTGAACGCCAGGTGGCCTTCGGTGGCACCATCGCATACGTTCCACAGACCGCATGGATCCGGAACTCTACGCTAAGGGAGAACGTCGTTTTCGGGCAGGAAGAGGACGAGGAGAAGTGCGTTTGTTCTGCTATGCGTCCTCTTACAGCCACTAATGTGGGCTCTGCTAGATTCCGTCGAATCATACGTGCTTGCAACTTAGAGCGTGATCTTGAGGTGTTGCCCCACGGGGAGGAAACCGAGGTGCGTCTGGGATTTTATGAGTTCGTTCCAAGCTAACAGACTTGTAGATCGGCGAGAAAGGAATAAATCTTTCTGGCGGTCAGAAGGCGCGTGTCTCCCTTGCAAGAGCGGCGTATTCGCCGTCGGATATTATACTCCTAGACGACCCGCTGAGCGCCGTGGATTCGTTTGTGGGCAAGGCGATCCTAGATGATTGTATACTCCACGGTCCGCTGGCTGATCGCACTCGTATTCTCGTGACACACGCCCTCCACGTATTGGACAAAGCTGATTATATCTACGTTAGTCTCGATTCTGGTGTCTCGATTCTGGTGTTTTCCTTTGACTGATCAGAGATTCAGGTCATGGACCATGGAAGCATCAAGGAGGAGGGTACATACGAGGTGCGTGTATCGTTCTGATCGGTTCAGAATGAGTAACTGAGCTGACTCCAGGAACTCATGAAAACTGGCATTGTGTTTTCGCGACTTATGGAGGACTACGGAAACCTTGACGACCAAGAGCAGACCGCCACCGTCAAGGGCGAAAAGGCTGTCGTTCTCGCCGGCGATCAGGAAGAGCTGGACGTTCAGAAGGACCAGGCAGCGCTCATGCAGACGGAGGAGCGGAATACTGGGGCCGTTTCGTGGGAGACCTATGCGAAATACCTCAAATCCGCCGGTGGACTGACCTGGGCCCCGGTTATCTTACTGCTGCTCACTCTCACGCAGGCCGCTCAAGGTAAGTATTGGCTCACGACGTTCCTTTCTTAACTTGACTTTACCCGCTTCTAGTCGGAAACAATCTCTTCCTCGGGTTTTGGACATCCAGGACCATCCCTGGCTTTCGCCAAGGAGATTACATGGCTGTTTATGCGGCCTTAGGATTTGCCCAGGCCATATTCTCCTTCCTGACGACCTTTGCTTTCGCGTCAGTTTATCTTTTTTTTTGTGCCATGCTGTGTCTGACATCTTCGCCGTCTGTAGCGTCGCGAGCTTGGTGGCCAGCTTGAATCTTTTCAAGGCCGCTCTCGCTCACGTTCTGCGGTCTCCCTCGTCGTTTTTTGACACCACACCGATGGGTGAGTTTCTTTTTTCACATACGTTGTTACAGCACTCACAGGTCTCTTTTACCAGGACGGATCCTTTCCCGGCTTGTCAAGGACCAGGACACGCTCGACACCCAGCTGTCGCTTACACTCATGCAGCTGACAACGTCGTTCTTCTCGGTTATCGGCACTGTCGTCCTCGTCTTTTACACCTTCCCCTACCTCGGCATCATTTTTGCGCCTATGGTTGTCCTGTACTACATCGTCTCAATGTATTATCGGCGATCGTCGGTAGAGACCAAACGTCTGGATTCCCTCATGCGTTCGGCACTGTACTCATCGTACTCTGGTGCGTCCCATGCTCAACTCTCTTATTCCCAGAGCCTCACTTGTCCCGATCATATAGAAACTCTGACTGGCTTGGCGACTATCAGGGCTTACCGGGAACAGGTGGGTCATATTGTTTTTGAATTCGCATCTCCACTCTTACGTGTATCCCCCTAGCCACAAGCTATCAGGGACGCCGAGAAAGGATTGGACATGGAGAACAGAGCTTACCTAATGACCATTACTCGTGATATATTTTTTGTTCGTCTGTTTTCATCGCCACTCACTTTGCTCTCAGTTCAATGCTGGCTAGCCCTGCGGTTAGACGTCTTCGGCAACATCCTCATCTTTGGAATCGTTCTGTTCGGTGCTGGCTTGTAAGTGAATTCTGCATCGAGAATTTTCGGTTGCTCACAAAATCCTTCAAGCCGAAACACGGTAGACCCTTCGAAAATTGGAGTAGTGCTCAGCTACACGTTGAGCAGTGAGTGCGGCTTTCCCTTCTTCCCTTCATTGGTACTGACTTGAACTAGTAACACAGGTCTTCTGTAAGCCACCCCGTTGATGCTGCTTAATGTTACTCACCGAATCTTGTAGCACAAATGGTCGCTTTGTTTGCCACAAATGAGCAAAATATGAATAGCGTTGAAAGGATCCTCCTATATGCGGAGCTTCCGTCCGAAGGCGCTGCTACCACCCCCGAAGATCCCCAAAGCTCGTGGCCAGACCAGGGCGAGATTAACTTCAAAAACGTGCAGATGGCTTATCGCGAAGGCCTGCCGCTGGTTCTGAAAGACGTCAGCTTCAACATACGACCCGGCGAGAAGGTAATTTCAACTGCTTCATTTCACCATAACGCTCACCGTCCTCCCAGGTTGGCATTGTTGGCAGAACAGGAGCAGGTACGGAAAACTTTATGTCTATTCTCCGTCCTCCCGGGCTAATCACTTGTCTAGGCAAAAGTTCCCTGTTACAAGCTCTTTTCCGGTGAATACCTTTCCCTCCCCTGTGAACTGTGTCTCATTCTTTATAGTATCGTCGGGTTGCAAGCTGGGAAGATTGAGATTGATGGTCGCGACATCAGCAAGGTCGGGCTGGATGTCCTTCGGGGCCGACTCGCCCTCGTACCGCAGGACAGTGTCTTGTTCCTCGGAACATTGCGAGATAACTTGTACTTTTGCGCGTTCCCCACACCTGATTCCCGCTGATGCGATCATGAACAGAGATCCTCAAGCATCAAAGACGGATGCGGAGTTGATATCTGTGCTCCAGCGTGCATGGCTTCTTCCCCGAGAAGGCGATCCTCCCGACCCTGCGGCGGATTCCAAATTCAGCCTGGACTCAACTATCGGGGACGAGGGTACGTCGTTTCCTTGCTACCGCAGCGCACGTTCACTTCCTAACTTGAAATCCTCCAGGGTCCAATTACAGTGCTGGCGAGAAACAGCTGCTTGCTTTGTGCCGGGCCTTGGTCAAGAACAGCCCTATCATCGTCTTGGTACGTATCTTTCCACCCATGTCGTATTTGGCTAATTTAGTAATGCACGATGCAGGATGAGGCTACCTCGAGCGTCGACGTGGAAACGGACGCAAAGCTGCAGCGAACAATCCGGACGGAATTTGCTGCAGCTACGTTACTTTGTATTGCCCATCGTCTCAACACCATCGGTAAGATATATCCGACTGTGTGCTATCAATTATTAATTTTGCTTTCCTAGCATATTATGATCGTATTCTCGTCATGGACCAGGGCCAGGTCGCGGAATTCGACACGGTGCTGAACCTTTACGACAAGGAGGATTCAATCTTCAGATCCCTATGTAACGAGGCCAATCTTCAGCGCGCGGATATTCTCCGCATTCGGGCGGAAAATGCTGTCAAGACGGACTCGTGATAATATTAACACTACTATATAGATGAAGTTCTGCGTTTTAAGTTGCGGCTGCTCTATGTACATTATAATCTGCTGTTACATACGTGCCTCGCAATAATTGTTCTGCTGAGATGGTGTCTCCACAGTGTCTCCACCTCTTTCAGCTCTAGATCTGTACTTTTGCAAAATAGATATCCATGCGAGAAAACCTTCCCGAGGTGAGTCCGTATTCCACAAATATACAGAAGTGTGGCAGACGGACTTGCTATGTTCCGTGTGGTATTCCCGTACGCAAGACAGCCAACGAATCTAGACACTCTCTTGCCAAACCACGGAATCACAGGCTATGTATGCAGTACGTCGCCGAGGCACGTCTGATGAATCATGACGAGTGCTTGGTGTCGACATCGGCGGCGGTGGACGGAGTTCGATCGTCGGTCGAGGTGTCCGGTGAGTCGTGACTCTATCCTGAAGTGTACCGACCGGGGTGGCATGGTTAAGGCGACTTACACATCAGGCTGCAAAGTCGGCTTGTGGGATGATGGCGAGATAGGCCGGGGAAGCTCGCGGGGCTAGGCGGCCTGCAGCCTACTGCAGTATTATCTGTCGCAGACAGAGATATCGCTCAAGCTGTTGTGCTCGACGTCCAGCTTCAAGAATGAGGGTGAGAAGTGAAAAGGGATGTCGGTTCGGCTCGCCGTTCAGGCAAACAACAGCAGAGATTCCGACTAGAGAGCATATGTATGTACCAGCTAAGTAGCTACAAAGCACAAAAGAAGAAACGGAAACCGCCTGTTCCTGAACGAGACCGCGGCGGAATGTACCTACCTACCTACATACCTATAGCGAGCAGATAGCAGAAACGCGCACAAAACGCGCATCGCGTTCATAAGACCTGATCGTCGCGCATAGAATTCAGAAAATTGTCGCGGAACTGGAATTCTTGCACAGAGTTCCATTCGATCTGTATGACCCATTAGCAAAAGAAATATCATTCAAGAGTTGCAGAAGGTAGCATGGCAACGTCCACAGTGTAAGGAAATTCACTCACACCGTCGGCCCCGTTGTAGTGCCACGCGTCAGGCACGACGTCCAAGACCACAAACCGGCGATACGCGTCCACCATCGCCGGCTGCACCTGCATCCGTCGCATATTTTTCAGGATGTTATTCTTGGCCACGTTTACCCACTCGGAGGGATGGAAAGTGTCGTAGACAGCGACGAAAGCCTGCCTGCAGTGCGCGAGGAGGGTGGGCTTGGTCAAGGGGCGGAGGAGCGAGTGAGTCTTGACCCAGACGGCGATGACGGGCTCGTTTACCGGGTTTGGGATACAGGACGACAGCGTAGGTGGTGCGTGCATGAGGGCAACCTGTCCGGCCAGGATCGCGTCGAAGATCAGGTCTAACGCGAGTACGTTCCTGTGCACGGTTTCACGTGAAATATGCAAGAGAAAGGTGCAATAGCATACGGTGGCGGTTCCGTCGCATCGTTGTTTGGCTCGCGTACTTCGTCGAGGCGAAGGGCCATGCCGACGGCCTCAGGGGCGAGGAAGCATTCCCAAGCCGGGTGCGCATGAATCTTGCGGATGGTGCGGAGCACGCCCCACGCGTCGCCGGTGAGCGCCTCTGGGGTGAACGTCACAACCCCGCCTGAGCAAGTAAGTTAGTAAATCAGAATCAGGGGATCCACAGCCAGAACCAAAGGGTACATAAAGGGGACGCACCGATTGGATAAATCTCGCGAAAACCCCACCGCGAACGGGGAACCGCTGGGTCCATGCCATAGAGACATAAAATGACCTTGGGATTCAGGCGGCGTTGCGCGAGCAGCGGCAGGTTGTGAATATTCCTCAGCGCGCTGACGTGAATGAAGACGACGCGGGCTCCCGGGTCCATCGCAGGCACGACGCCGCCGATCCCAGGCGTGCTTTTTTCAAGCAGGCAGAGGAGAAGGTCCCTGTCGTCGGCGCCAAGTTGACTGTTTCCGTCGCTGCGCGTGTACAAGGGCCAGACTGCACACAAATTGTCGAAGACGAACTGACGGAACTGTGGCGGAGGCTGTAGAATTCGGAGTGCGATGTGGTACGCGGGGTTCAGGTGCAATGACTTGCGCCAACTGCCGGGCGAGTTTGCCTCCAGCTCTAGCTCGCGGGTAGTCTTGAGCGCCGAGAGGTTGAATCGCGGGAAATGTCGGTATGGCTTTTTGGGCGGCAAGACGGCGATGAGAGAAGGACCCGCGGTAAGGGGGAGGCTGGGCGGGATACCGAGTTGTGCAAGTAAGGATTTCGCGCTTGTTGGGATAAAGACGAGGTGCCCGATGGTTTTCTCGTCCCACTTGGCGGCGACCAGTGCAGCCTTGCGTCAACGGTGCGTTAATCAATACCAGTCCCTATGCTGCGCAGACAAAACCCACCAGCTCTTTTCTCGCCATGTACTCAGTCAATATTGTAAAGGACTGAATATCTCCTTTCTCATCTACTTCGAGACGCGCAAACTGGTGCGGGGGCTTGCACCCCGGGAGGAACATTGGTAGATCCTGGAGATCATATAATTCCTCGAAGTGCAAGTCCTTCTTGGGCCATACAAAGGACGCGATGCGCGGCGGCGAGGCCTCCGTCGCGTCAGTGAGTGTCGCCTTCTCACAAACGATATCCACCTGCGCGGCGTCTTTGGCGCGGATCGTCAGCCGCCCAGTCCATGACCAGGGTTTGCTGGGAACAAGGTGTAAGTTCGCAGGTGGATGTGCATGCAGAAGGCAAGTTACATGTTTACGGGCTGGTCCACGGGCATTATCAGACGGGGTTTTGATGGACGGTAATCGTAGCGACGAGGAACTCTGCCGTCGAAGTTAATATCATTTTGTGGAAACGAGATATATGCTTACTGGGCAGGTGCCGCCGGGAGGCTGGAATTATGGAGTCGGGATGATCCGTAGATGCGGCGCATAAAAAAACTCACTCGATGCTCGCAAGAAACTCATCAACTTCCGCAGCATTGTCTTCGGGCTCGTCGACATCCATTGGGTCGCTGTCAATGGGTTCGCCAAAGCTAAGGGTTTAGAGAAGCCAGGAGTGAGTACACCCCGCACATAGCAATGTCGACTTACGCAGCACAATGTTCTTCGTCGGCGTCATAAAACATACTGTAGTCCGTGGAATTGTTCTCGTCGGCGAAAATTGGCTTCATTTCAACTGGTACATCGATATTAGCGGCGGTTGAGCCGCGGTCCGGCGCCGTCCTTGGGGTCGTACCAGTAGGCCGCTGTTGTGGGTCCAAGTGTCGACGACTGTGTTCAGGGCTAGGGAAGTGACTTGCCTACAAACCGATATCCGCGGGGCATGGTGGGTGAGAGAGAGGGAGAAAAGTGTAAATCAAGAGAGCTACGTGCATTCATGGAGCTTCTGGGCTCCCGAAAGCTTATAAGCAATCACCTTGAAGTTGGAATGGCAGCTATTTTAGGGAAGTTAGGGTGGCCCTGACTGCACACGGCATGTGCACGTTTTAGATCTAGAAATGAAAGAAAATCCCTTAGTTTAATAGTTATGAGTTCTAGAAGAGCTGCAACCTGGTCAAGACTCGAGTAAGATTCTAGAAAATTTTAAAGAAAAAACCGTTACGCGCACACGTGACTGTTCCCGACACGTCCACGCTCAGCCTCCGTTTCATGTGCCAGGCGCGTCATGAAGAGAAATGATTCCACATAAGTAGAACGTTTATAGGCAGAGATGAAAAACCTAATATGTACATCCAGATACCTCATCGTTGTCATCGCACGCGTTAGGCGCCGCGGGTCGGTGTATACGCGGCGGCCGGTCGACTCCTAAAAGGCGTGAAACACGACTGATACGTAGAACAGGTACCGTTAGGCGGTGACCGAGTCAGGCTATGCATGGTAGGGAGGAGGGTAGGCCCCGTATGTTGTAACAAAATCTCACGCATGAAAGAGATCGGTGTAAATCGGCGGGGAACGGCGCAGAGATTTGCATGGCAATTATAGTTCCAAAAAACGCGTTAACGCCTTCAAGAGATAAAGTGCCACGCACCTGCGGTCCTGCGCGATATTTCCTGAAATTCCCTCCATTAACAGAGAAAACCAGATACGGGGTTGCTGCCAAAATAAATGAAAAAGACATAAGAACGTCTCCTCTTCCTCCATTTGTGGCATCTGACATCGGAAGTATTTCGTCGCCTGCACAAAGTCAAGTCTCGAAGATGCTAGAATTCTTCAGGGCTGTTTGAGACTTGAGTTACAACTTCTCGGCGAATTGTCGCAGGTTTGCCTAATGACCCGGGGTCCCGGGATTCTCCGAATCGAGCCCAAATCGAGCCTGCTGTTTTGTGATTGAATGCGAGTATGGTCGTTCAGGAGGCCGTCTATGAGACGCTTGGTATGTGCAGTGCGGGGCAACGTTTAGTGTCCGTGCGGGGAACACCTAAGCCACATTAGCCTCGCAGAGTCGTCGTGAGCGCCAAGGATTGGCTATTTACCTCCAATTATTTGGAAATTCAGGCACGAACTACGCCCTGAGACGCCCTGAGACGCCGGGCAACAGCGCGACAGAGCGCGACAAAAAGAAGAAGCTCGTGTGACTTGTCAATAAGCGCCAGTCAGATGTTTTTTGACTCCACCCTCACATTCTCCATTTGGTCCATTGGGGCGATTATACAGCTGTACAGCTCGCTCGTACAGCGTCAATCGTTGCGCATACTTATGCTGAAGGTTATCATTATGTTATCACACCGAAAGCTGTTTTATGTTCTCGGTCTGGGTCCTTCAGGGCCGCGCGCCATGGGATGGGGTTCCAATTCTCCATTTACGGAAACAAAAGGTCCTTTCGGCGCCACGTTCCATTATTTTACGACAAGCGGACTTATTTATTAGGCTCCATCGGCTTTGCTGTGCCTCCCCACTAGTCTATGGCAGTCCTTCCTCTGTACGCCAACTGTGCTCCTGGGCCATCGTCTGCATCTTCAGCATTCCCCGACAAGCGGACTCCAAGTGGTTTCTCCCAAAGCATGGCGTCGACGTCCCGTACGCGCCCTCACCCGGGTCGCAAACTTAACCAATTGACATTGCCGCCCCAGCCATATGGTTTCCTTTGAACGACGATGCTTCAAGCTCAGAGTGGCCTCCAAAATTCGCATTCGGTCCTGCCCACCCTAAATCGATGCAGTCCTCTGGCACACGGTCTCTCGACTTTATGGAGGGCATAATCGCGCCGCACCCACAAAATGCACGCACCCGATCTGCAACTCGGCCTATTCCGAATCGTTCTTCGCGATCTAATCCGTCGCGGGTGCCGCCAACGCCCACAAACCTGTGGCAGCATGTCTCGGATACGAAGAGACAAGATCCCCGCTTTGTTCATGGGCTCGTCGGGTCGGACAGATGCCAGCATGGGCCTATCGGGTCTGAACGCGTACCGCCCTTTCCTTTGGTAGAAATGCACCCTCCCAAGGTCGCGCCATGTCTGTCCAGAGACGAGGGCCCTGAAGCGCGCTGGTGCGACCAACCTCCCCCGAAAGGGCCTATCGGTGCAAGCACGTTTTCCATTGGCATGGAGGAGTCTGTCGTGACCCAGACGGAAGAAAGCAAACGGGAATTTCACCGACTATGGAGTGCTCAGAAGCGCAGCAACCCGCACCTTCCACTGATGGTCTCACCCCTTAATCCTCTCCGTGCATCCATGCCCCCACTGTACTGGAAATCCGTCATTACAAACAAGCTGCCCTCGCAGCGGGAAAAAGTCGAGTGGAACTTCAAAAGTCCTCTTCCCTCGCCCGTCCTTCAACCCAAAACGCGGTCGAGAAGGTACGCCTTGAGGGTTACACTATACGCATATATTGATCGCCCACAGGTACTGTGACGAAGCTGCCGAGCACTTTTCCGCCAAAGCGATTTTCACAGGGAAGTTGCGGAAGCATTGCCGGGACTGCAATCGGGATAGCCTCTTGAAACGGGTGCTGGCCTACAATCATTACATTGTTCGTTTGGACGGGTTTGAGGCCGTTATCTCGGAGATGGAGGCGTGCGTCGATAACTGTGATATGAATGATGCGCCAGTCGACGATGGATTTCCTCAGGGTGTTTTTCTGCGAGACCGGGATGATTTCGAGGACGATGACGAAACGATGGATGATACACCGTTTATAGAAGAGCGACAGGCAGACTGCTATTCCTTGCGTCTTTTCTGAGGTCGGTGTCGAAGAGTCCACTTCTGGCAGAGAAATTGTAACAACTTGAAATTCAATGTACTTTTTTACATGCTCCTGGGATATGCAAAGGTTTCAAAAGAGACTTCTAAAGAGCATATCGACAACGCCATTAAAAAAAAATCAAGAAAGCCGACGCACAGGTATCCAACAATAATCCCCGCTCGACACTGGTGCTGCCGCAGGACCGTCCATAACGTCCCAAACTTGAGCGAAACGATGATTGAATATTGAATCCTCAGGATGAGTTTCGTAAAACTTTTGCCCGAGTCGAAGATGTTATGCTTGTATATGCTCAAAAGGGTGGTTCTTTCCGTGCAGCAAATTGAAGAGGCTCCGTCGTAGATTGAAAACAAATTCTTGGGCTTAGAAAGAGCAGAGATGGTGGTAGCAGGAGCAGAGGTGTTTCATCAACAAGACTAAACAGTGATTACTTGACCTTGACGCGCGTCTACCACCTACTACCCTGGTTGTTCCAATTTGGGACCGCGCCAGTATAATAGACTCTCTCTCTCTCTCTACAAGACCTACCCTTGCATGCTGCCATTATTTGGAGACGAGAAACGACGGCAGATCAACTTGGGGGGGTCCTCCTCAAACACCACTCTATCGTCGATAACAGATCAAGCGAAAGCTCGACGCGCAGAAAGAATCGAACAGAAACGCCGAAATGAGAGTGCAACGCGCATCCAGGCGTGGTGGCGCGGCGTGTTCAAAATCCGCGCTGCCAAGGCAGAAATGCGCAGGGTGTTCGAGGCCGACATCGACGGCTTGACGGGACTGCGGTGCCTCGTACTCATCGGCATGGACCAAGAAGTACTTGGAATGTGGTCCCAAACGGTTTCGGAGAAAGGAGAAGGCTAGCAGGCCTGCCACCAGCCATTGAACTCTTTTTAACTGATCGAGAATTTTAGCATCTCTCTTCTCTCCCGCCGTTGGCCAATATCAGTCGAGTTGGCTGGTTCTCATTCGCCAGGCATGCGTCTTGTTGGTTCGCTCAGTTGCGACCTTTCCTCAGTGAGCATGAACATCCCTCTGCCTTTGTGCTGCTGCTGATGATCATAGCAGATCCCAAAATACTGTGGCTTATTTGAAGACCATAAGTATGCTTGTCTCTGCCGATGTGGTATCTCGAAACCTTGGTCCACAAGGACGCGAGATTGCGGCAAATATACTGCTGTATGCCCTTAGACGCGGCTTCTACCCGCTGCTATCGCAGGCCGTCCGGTCCATAGTAAGTGCACGGCCTTTTCTAAGGACGAAGGTGGACTAACGCCGAATCAGCCAATGGCAGACTCCAAATCATCGGCGTCGCTGCCTCTCTTGGTTCCATTGGCAACCGTGGCCTTCTCTACGTTTCCGCCCCCGACCGACGCGTACTCGGAGTCGTTGACCGCATTGCTCTCGTGCATTTTGACGATCCCATTGCTACCCAATCGCTTGCCCCTCCCCAGCTTGACCCAGCTGTCATCCCACCTCCCCCTCTCATCACTCGCCTCCTTAGCACCTTCCGCGGACGTTCTCACGACCATCGACAAGATCCATCTCGTAGCGAATCTCATGGCCTTCACCCCGCCACGATATGCTGCGCTTCCTGCCCCAGCGTTAGCGGCCTATCTGAACCTCCTCGCCGCCCTCTTCGACTCCCTGCCCTCTAACGTCTTTGACGGGCGTGCCAAACCCACTGCGCCCGCGGCGGCGGCGGCCCTCGACTCTGATTCCGACAGCGAATCCCGACCACGTGTTTCTGTCGTTTCTGCATTCACGTCTAATCCACCTCCGCCACTGCCTGACATTGACGCCCGAACGCTGAAGCGCATCGCCACTCTCGTTGCCCCGGCGCACCTCACCTCCCTCCTTGCGGTCAGCCAGAAGCATTCGGATGCCACACGTAGAGCCCTTTTCTCTCTGCTGTTGGCGCTTGAGGGTATATGGCCCGCGAAACGAAGCGCCCTGCTGGGTGCCATCGTGGTCGGGGGCGGCGGAGCAAGCGTGATCAAGGAACTTTGGAGAGGGTCGGTGCGGCGGGCCAGTGCGACGGGCGTCTTACGTGAATTCGGGCGTGAGTTTCTTACCTGCTCTCGAGACCTGAAGTTTGACCTATCCGTGCTTTCTATCAGGTCCCTCTACGGAGGCGCCCGACGCGACGATTGGCCCGGTCCTGCTGCTTGCGGACCTTTACACCCACGCGCTTCTGACGATGGGGGACGACGAGTTCTTTGGAACGTCGGCTCATGTGGGTGGATCCTCATCGGCACCGCGGAATCCCATGAGCTTGGACGAGCTGACGGTCTTCAGTCGCTTGCTGTTGGACATTGCCTTCAGACTCTACCAGGGCCCGGAGGATTCGGATGGCGGGGATACCAATATGTCGGGAAATACGGGGCCAAGGGGTGTGCGGTTTACGTGGGAGGAAGTAAGGGAGAAGGTCACTAAGTGCCTAGTGGCGATCCATGCCAGAGAGTACGTCGATAGCAGACGCTTTTGAGCCCTTCCTAACCTTCACACTTTCAGCTCGAGGAGACCGTTCACGCCGCAGGACCACTGGCTAGTGTCCACGCAAATCGATCTCCGGTCCTTCGTGGAGGCAGCCCTGTGAGAGATCTGCCTTCGTCCCATCAGCTGCCATACTTACACGATAGCAGGTTTGAAGAGCAGCAGCTCTCCTCGGCCGAGGATCTCTCGACGGGCACAAGCCGTGCTGGTCCCACCCGCGTTGTCGCTGCCCGGCAGATCGCTCGTCTAGCACCCCGTCTTGGAATTCTGCACAATATCCCCTTTTCCGTCCCATTCTCCACCCGCGTCCAGGTATTCCGCAGTTTCATTTACAGCGACGTCATGGCCCGCCAGCGGAATACTGAACATATGTACGATATGGGTGCGCGGCTTCACATCACGGTTCGCAGGGAGACCATCGCGCAAGATGGCTTCGATCGCTTGAGGGACGCAGATCTCAAAGGCAGAATTGGGATAACATTCATCGACAAGTTTGGGGAGGAAGAGTGCGCGCTGTTTCGCCTGCTTTGACTCGGCTAACGCCTCTCTAGAGCAGGTATCGATGGCGGCGGCGTCTTCAAGGAGTTCTTCACGGCGCTGTGCAAAGAGGTCTTCGACACGGATCGAGGTCTATGGCTGGCGAACAAGAAGAATGAGCTATACCCCAATCCACATGCATATGCTATCGAATGTGCGTTTTCCCGTTCTTGGTACCAAAATCTTGTTGATAAGTGTCTTGTAGCACATAACCTGAACTGGTACCGCTTTATCGGGCGGATCATCGGAAAGGCCATGTACGAGGGCATCCTCGTCGACATTGCATTCGCCGGGTTCTTCCTCGCAAAGGTCAGGAGAGCGCACTCTTTTCTTTATTCGTAGTGTCTCATCCAGCGTTGCAGTGGCTGGGCAAGCAAAGCTTCCTGGATGACCTCGCTTCGCTGGACCCTGAGCTGTACAACGGTCTTATATTCCTCAAGCACTATGACGGAAACCCGGAGGACTTGTCGCTGAATTTCACTGTCGCCGTCGAAGGTGTGCAAATCGTGTCATGATGATTACGCGGTACTTATGAATGTGCCCCAGATTTCGGTGTGACCAAGACGGTCGACCTGATCTCGAATGGCAGCAATATTGCGGTGACAAAGGAGAATCGCCTGCAGTACATCTATCTGGTGTCGCATTATCGGTTAAGCAGGCAAATTAGGCTGCAAAGCGAAGCCTTCTTCGAGGGCTTGTCGGAGATTATTGATGCCAAGTGGTTAAAGTGCGTTTTTGCTGCAGACCCGCGTATTCTTTCAGCTCACGCTTCTTGCAGGATGTTTAACCAGCAGGAGCTCCAGATTCTCATCGGTGGGACCGATTCCCCGGTGGACTTGGATGATCTGCAAGGCAATGCCCAATATGGCGGGATCTATAATGCTAACCATCCGACGATCGTGTCATTCTGGAGAGTACGTACAGTGCAAATCCCTTACCGCAACGCTAGGCAGCTGATCCATCAGCAGGTCGTCCATTCCTTTGACCAAGAACAGCGGAGGGCATTTCTCCGTTTCGTCACTAGTTGTAGCCGGCCGCCTCTATTGTAAGGTTCTTTTCCGTTGCCCCGCACAATGCTGATTCTCGCTCAGAGGATTCAAAGAGCTCGTGCCCAACTTCGCGATCCGTGATGCCGGCATCGACGAGCTTCGGCTGCCTACCTCGAGCACATGCGTGAACCTCTTGAAGGTGTGTGATTTCACTTTACTTTGTCTGTTGTGCTATGTTTATCCAAGACACCGTAGCTTCCACAGTATCAGAGCGAAAAGGTTCTGAGAGCCAAGCTGCTCCAGGCAATCACATCCAATGCTGGTTTCGACCTATCTTGATTCTTTCCATTGCACAAATATGCATATCTTTTCGGCAACTGTATATACTGCGAGTGTATTCATAGAGGTTCCCACACAAACAAAGACTCCCCAAACCGGGCGCGAGCTGAAACAGCGGTTGAGCTGGTTCACAAGCGAAAGCCTTCATTCCTGCTGAACACAAGTTCTATACATAGATACAACGCATAATACATACACAAGCGAAAAATACACATTTAGCCCCTAGAGCCCATGCGACGCTCACGGATATTCAGGAAGTCCATCGTCGACCAAGGCATGCTTTCCCCTGATATTCATGAAAGACCACTGGATGGCTTCAGCAAATTGTGATGTACGCTGTTGAACTGCGGATTGACTCACATAAGCGACAGCCGGTTCTGCCCGCAGAGTATTTACGTCCATCATGCTGACTTCGAAATAGTATGGTCGAAGCCCGGCGCGCTCCAGTCTGGCGAACCACTGGCCAAAATGATCCACGGTGGTCATATCTGAATAACTAAAAAATTAAAATTCAAGAAAATATGGTCGAACGCACCCTGCGACCATCCGATGTGGACCTCCAGTAAAAGCTGGCCAAATGGGAGCGGTTTCTCCTGATTATCGGCGATTATGGACACGAGAGTGGCAAACTCGGAGCCTTCGAGATCAATCTGCGCATCGTCAGGGCCACATTCCGAATTTTGAAGGACGACAACCGGTACCTTGAGGATATCAATGAAATCGTGTCCGTTGTCTGCCATTACGCTGTGCAGAGACCTGTATTTCTCTGCTTTAAGGTCTGCGACGGAAAAATGGTTGAAATGGACGCGGGATGTCAATTTGCGATCGGTGACGACGTGGGTTTCTCCCCATGGCCATTGCAATGCCTCGTCGGTCGCATTTCCATCGAACCCTTTAGATAATGAGACGTATAATGCTGAGGGGCGAGTACACGGCGTACCGTGGACATGGCAGCCGGGTGACCGTTCCAGCATGTCCTGTTCAAAGCTGGAGTATGAGGGAGTCTGGTAGCCGAGGGAGTACACGACAGGTTTGGGGCGGCTGTTCAGCACGCGTTCCAAGCCGCAGACCCATTTACCACCGTCAGCCAAGGTGCCTTGTTGCGGTTCAACATGAGTTCTATTTGCTAGCTGAGATGCTCACCGACGCGGTATATGGGGAATGGGCAGGTAAAAGCTGGAATGTAAAAGTCCCAGAGCACGGCATACTGTTTGTGCAGATGAGTTCAAGACTGGGAAGAGTAAAAGGGATCGAACCGAGGTACGAGGTGGAGGGAAACTAGTTGCCAAATTCAGAAGCTGTGTATGTGGAAGGAAACCCTTTCGACTCACGCAGGAATATGCCTTCCGCCGCACTTCGTAATCAGCTTTTCCCTCTCCACCATCGTGATCTGATACTGCCTTTCGTTCCCTTCCAGCATTCGGACCAGACGGCTCGTTCCTCCGTGTTGAATGAGAGCGCTAGCGTTGGATGTAGAGAGGAGATCGTGATATTTTGAGGCTGGATGGTGGTGTGGATCGTGAGCAAGGATGTAGAAGGTGAAGAGGATAAGAAATGCAGCAGAGAGTTTGGGCCAAGGCGACTGAGCCACGAGTTTCCAGTTTATGCGTTGCAGGGCGGGTAATAGCATCGTGAAGGTAGGAGTCAAAGCTCTCGAGCTCCTGATGCTCGTTTACATAGGAGCGGAAGACGGGACATCCGAATATGGGCAAACCCTATCCAAATTTGGACACCTCCGCTTGGCGCGGATCAAGAAGGATCAGCTCCCGCTCACAAGAAATTACTTTTGCTCGGACAATTGCTCGGAGACCTGTTGAGACTTTATTTAGGTGTCTACACGTTGGTGATTTTGAGATCCTTTTTTGAAGGAAAGATACTTCAGCATTATCACAGCCCCTAAGACTGTCGCTCGATGCATGTCTAAATGATCAAGAAACGTGAGAGTCAGAGAGGACAAAGCCCTGCAAGTCAGAGGTAGTTTTGCCAAAATTGCGGGGCGTAATGTGGTTGCGTATATAAGCTGGCTGGACTCAGACTCCTCGGCAACGACGGCTTGGTTCTCATCATTGATCCGGACTCTGCCGATTGTACTTTGAGATCAAACACTCACACACACACGTTTTTCTTCCTTTACTTTTCCTCAACTTTCCCTGCGGCATTCCTTCTGCACGAATACCGTGTTCTCGTTACTGTGATCATCTGGTAACACCAGAGCGTTCTTCATGGAATTCTGCGGGTATCGCCAGTCCAGTCGATGGCACAGGAACGACGCTGGCCGGATTTACTCCATGACTCTGCATCCGGTGGAGGCTGAAGTTGGAGACGGTCCTGGTGACGGTCATGAGGCAGAGGGAGCGCGGCGAAGACGGGATGGACACCGAGATATACAAGCAACGTACGTGTCCCTTATTGATATTGCATTGCTCTGTTGCCGCTTTAACACTTCTTTTTTGTGTCCTGTGTCCATTCCCTTCGAGTCCGATGAAGCGCACCCGACTCCCCTGACTTGGTCCGCCGCCAGAAACAATGACCTTGCTCAAGTCCTCCGAGGATCATGAGTTCCGTACCGACACACTTGCCGATTGTGTTCGAAACTTCCGTCAACTGATAAACTGTATGCGCGTCAATTTTGGAGATGCGGTGAACTCGTTGAAGGTACAAGGATATTTTCTGGCGTTATCAAGCTCCTCTACTGCTCACTCAAGTTGCATCTGTCAATTCAACCAGTTGCGAATACAGTATTGTGAAAATGGTGGCCTGGGCAGCGCCTCAATCAGCCATCCATTCTCCGGTTTTATCAATTTTCGTGACGACATCTGCGCAGAAGAAGTTCAGATCGATGTCGAATGCGAATTCGTCTATCGCGGAGGCGACGAGCGCTTTCCGGTCCTGTATGGTCTGCAGGTGGGATAGCGGAGTCAGCTGGTCCTGACGAAGCCCCGGCAAGATGGCCTACTGCGACCATCGCATCCACATTCTGGTCGTAAAAATCAGCCACCAAATGCTAGTCAAATCTGCAAACACTGGCAGGACGACTGTGGCCTGAGAGGCGGATAGTCCCAAGCCCTGTATGTGAGCACTCAGCAGATCGTTGGAGACCGTCTAGGCTTGACAGCGAAGATTAGTTCCTGCACGCTCCCAGAGCCTGATTGAATGCTCGCAATCTCAGAAAACTCGCGCATCTTCGCTTCGAAGTCAGCCTTGGAGAGAGAGGAGGGTGCTTTGTGGATGCTGACAACCCGAATGCGAGTGGACATGGAGGTAGATACCGTCTACGACTCGGAAACTCCCAGGAAATCCCAGGAAGTTTCTGATACCAACGGGTGTTATAGTGAGCGTGGGATCTCCTCCGCACTGACCCCGGCGGAATCAAAATGGTCAATGACCGAAATCCCGCAGTTATCTCACGGCAAATATAGCATCTCGCCGTTTTCCTGAGCGCGACGCGGTGTGATGATGTGTTTTTGGCCGTTCTGGCGCGGTCACATGATTTATGTTACATCCAGTGCCCACGAGCTGAGTCCACAGAATAGCGGCAATGAATCTAAATCAACTCTCAGTATGCAGAGATCATCCGCTACTCACAAAGATTTCCTCGGTCCCCCCCCCCCTCCCCTCCCCCCCCTTCCAGCTGGCAGCAGTACCGCAGACACCCAATATGTCCTGCTCGGAGTTTGGAAACTTCATTCCTCCTCGCCAGGCGGCAGAAGTTGGAATTATGTAACCGAGGCTTTTTTCGCCGCCGTGACGCAGACGCCCCCATATCCTTTTTCTTTCATGTTATATACAGCTTTCTTCCACCAATATATTGGATTAACCGTCCGGTCCATCCAAATTGCATAACTGTTCAACTTCCATTTCTCATCGACGTGGTTCAATTTTTTTGTTACTTCACTCAGTTTTGCCTTGCATCGGTGGCTAGACGCAGGGAAACACGCCTGAGACATCAATGATGCTCAAATCCAAATTCTACAACAATATAATTCTTATACAGTTACAAATTTCCACCTACAAAGAACCCCGCTTCTGCGCTTTAACCATCAAAGGCTCATCAAAAATGTTCGAGCGGATATTCTTGAACTTTTCCATGAACACTTCGGGTTTGAGACCAGAGGCCAGCGTCAAATCGAATGAAAGAACTAGCTGAGCTATCAAATATCTCATCTGTTGGTGAGAGAAGCTCTTGCCCGGGCAAACATGAGGCCCTTGTGACGATGTTCAAATGGGAGGAGTGACAGTCGATGGAAAACAGCACTCACCAGTAATAAATGTAGTGACGGCGGCCTTGTTCAGTATGGATCCAGGCCCAAGACCACCGGGAAGCCAGCGTTCAGGGCGGAAGGACTACCAAAGAGAAACCTTTTTTAACAGGAGTACGTTGCGAAGCTCGAAAACTTACCAGAGGATCCGGGAAGAAATTTTCCTTCGAGATGTGTTGCGAATAGGAAGCCAGAGCGACAATGCTACCTTCAGGAATCAGTCGACCGTCGATGACGACTCCGCCTTCAGGCGTGACTCGAGGCAAGAACCACGGGGAGCTAAGGCGGAAGGTCTCGTTCATCACTGCATCGAGAAAAGGGATGGTGAGGGTCTTTGCGTCCAAACGCTCGGTGGGATCCGGATATATAACATCCAGTTGGGCTTGAAGAGTATGCAGCACATCTGGATGGGTAATCAGGAAGAACATGGCCATTATCAGTTGCGAGCCAGGATTGTCGCTGCCTGATAATGTAGTCGTTAATAAGGCTACGATATTGGATCGGTATGCGGACTTTCCTCCCTGGACTGCGACCAACGCCTCGAGCTCCAAATCTGAAGCAGATGGGCGATCTCCGGTGCGGATATCATGTTCGAGCTGCCGGGATATGAGTTGGACGTCGGGCGTGTGGGGTTGAACGTACGAAGTATGATGTGAAGTCTTGTTTCTCGACGACTTTGTGCTTGAGTCTGTTGCGCATCATTGACCCACAAACCTCGCGCAAACGGCGCAGGTTAACAGCATCACTTTCGCTGACATGCCACAGAATATCCATCAGCCAAGGAATATTTCCGAAGCTGTGTCGCGGCCACGATCAGATTGAACTATGGTTGAAAAAATCTGAAACGAACATATCAAGTCCCGCCTCCGATCTCTTTCCAATGTTGACGAGCCCGTCAGAGTCTCCATCCCGCATTAGCTCCTATATTTGGCATTGACGACGCGTGAAATCAGATAGATTCAATTCTTCTTACCAGATTGTTGCCACATCCACCGAAAATAACATCTCCCTAAATGAACACCGTTAAATGCGGTCAAGGGCTGGTGGTTGAACATACCATGACATCAAAAGCCCAGTGATTTATACAATCGCTCAGATTAACCTCGCCAGCTGCATTCAGGCGCTTTTCAATGCATGTTACCAATTGCGAGGTTCGGTCTGCCAACGGGCCGTAGTATTCACGGATCCTGTCCATATATGCTATGATAAATATTTTAAACAAGGCTGCACTGACAGCAGAACACACGCAGTGCTTGAAAGGGCATTGTTCCATAACACCTTTCGCTTGGCGTGGTAGGCTGGATTCTGTTTGAAAAACAGCGAGATGTCGCTACTGCGTCCGGGACTTGCGTACGCCTCGCCCTTGAGCATCTTTGGGCCGTATATAACACCGATTGCATCCGAAGAGTTCACCGACAACACGTTGGGACCTGCGCAGCTTCAGTCGGCAAATAATCTGTCAGAATTGTTCACACATACCTATGCGCACAAAGGTTCCGTATCTTCTATGAAGTTCCTCCAGAGTAAGATGCCGATAGCCGGTGGAGGAGACGATAGCAAGCATGATGCTACTGAAGCGCCATAAGATGGGTCCAGGATACGAAGTCAGCGGGTGGAATGGCGACAATCTGTAAGCAACTGTGGACAATACAAGGGCCACAAAGTACACGCCCGAATATTCAACTGTGAGTTGAATCGATCGAACACGTAGGTAAAGCCCGATGAGACCCCCGAGTAGAAGAACGAGAGCATAGTCGCCCCGGAGGGTACGCCGGTGCAGGAAACCCCAGGTCGCCTGAGTTGCCGGTGAGTGTTAATAATACGTGCAGGCCAAGTTTAGGACACCTACAGCCCCGGAGAAAGCTGCGATGTAAAACGGGTTTGAAGACAGGCCAGACGGCATGGCGTGCAGGAAGGAGGGATGGTTGTAATCGTAAGCCTTCTCCGGGGCAATTAAGGTGCAAATACAGCGTGCGGAAAGTCTCATCAGAAACATCGGCTGCTTGCCGTAATGAAAAAGCACGCGATCTTGTCGGGAACGCCCACAAATATCATGAACGATTCATGATTGATTAACTCTAGTAGATCAACTGATATGGACTTTATCCGAAAAGGTAGGTCGGTAGCATTACACGAAATTACACGGCCTGTCCGGAGAACGAACGCCAATTAGAAGTACACTCGGTGGAGAAAAAAATCCGGCCTCGGTTGGGCCTCGGCGACATCATTATCACCAGCGATATGGCAAGATGTGTAGCGCTTGAATACGCGTAAATACGCGTACGGTCCAGTACGGTCGCGGTCCACGGATCAGAGTTTGGCCATAACGGGTGAAGCATGGCAGGGCGTCGCGGCTAGTACACGGTGAAGGGAAGCAGCAACTTCATCAGGAGCTTCTTGTGGAGCCTTCAGGAAGAGGAAGTAATCGTTAGCCCGGGAACTATGGTTAAATCCGCCAGCTCACAAAGTGTCCTTGTCCTGCGATTGGTGTTATCGATGCGAGAATATTCTTGTGCTTGTGAATGTAGCGGAAGAAAGCCTCGTCCAAGACCTTGGGCCAATAGTCTCGTCGTGAACCATAGATCAAATGTGTTGGGATGAAGGGAACGACGCTATCCAATCGGCGAGCCATGTCAACGCTGAGCGCCACCTCCTTGAAAGCAGCTGTCTCATGAACCGGGGATGTCTTGTTGATCACTTCTGCCGATCCCCGTTTCTGACGGAAGAAAGTGTTCTGAACCACGATCAGTGATTGCAGGCCAAACCGAATAGAGACTCGTACCGCTATGATAGTCCGAACCTCGGGGTGAAATGCTCGCCAACCCCTGTTGTAGGACAAGGCCTCGCTAACCGATGCCCAGGCGGTTTTCTGGCCGCCGATTAACTTCTCCACACGCCCGATCCACTGGTGGAAAAGACCCATATCGCAATCGTCGAAAATGGTAGGCTCTATGAGGATTAGAGATGTGATTAGGCCGTTGATCTTATATGCGGGGAGGGCGTAAATTCTGGAATTGGAAGCTATGAGGAATAACATCGAGCTTTGCCAAATGAAGACTTACAGAGCTGAGACACCGGCGGAGTGTGCGACTACAACTAAATTGGCCCGCTCCTCGTAGGATAACAAAGGCGAGGCCAAGAATGCAGCAAAAGTCGCAGCATATTCCGCTGCGGGGGCTAGTACGACAATCAGATCCAATTGCAGGGAATCAGACAGGAAGCGCACCGAGTTTATCGCACTCGGAGAAGGCAGTCTCGTTCAGTATACCAGCGTCACCATGACTGGGTCGGTCGAGGGCCCAAATGGAGTCCAAAAATGCTCCGTTTTCCAGATGCCGCGGAAGCCCATACAAACGTTCAACAACGGGTGCCCAAACATCGGAGGCTGGATAAAAAAAGGTCAGACAGGACATTCGCATGACATGATTCACTCACTCAGCCCAACTCCGGACAGTAGGACGAGGCAAAGTTTGACCCCACCGGGAGCTGAGTGGCGGCCGTGGGTCCATTTGGTTCCAACGCATCGAAAAGTGTGCGCAGCTGTGTGGTAATCAAATAAGTGTGACGATTTCTGGGGCGGAAACATAGTGCGAGTAGGTAGAGTGTGTGGGGTTTTCGAGTGGGCATCCATGATGAGGAGTGTCGGTGGGTACAATGCAAGGATTGGCGAGTCGACGCGAAGGAAATCGGGAACATGTATATACTCTCGCACCACTTGATCAAGATCTGAGAGAGAGAATGTGTCAGGGAGAAGGGCGCTTACCCTAATTTGTCTATTCCGAGCTGCTATGTGGGACAACGGGGTTCGGGACCTTTGAGATGGCAACGCTTGAGGGTCCAATATCAGACACATGTCGGCACATGTGCTGAGAGACGAGAAGGGCATCTCTGGCCATCTTGTATTCTAGAGTCGGGTACGTTATCGATCCTCGTTTCGGGACAAAGTCAGAGCAGGAGAAGAGCTGAGAAGAGAAGACAAGAGATCTATGTCAAGAGCCATTGTGGATCATCGACCTTCATCGGCAGGCACGTGTGATTTTGATGATGGACGACCAAACTTTTCAACTTGTATTTCCATATCCGGTTTGCCGCGATTGTACCTGATCCGACCAATCGGCTGCGGCGGAAACTCTCGGAAAGTGGATTTACGCAGATTTACAGCGTTGCCGTGATAATTAATCAAGGAAGTGACACATTCAATCATGGATTAGACGCTGTTAGATGATCCCGGGAACAAACTTGTACGGTACAACGGAGCGATACGTTTCCCACTTCTCCTTGAACTCGGCTTGAAGAATAGCATCCTCGACTTTCCCCCGTCTACTGAGCGAAAACACCGAAAAGATAATGACGGCGAGCCACGCAAGGACACTCCAAATATACGCGGTCTGCATGATGCCGCATTCGTGATTCCACCCTCCAGGAGCCAGGTGCAGAAGCACCATCCCCGCCAAGTGTACGAACAGCGAAGTGTAGCCTGGGTGGCGAACCCAGCCGTATAACCCGTGACTGATCAGCTTGTGAGAGGGTCGTAGAGTGACTTCATAGGTGAAGAGACTGCCGAGCGCCTTGTAGCACCATATACGCCCATAGGACCCAGCCAATGCTACGACCAAAGCACCGAGGTATTCTGGCGAGATGGCCGTCAAGTCGGCCTTCGGATGGGGGCAAAGTGTGTTCGAAAGTTCGGGGCCCACAGAGATCCGATCTGGATACACAGTGGATGCTGCGAGAAAGGCTTCACATGCTAGGGATGCGAGTACGAAAAGCTGAAAGAATAACAAAGTTAAAAAGGCGCAGTGGAAGAGAATGTGTGTGTTTCCCACCTGGGAGACTTTCCCTATCACTCTTGTGACCACGTCAAAGAACGTCAAAGAGTAGACGCGGTCGCTTGCACTTGGCGCCGCATTTGGAGGGCTGGTGGTGTAGTAGTGGGCGATGAAGACAATTGGGAGGATGAAGATTTTAAACAGGGCGGATGCTGACGACATGTTGGCGAGGTTTAACGACTTGTGGGGATTAGTTCTCATGAACCTTTTATATCTCAAATCCATCAAGATCAGGTAAGTCGAATCCTCAATCCATCAGGAGTCTAAGCGACGGTGGGTGTCTTCGAAGATCGATGATTATATCCTTCGACCTGTCGATGCCGCCTCTGCCCAGTGCCGGTCTCCCCGCGGATCTCATCTTACACTGCGAAAATGACAACAGCGAATAAGTAGGACATCTTCCACGGAGGAGTAGCTTGTAGGAGACACGTCTATACCAACCAACAGGACTGCTCCATGGCGCTGTTGTTTTCGGTAATGACCTGGCGAGTCAGCGCCTACATTACCAACAAATGCGCTTATGCCAACTGTACGAGGTTTATACGATTTGCAAGTATCCGATCGCGCTGCGCTGGATACATCGAGCAGATATATTCACCTTTGAGGAGCATCGAACAGGACATAAAGGAGCATCGAACAGGACATAAAACATACCTCAGGCTGGGCGCTGTTCCCATTTTCCGGAGTATCCTGGACGGTCTTGCTTGAAGTTGGTTGTATGCGCGCTGAATATTCGCACCAAGCCAAGGGCTGGAGGATATCGAGTCGAGAGAAGGGGAAGCAGTTATGTAAGTGCCGTGGATTTGGATGTCATGTGCCAAACTGGACGTTGGACGTTCGCATTCGCACGTACGTGGGCACGAGCGTTTGCCGCTACTAGAGCGTCTATCAAGAGAGACTAGTTCGCACGGCGGGCGAAGTTTCAAGTTGAACTTGAAGGTCGAATCAAGATCACGATGCAGAAGCTTGGTGAGGTGGGTTACGGCGGCCAGTTCATAGTACCCTGGCCGGTGTTTTCTTCCATGTAGCCCGCCAAGCGCGTATCAAGCTCTGAGTCGGTTCCTTGAGCAACAACATCACCTGAAGACCTCTGCGAACCCGAAATTGTGTCGCAGGCGAGGCACGTTCTGGGCTCCTTTCAACCGCCCGTGTTGAAATCTTTGTAAACAGAACTGTCATTTGTTCGATCTGTGAATTCTGCGAAGACGGTGAATATGATGACAGATTTGAGAAAATATAGCGGCAGATCTCGAGAAAATATAGCGGCATGTACAACAGAAACTATAGCGGAAGTAGCGTTCAGTAGTGAGCGACCTAGGGAATATAAGTGTCATAGTTTAATCTCTCGAAAGCGGGTTCAATTTTCGAGAGCAGGTTCAACTTTCGAGCCAGGTCAATCAAGCCAACGTACGGCCCGCGCCTAAACGTCGAGAGCTGCCGGCGGCAGCATTCGGGACAGATATTGGTGGGCAGCGGCAGCTGCATATCGCTGGGCCCACCCTCAACCCAATTGCTACATCCAGACGGGCGACATGGCAATAGTGCTTCAGCTGGCGGGATTCGACGTCGGGCAGATTTATCGCTCCATGGAGGTCTTCTCGGAGCGGAGCTACGATAAACATTCAATACATGAGACAGAGTCAAAGTACTGAAAGTCGCGCACCGATCAACAGAACCTTGCGCGCGCCGTCGGAGATGTAGTTCCGCAACGCGAATCGTTTGTCCATGAGCGTGGTAACGGTAAACTCGGCGGTGGTCAGGACCTCTTCTACCAGTGTCGATTTCGTACCCTTCCTCAACATCAGAGCCCAATCGGTGATGCCTCCCGATTCGAGGATCACCTGCTGGTCGGAGCAGAATTCCTTGACTTGGGTATTGAACTCATCCTCCACAGAGGCTAAGCCACGCGAAAGGGTGACTTGGAAGACAAGCCCAAGCCGCTTCAGACAGTGTTGCGCCTCGCGGAGGGCCGGGTCCGGGAGTCTTTTTTGCTGGGTTAATTTCAGTCAACCGCGGGGGATGCTACTTTGAATCATGCTTGCCTGGGATGATATGAAAGGCAAAAACACGACATCGAAAGTCACTCCATGCCTGCGCGGGGAGGGCTCGAGTTTGGGCCGGGAGAGCTGTCGGGAGGGCGGCGATGGAGTGGCGGCTGGCTCTAGGCGATGTCCTTGAAAGGATGGGGTGCGTCTTCGAGGCCCCGATGCAGGTGGCAGCTCGAAATTCGGTGTAGATGGGCGTTCAGAGCCCGACGCGACGTTGCTGCTCCTGCTACTCGAGCTAGCCTGCCCAGACTGACGCGATGGAGGGATTGCCAAAGAGAACTTGGGTTCGTAGTTGGGATCTATCGCCTTGTGTAGAAACTCCAATTGTTCAAGCATGGCGACGATGCCCTCGCGCACGGCAACTAGCTTTCCGAGCCGTTCCAATGGTTCCTACGCATCAAGTCCCGAAGATTGTATTGAGTAAAGTGATAGTCGAAAAGACGCACCTTTAACCGATTTACACGCTCCGTGAGAGTATCTATATCTTTTCTGAATGAATTCAGCGCGACTTCGTCGATTTGGACAGAGTCGAGCATGAGCTCGGGATCGAGCGCCAGGCTGATGCTGTCGGCGATGTCCTCTTGAAATTTGAGGAGGTCGGTGACGCGCATCTGGGCCAGCTCCTGGACTGTCGGCGCCATTCCGAGTCGGAAGGAAAGCTCAGAAACAACTCGTGTGATAAGCAAAGGAAAAAAGTGACAGCTCCCAATATGGACGCGTTTGATGGGGTCTTGAAGGTCTTCCCTTTACATTGCACCACCATCATCAACGAACCGGAAACCTCCGATGAGAAGACTGACGGCTTCTGACGGTGCATTGAAGCCGTATAGTGTACTCGACGCTCAGAATACAACGGAATCGCAGAGCTATGACCGTTGCACCGAGCACATCGTTGCCCCTATGCGAAGCACGACCAAAAGCGAGACGATTCCTCGCAGGAGCAACACGAGGGCGGAATTGACGCATTGTTCTGAGTGGGACTACCCCCCGTTTATTTTGAAGCGCGACGACTGTATTCGGGTTTATCGTTAAAGGCTTTCGGGCTGTACCGGGCAGCGAGCAGGATATCTCACTCAGTGCCCCTCAAGACTCTCGGTGAACAGTATATATTGGTCAGGCTCCGAAACCCCAAACCTGCGCACGGACTTGGGACTTTACGAGTCCTATATCTATTTATAGGATTCGTTTCTTTCATCTATTTCATGGGCCATTTTTTGAACTTTCAGGATCTTAATTTTCACCTCGTGGGATGATGGCATTGATGCCATCAGCTTCTTTTATTTTTCGCATTTCTTTTTGTTGAATCCTTGTGTCCCTCGTCTATGTCCGTCGCAGAGTGACTCAGTTCTTGTCTGCCTTCTGGTGCTTTTTTTCCCCGTGTCAATAGGTGCTTCCCTTCGTGAGATGTGTTTTTTCTTCAAAAATGATAGGTTATGCAAGCTACGTAAGTGCTTTACACATCAATGACGTCACCACTCTTCCGCCTTGGGGGGACCCTTTAGCACCCACTGTGTTTGCTGCAAAATATCCGTCGGGGTGGATAGCTTGTGATTCCTGGGGTGTCCGAAAGTGTCTGACGCTGTCCGGCAATATCGATGGGTAGATACACAGATTATCCGCTGCGGGAGATATCCAAGGTATCCATCATGGTATCAGTTGATGTCTGTCGACATATCTTGCGCTAACATCTCTTGAATTCTTGGTGGGCAGTTCAAAAGGCGACCAGGTGCGGTGCTATACTAAGTACATTCCTCGTATATCAAGTCCAAAATGCCGTCCGCTTATTCGCAGTGCAAAGGCCATCTTCTCCGCACTCCAGTTACGACCGACAAAGCGCAAGAAACAGCAGCTCGAGCGAGACCTCCGCTGTGCCACACCGAATCATCTCGACACCATGGAGTTCTGGATTGAAAATTCCGTCTATAGGGAGCGGCGGGTGGCAATGACAGGTTGATGGCGGGAAATAACGGCGGGATTGATGGCGACACAGTGATGTAATCTAATCTAACTAAACTGCAATAAATGATCTCGATTCGGGCGGTAATCCAATTCGGACGATAGAGTGACTATCCATTGTAGGATAATTAGGTTTTCAGGCAGGTTAAATCACAGAATATTTAAGATATCTACCGGTGGATAACAAAGAGACAACTGTGCTATCCAGGAATATCCGGTGGATGACATGTGAGCTATCCACACTGGTGGACACCTTGCAATATCTCAAGTATCTACGTGGTGGATACTGTCAGACAGAGTTGCTGTCTACCCGGGTGTCTGCACGGTGATACACGAGATATCAATGTGTTGGATACCTTGTGATATTTTGGATATCTGCTGGGATATCCGCCTTACAGATATTTTGCAGCAAACACAGTGACCGCACCGTTGGGCCTGCCACGGTCATGTGAATATTGTGAGCTTCAATTGCCATTGGAATTCGAGAAATGATATAATCAGCTTCACATACCTTGTATATTGGCAGGTAGAATTTTGGCAACCCTGCCTCATTTTTTCTCCCCACACATTTGTGTTCTTTTGCGGGGCAATCTTGACCTTCATGTCGTGACATGGTTTGTATAGACACCTCGCGTCCAAGTTGTGGTCTCCTAATTGAGGTTTTAATGGAACACAATATATTCCCTTTACTAGTGGTCGCAATGGATTGTTCCTGTTAGAGACTCGTGTCCTAGGGGTGCGGCTGAGCACAGCGCGTTCGGTCGACAAAGTCGACCGAACGTGCGTGAGGACGCAACCCTCTCCCAGTAGTTTCAGGGAATTTCTTTGAAAAAAATCAACTTCAAAACATTAGCAGTTCAGAGGTTGCAGCAATGACACGCAAAAGACATCAGCAAAACCTGATTTTGGCCGTATCCGAGGGTAGCCTCACGTAGCTGGCCTGATTGGGTTTGTAACACCGGTAGGTTCCCGTAGCTCCTGTAGCACTACATAGCTCTCCGTGGAAAATCGGCTTACCTGTGTAGTGCCACGTTTTGGTGCTAAGTAGCAGGGCTTAACTTGGTATCAGCAGGTACAGCTGCACAGGAAGCGGATATTAGACACATCAAATAAATTACCAGGGAATAGCTGAACTTGTTAAACTTGTAGCCTTAAGGTAAAGGCAAGCTGAACAATGTCATCTAGATTAAGAGAACACTGTGAAGGATACAGGATACAGTCTTTAACCGGGAAGCGAAACTTACGGGGAAGCAAAACACTATACTGTTCAACACCTTAAAGTACTCTGAATGACCTCAGATTTTGGGATCTGAATCTCACCATTATCAAACTCATATTCAAAAAAAGATTTGTGAAAAACGGTCCTGTATCGGCTGCTATATTCACATTTCTTCTGGCAGTGATTTTTTATGGTTCAACTCACACAATGAAGGCAGAATAGCGTCACTAATCCTGGCCGAATGGATGGTCAGTGGGGGTTTTTGCGGTCACTCATCACGAATATGGATATGCCGTATGTCAAAATTGCAAGAATCCGTCGAAAACTGCATGTTTGCGCCGTTTCGCTTCCACGTGTTTGGCCAAATTTGGCCTCCAGGAAAATTCACATTGGTTCTCCTCTACTACAGCATGTAATTCCGGGATTCTTTATGGTGGTGGGTAGGCAGGAGGGAGAGGAACAGGTCTACAACAACAAATGATGTCATTGGAGCCAAATTCCACCCGTAAACCGCCGCGCCGCTTCAACGTTTCGCTTCCCGGTTAAAGACTGTATGGCATATTGTTAATTGATTACCATGTATGAAGACTGGTGCATTCACCAGCCAGCATGCACGACAGTATTTTGGCTGCGCCGACGCAAAGACACCGAGGTAAATCAGCTTCCGTGTTCGCACTCGGACACGACCGTGCCGGCTCGCACTCCACTGCGACGTGCGAATGGATATACAATGTTGAGCCTCACCCTCCACGCCGACTATCTGCCAACTATACGCACCGACTCTGCGCATCACATTGTGAGTGAGCCAAGAACCAACTCGATGCGCAAAGTCGGCACGGGTTAAATAAATACAGCGATATGACAGAAATTTACCTTGCACTGGCACATCCATGATTGCTGCACTCCCGCCAACCCGAACCGAGTCGTTGTATGCTGCGGACCAGAATGCTTCATTATCGTGCCACAATGCAAGCACACAGCACGCTGTGAGCATGAACTCGGTCAGTCTGGACGCAAAGTAACTGGATGCAAAAAGACTTACCCGGTCTCATCGACATTCCGCTGACATAGATTCCAGCTTCGAGCCATAGATGCCACTTGAGCGGGGGCTGAGTACAACTCGGAAGAGTGTGGGGTACAACTCAGACGGCAACACAGACAGAAACGGTACACATCAGGATGGGACCGAGTTCATGGTTAGCAACACCAACCCAAAGGCTGGAGCGCATGAAGTCGCTCTGGTCCTCAGGACACCCCGTCCTGAGTTGCCGAGCATATCTTGCTGACCCGGAAGTCGATAAATGTCTAGCAGGACTTGGGGATGTACAAGCGTCAATACAGACAGTCAGTGAGCAAAAACTTGAGGTACGAGAGCAGTGTAACTGGCTTGATACATTGTCTGTTTGTTCCCCATCCGAGTTTGAGTGTGTCAAAGATGAGGACGTGGTGTCCGGGTGCATCAATGGAGAACCAAGAAATCCATAACATAGCAATCTGCTTTCGACGATACTGCCTGGAGTCTGACTGGCGCTGACAAGTGGTAGGGAATATTGATGCTTGTGCAAAGAACAGTGAAGTTGTTCTACAGTGGATGTGGACAGATGTGCAGACTTGGTGCAAAGAGAGTCAATGTGCCGAGACAAGCTGGTATGCACGTGATGAAAGCCAACCAGTGCAAATATTTGTTCAAGGCGGTTCCCATCCATCACTTTTCTTCTCTACCACCACCATCGTTCTCTCCCTCGATGACATCAAGCCGCACTTGACGGTGTCAAGTCTCTGACTCCTCACCATCCCCAATCCAGCGTCCTGTCGCCAACTTGAAGGGCTGGCCAGTTCTCAGTTCCGTGGCGCAAAGGCTTTGAAGCTTCAAATGAGCGACTCAGATTAAGCATCCTTCCATTGTCCTCGCTGATTGACATCTATAGCCTCCGCCTCATTTTACCTCATTGAAGGACTACTGGGTGGAAGGAAGCACGACAGAGAGCCAAGAAGATGTGGAGCCCAAGTTCATCTGTGGTGCATCACAAATCCAGCTTGCATTCACCATGTATCCATTTGCTATCCAGATGCTTTGCAGGAGTCCATGGGATGGAGCTCGATTCAACTCAAAGCCATTCTACTCGTCTCGCTAGTTTTGTTTTGATTCCCAAATCAGCCTTGTTTCTCCCTCTTTCTACACTTTTTAATTCTTGCATCCCTGGTTCTCCCTTTATCACACTTCAAATAAACTAACCTCAGGCTTCAAGTTTGTCAAGTCCGATTGTTCGCTTCGTGCTGGCAAGCTTCGGGTCAAACCTAAAGACGTTCTAACGTCACAACAGAACCAGTGTGCTAATCAAGCGCACTGGTTCTGTTGTGACATCAAGTTCGGGCTGGAGCTCAATCCCTCCAATTTGTTTCTTTCACACAAGCACTCTAGATCAACCAAGTTTTCTTCAAAACAACATGGTCACTAATTCAAGCTCCTGTGTCCCTGGAATCGTAAGCGGAAGCCACTATTCCAACTCTACGCTGGTACTCTCCGTGTCCAAGCATACTGTGTTTGACTTCCAGCTGGCTCGTCGCATGTTTATCCATCTTCAAGTTCATTTCAATCCTCGCTTCAACTCAAGCTCAAGTTGCAGTGTTATCCATTTCAAGCAACCACTCGCTCACAAGCGAGGACATGTAGGCGGCTCCGTGAGTAATATTGTTTGTTGTAACATGGTTTCACTAATAATGTAGTTCCGGCTGTGGAATGTGACGAACCTCCAACCGGGTAACGATGCAGATTCTGTACATATGTTTGTTGTATGCATACTTCAGATAATTATATGGTTATCGTGTGCACGCATGTGCGTTTTGAATTTTGAAATATTTTCAACAAGGTTTTTGAGCCAACTCCAGGGAACTACCAGGTGCTACGTAGCACTATGTAGGTCGCGGGGGAGCAATACATATCCCAGGGAAACAATTATCCCTTGCTACAGGGGCTACGGCCGTTACGGCCACTATGAGCTCTTACGTAGGGCTACCTAACGGTGCGTACCGGATCCGGTTTTGCTGATGGAAACTCCCTCTGCAAAGTTTGACAGAATCCGTCAGAGCGAACATTTCGGAATGAAAAATCCACAACTGAATGCAGAATTTTGAACCAGGAAGCCCACAATGAACAATTGATCTCCCGCTCGGGCCACCCAGACTACAAGAAATTTCAGAGATTTAGCCAGGAGTTCTCAAAAGAGTTGCTTGAAGGCAAGCAGTAGTAACCTGCAGCTGCAAAAAGAAGAAAATAAACATTCCCGAAATGCCCGAAAGCTTTTGATCTGACTTGCCTTTGGATTAGGTCTCTGGGGGTTCTTTAGTGCTGTGTTATTTGGAAATCAAACAGCTGAGGTCTCAAGGAACCAGAATGGACTCGGTTTGGCTAAGGCGTATTCAAGTTCAGCTCAGATTATGTATGTACATTGTTTTTTCTTTGAATCAACCCCATTGAACACGTAATAATCTTCAGTCGTGTTTGAAAGCCAACATCGACTAGGGTACTGTTTCCAATAAGTCCACACTTTAATTTGTTTAAAGCCACAAATCATAGTCAGGCAAAGCGGTGGAGTTTAGATATGTTCGGGATTGTTCGGCCTGGTTTTGCATTCTCAGTTCCAACATCTTCAACGCAATCAGGGCGCGTGCGCTTCTCCCTCCCCCCTCCCCTCTTCCAAAAAAAAACGTAATGTGGAGCAAGGGCTCGTATTGCCATGCAACACAATGGCCCTTAAAAGCCACGTGGATTGATGAGGCCCATAGCACAGTGAATTCAACAGCCGGTAGTAATCTTTGTGGGTCGGAACAAACCCCAGAGATCACTGACATTGCGGCGTCACCCATTGATCTCCATCGGGGGTACTTATACAATAACAACAACAGTATGCCAGAGTCTATATTGGATGGCAGCAGAATACTTATGCTTGCTTTCTCCCGAAGGGTGGGACTGCCTGTAATCTGATTGCACCTTCCCTCCTGCCTACCATCTGTTTCCAACCCAAATATTATTTCAATGTTCACGGCATTGTGGAGCAATAGCGTCGGACGAGGAGCACTCACACTGCGGCCTGCTGTTGTCAATGTTCGAATCCCAACAGGCAAGTTCAAGAGTTGCAATGTGAATTGATGCTCCTTCGCTTTGATTATAGGATTGCGGATCTTGTTTGACAACAGCCTGGCATTAGCCTCGGCCGCCGGCGTGCAGACTTCATAGGTCTCGAAAAATCACTGAAACCGATCATAGTCGCAGGCGTGTGCTGAAAACTGTTCCTCGAGTACTGACACTCATATCGACTACCCTACAATTGCTCACACTGCTTATTTCGCAAGAAGTTCCTTCTTCGCTGCAATCCTCTTCTCAGTGGCCTTGGGAAGCAGGCAAGGGTCAACGTCTGCGGTTGTACATACTAAGGATAGTGTTCTTACCAGCAGTTGCGCTTTAAGTTTTGCATCGAGTTCCTCCTCTTCTGCCTTTGCTGCATTCTGTAAAACGGTGAGGCAGAGAAGTATTGTGAGAAACCCCACTGACCAGCCGCTCAAGGATGGTTCTCTCCTCGCTGTTGCCGCGGGTGCTGAAAAGAGGCGATGGCGACCTTTGGGCACGGATACTGCGCGCGCTCGCTGGAGGTGATTGTAGCCCCGATTCCTGACCACACCTCAGTCAACGCCGAAGAACACATTCAAAAATTACCGGTTCCTTTCGCTTCTGCGGAACTGGAGAATATGACGCAAGTGTAGGCAGATGGAAAATGTGCAAGCTCACCTGTAGACTTGGACTGCAAAGGCACATTCTTCACGGCGAGTCTGGGCCCCAGCTTGAGGTCAAATCTGAAAACAATGAAGGGAGCATGGTTTTCGGCCGGATCATCGATGAGGTCGATGTCGATCTCGTCAAGGTGACTACCAGCGTGTTTTGGATCGGGTTTGCATTCGTGTATCGGAGTGCCTCGCGCGCGGCGTATTTCCAACTGGACAAAGCCTAGGGATGTGGATCGAAAGCCGTGCACAATTATAATACGAACCAACCTTTTTTTTTTGCTGGCATTTGAAACCATCCGTTATTCCGCCCAAATGCCCCTACAAGACGGCCATGAGAGGACCTTTCTTGTGTCTCTATCTTTTCTTTGTCCATGAAGTGCATAGCGACGCGAAAGTGCCGATTGGCCCGGTGAGGTATGAAAACCTCGCAGAAGGCCGTATGAGCGGTGCCTGGATGGTTACGCCAGCGCAGCACATACTCCTATTGTACAAGGAAAGTCATATACACGTGCTGCTGTATATTGTGCACCACTCACCGTATCTTTGGGCATTTGAACTGAAGTCGATATTGTCTCTCCGTCGACCTTAACCTTGCCATGAGGAATGATATTTCCGTCGTAGTCTGCGAGCCATGCTTCAATATTCTTGTGCACAAGAGCTGCAACAGATCCAGCGGAGTCCTGCATCTCGATAGTACTAGTCTTGGTGTGTGGATGGTGGCGGACGCTGCGAGAGCTCCAAACGACTTAACATGTACAAACATCGCCGATCAGTAGCAAATCCCACGGTACTATTCTTGAGGGCTTCCAAGCATTCCATGGATGAACAGGTGGCCGTCTGCCCGTGTGCGCCTCAGCCTTCTATCTCTACATCTCCCACCGGAAGCACGGCGAAGTGCATCTCAACGGCCAAACAACGCACGCCGGTCACTAGACGGAGGGAGTTTGATTGTCGCTGAAGCTATAACTCGTCACGTTTTTCCAAAGTTAAACGCGCTCATTGTACGTTAGTTTTGACCTGAAGACCTTCCGCTGATTTCGCAGCGCCCATCCAAATTCGAGGTTGAAATTCGCTGGGTTTCGGGCATCTCGGGCCAACTTCCGGCAACATCGAATTAAATAGATAACTCGATTTGTCGACGTTCCGTGAGAGGTCAGTGGACTGAATCCGAATGAGCGCGGTTTTCGCTTGATTTTTCCAGAACATTCCAATCCCTTTCTTTTCCATACAAGAAGCCGACGGAGATCAATTTATGGCTCCGTCGACCATAGGACGTCATGACCATGGGTATGCAGTTCATGCTACGCGCCGGGACTTGGACGTCATGTATTCCAAGACAATTCCTCCCCTGGAACAACTAAGCACATGAACAAGACCACGACGTCGACCTTACATCGCCTGCTGTCCAGTTTCCGACGGATAGTAAAATTTAAAAATGGCCGCGAAAAGGGATTAAACGTGTAAGCGATTGATACTGCTTCATCTCGTGCTTGCAAGTCTCTGTTTTGAGATTTTCAACCCACTGAAAGAGAGATTTCTGAATCACTAAAATTCACGACGACTACCGTAACTATTGCACCCAAATTGCGCCCCATTGTAGTTGCATTGTAGTGACAATTGCGGTCTATATTACCTTAGGGTGCAACGGCCTGCAATGGGCCACAATGAATCATGCAGAAACAGAAAAAAACACGTGAAATGCAACTAATTGCTGACTTAGACTATCCAGATTGGTCAGATCGCGGTCAGCACCCTCGGACAGCCCTCGGGGACGTTCTTGGAGAGCGCGCACCAGGCTGAATGGCATGGATAAACGGCTAAATACTTCACGTAATCAGCTGCAGCCTGTACATATAAAAGAGCGGCTCAACGGCGCCTGTTTTCAACATCACAGGCTGACATATATACAACTTCCAACATGCGCACTTCGCCCACAGTCGTCAGCATTCTTGGCCTTCTTGGATCAGCTTTCAGCACTGGACATTCTCGCCCCGGGGGTCAGCTCATAACCTACACCGACCGGTCTCGGCTTCGTGACAGCGGTTGATTTTCGAGAATATTTGAATTGCGAGCCATGCCCTATGCGGTTCCGAACCCTTCGACATGCAGCACAACACTCGGCCCCCCACGCAAAACGTCCATAAAGCGCCCCGGCCCATCTCTCAACGAATTTCGCACGCTATCAGCGAGCTCTGTCGTCCCACACACTGCATGAAGAAATCAAAACGGGGCCACAACACGTCCAAGACGAAGGAAATTTGTTGCGCACCAGTAATGCCGACCGCCTCGCGTGCCTCCGCGATCTCTGTCTGCACGATGCTGGTGATATCCGGCCGTCCCTGGACGAGCTGCACACCCCGAGTCGCGAGAAGGCGCTGTTTTGCCGCGGAGTCGGAGTCCGGCTTCTCGCGGTGAGCAACATCTGGGGTTGAATCTGTGCGAGCAACGTTGGGAGTCGAACCATTGTCAGCGACGCCAACGGCGGCCTCCAAGTCCGCCGCAACTGAACTGTTGAGTGACTGCGTGTCCTCGGCAGCGGCGGTAACGTGTAGTCGAATGTCGATAGTGGGTGCATCCTCGGCCAGGGTGAGCCTTTGTAGCGCGTGCGTCACGGGATCCGCGATCCAGTTGATTTGGTCTGGGGAGTCCAGTCAGTCGCGGTAAATATGTGCCTTCGTTACGCGCCTGGATCACGGATCGCCCACACGAAGACGATGCGCTTGCATCGTGGGTTGACCTTGGTTTGGGCCGCCCTGTATCATCATACCTTAGTTATCAGCAACGGAAATGGGAACGGGTGACGTACTGTACGATGTCGAGGAACAACGGAAGGACAAACGAAACGCCTGAACCGCCTGTACCATACCGAATGTTCAGCATGTTGCTTTATGTTTGGTTCAGAAAAGACGACAGTTGAATAGTTCGCGCCAGGTGAAAGTCAACCAACAAAAAAGACTAACCGCAAATAAACACAACCGTCTCATACCCGCGCACATTGGGCGGCGAGCTGTACGGACCGTCGACGAACGCCTGGAACGATTTGCTGATCAAACCACCGTCCACGTCAGAGTCGGAGGTTGCGGACTCTGGACTCGTCGGCTCGACGCTGGACAACACAGACTCAAACAGTTTCTTCGTGAATCCGTGGCGTACGCGGAGGATGAATGTCAGCTGCTTATAATCCATATCCGTGGCAGCATCCCCGCGGCCAGTTTCTTTGCTGGTGCTGACACTGGATTCTTTTTCCTTGTTCGCATCGTCGGACGTCTCGTCTTTCTTTCCGTTCGCGTCGTCCGACGTCTGCTCCTTGCCCACTTCGTCCGCTGTTTCCCACCTGCCACCTCGAGGTGGAACGTTTGAAATCGTAAACGGATGCGCTTCCGCCACCGAACCCAAATATGCGCCAAAAATTGTCACGTACGCGCTCTGTCCCGCTTTCCATCTAAAAAACGGCGGTGCGGCAATGCGAATGCGCAGAAAATGCGGAGAGAGGATGGAGACGACTGCCGTCGATGTGATTTTGGGCTTCGTCGTTTTGAAAAGTTGCGAGTTTACGAGGGCGATGCGTATAAAGCGGATCGCGCGGTCGAGAGCCCAGAGGAACAACGATGGCCAGATGTAAGAGCCGTACCTGTATACGAGGAACAATGAAGCGGGCATGCGTTAAAAGCGTGTATGAGCAGCAGACTTGGCACGAACCCAAATTCCTCGGAATGTATATACGCGCCTGCGAGCGCGATCATCCCGAGGCTGAGATGCATGTAGAGGAAGACCTCGTAGTTGCGCGCGCGGATGGGGCGCACGGACAACAGACATAATATTGTGAGCGCAACGGTGCTTGCGACGCCGATGCGGAACCAGTATGTGGGCATCTGGTCGGGGTCGATGCTACAGAGGCAGTGATGAATTGATGAATCGTTAATAAGCGGTCCTCCAGGCTCTGTAAATAATAAAGAATACGCACGTAAGGACTATCTGTTCAGCCATGTTCGATGAGTGGGGGGACGAGCGGAAAAGGATGCACTTACGCGGCCGAAGGCGTGGACCCAAAACATCACACAAATCACACGGGCCGTGGCGCGGTGCAGGTGTTCGAGCTAAGGCGAAGAATATTAGGACGCAGAGTTTTTATGCGGCTGAGTAAATTCACCTTATCGAAACTAACGCCAGTTAGAACTGTGTGCATTTAATCATGGATCCAATTCCCGTTCAGAAATTCACGTCACTGTCATGGGCAGTGATGAACGTACACGCTATTATGTTGTTCTTCATCCCGAATGCAGTCATCAGCGGCAGCTGTGAGCCCGCAATGTGCGCGCAACGATTTGCCCAATATTTGGGATCGTACTTTACGCCCTTGTGGTTTTTAGCTGCAATCTGTAAGTGGACGCGCATAAAACAAATGTTCGCAGAACGCACCGTTGATGAATGTCCACGTAAAAAGGGCGCCGAGGTACATTGTCGCGAGGAGGAAGTCGGCGACATTGAGAGTGTAAGCGCCTCCAATGGTGATGGACCAGCGGAATGACACTGTGCGGAAGAGATTGACGAGGGCGATGGGCAGGCGACGCCACGATGCACCATGCCTCAAGGGGCCATCCCTATTGAGTGGAAGAGAATTACGCGACATCCGGGTCCATGCATACAGGAGCGAGAAGAAGTGCGCGGCGGCGACGACGCCTATGAAAGTGCCCATAAAGTACCATACCTGCTTCGGGTACTCGTTGGAGAGGAAGATCCGGGGGGCGCGGTCAGGGTCGACACTTTGCGCAAGGACATCGGTGGAGAAGGTGGGCTCCATTTCGAAAAGGAAGTGGGCTAGCACAGTACGTACATGCGGGCGGAGAATGGCTCTTATAGGTCGGCAAGACGCGGGAATTCTGAATGGTCCATAGGCGCGGTTTACGGCGAAGGCGAGGGAAGGATAGACCGAATGCGTCTATATATAATTGTCATAGGACATCTTATCGATTCCCGATGCTGGCGCACCAGTGATGAGGCTATACGCTCATCCCACTTTGAAGCAGGCTGGGAACGGGTCAGTAGAGAGGGACATGAATATCGCAGCAGGGACTCGCATAAGGATATATATGCGGCAGCCCGCAAGGACCATTTTGCCAGGACCAATATTTTTCGAAACGGCGACCAGATAGACGCTGAAGATCTTGCGTTATCACGGCAATCTAGAAGCATTCCATTTTATCAGATTGGATAAGATAAGGCCATTTAGCGGCGATTGGATAAGATAAGACCATGCGACTTATCTGATACTCCCACCACGTTTTCATTCTCGGTCCGAAGTAAACCGCCTGGCAAGGGTCGTAGGTCGGGGTTGCGGAGAGGCCGATCGGGAAATCTAGATGGGCAGAAAGCTGTAGCAAGGTGACCGGGAAGGAGCCCATAAAGATCAAGGTAGTATTGCGATGGGAACCAGTCCCCTAAGAGAACGGAGAGTGTGGGTACCATTGCGGGCAAGCGCATGCATAAGCAGGCATAAGCGCGTGCAGATGGAGCTGTTTGATCGCGAATGCATCGCAGCGGAGAATCCAAGGCCCGAACAAACAGCGGCACGAGCAGGCAATTAGGAAATCGAATGGAAGATCTTTATCGAATCATCCAGACCAGAGGATGCTCGACATTGCTCGTGGATGTCAGACTTGAAACTTTCTTACGGTACAGCATGGGGGAGTTTCGGTCGCGTAAGATTGGCGTGACACAACGAGACGCGTTTGAAAGAGTCTTTCATTGTCAAAGAGCTTGAGCTTCATGATGATTGGTTCATACAGTATCGCGCGGGGTCAGATTGCGACAAACCGGGACCAGAAAAGATGGGGGAGGAAACCAGCAGCGAGTCTGACGTAGGTAGTTGTCGTTGGTGGAAGGGGAAAAAATCGGAGTTTGAAAAAATCGATCGCCTGATCATCAAGCCGATTTTCGCCGATAAGTATCAGGACGCAACGTTTGTTTTCGGTTTTGCGCTTCCAGACCTGCTGTCAAACCCAAGTGGGACATCAAATTCGGTAAACGCCTGTACGCATGAACGATCTCTTGACAGACTGCTTCACACCATCTAAGAGCGAAGGGTCCGTGCGTTTTTTTTGGCAGTGAGAAATCACGTGCATGTTGCTTACCTAACGATTTTTCTCTGTGGCAGAACAACATGCACCACTGGCAAGCCGCCACCCATGATCTAACGCTCCTTTCCACAGCCTTTCCAAGTATCTAAATATCTGGATGCAACCTGGAGACGCTGGCCATATCTTGTAACTGTTTTGTATCGCGAACGCTGTTACGCTCTTGCAGGCCTGGCTTTGCAATGTGAAGAACACGGGAGAGTGAACTGTGAGACTGACCGGTCTCTCAAGAATACAACAGACTCACTCATGGTTTGTCGCCAATTAGATTCTCTTTCTTGCAGCCACTGCGATACCCATGCGTACCTTTCTTCCACCCCGCAACTATAAGTTTGTCCCTCCCTGTCGCGCTGCGCGTTCATTGTAATGTCTCTTCAAGTTCGAGTCAGCGGCCGGAGTCTAGTGACGCACTGCGTCATTTCCCGATTCCCCATTGCCTTCATTCAAGCACTCATCCTCAAGAATTCAAATATCCCGTTCTTAATGCCGCCATCCTCAACTCGGAATCAACCATCTTCAATCACTTCACTTGTTGTCGAGTCTCAGTTCTTGTGCAGTTCAAACTTACTGTGGCGTTCAAGCTCTCAAATGGCAAGTCACATAGTGCATCTGGCTGGTCTTCCTGGCCAGTCTTCGCATTTTCAAACCCTTTCAAACCACTCCGAAACCTTGAACCTCGCATCCTCGTAATTATTTCTGAAACTCCGCATTACATTCAATCCATTGCGTTTGGATATCGCTCCCACCTGCTTCAAATCCGAATGTTCAAACATCCACTCTGGGGCCGGGGCCAAGCTTCTCTTTCACAAATTTACTTCTGAGACTCTGCCCCCTTCTCATTGCGGACTGCTTCTTGGTGGAATCCATCGGCGCCTGTATAGCGAATTTCGCAGTTCAATATGCGTTGTGCAGCAATGAAATGAATTCTGAACAATATAAATCCGCACTGCAGTTCATGGTGCACGTTCTCTCCATCTAAATTAATCCCGTCTGATCATTGTATGGTTGCTCCCTGATTCCGGCAGATATCCCCCAGTACGTACAGTACCAATTATGTGCACTGTGCTAATGCTCTGCCGTCGACCTCACGAAATCGCCCCGAATGCATTCGCCGTGCAGCGGAACAACCCAAACCAGCCCAGGGATCACCGCTCAGGTGAAACTGAACTGAACCCAAACAGCTTCCGACTGTATTGGGACTCGCCGACAAGGACTCGTGCGTTGGAACTCGTCGACATGTAAGCGTTGCGTGCTTTGATTGGCAATAATCAAGCAATAATCGTTCGCACCGCACTCGGTCCGGTACTCGGCCCGCGGCCCGCCCATCCATATAAAGTCGAGCTGAGCTGCACATCGACCCCCAACTGCGTCGACCATGCCCATCAAGAAAGGAGAAAAGATTATCGTGATTGAGAAGAATGTGAGTATGGGGCAATATCCTCAGCTCATTCGTTTCTCACTGAGGTCAGGGAGCGTCGACTGAAGTCTAGTAAGTGATTGCCTATTGTTCAATGCATCCTAATAAGCACGCAGTCTCTACGGAGCGACGGTTTCGAGTTGGAAATCCGGCGGTGTAGAACGGTTCTGGATGTCTGGAGGCAAGTGTCCAGTGTGAGTGCAGTCTGACGCGTCTCAACAATGAAATACAACAGCGGCTGTTCTGGATGGCTCTGCCCCGGTGGGTTTTCTGGCTGGTCTGTCGACTCATAACTCACATCCAACAGATCCGCGGCGGAATCCCAATTGGCTTCGTATGTTCTGTTATAAACCTGCTCGGCGTCCCATTGATTCAACATGCCTCCAGCCCATATTCGCGACGGATCTGCATCCCAAGTTTCCTGACCTTGTGAGTTGCAGTCGTATTTCGAAGAACATCACTCACGGACTGCAGGGCGGCCCACATGGTTTTGGTAAGATCTACCACCTCCCCCAAATCCGGGTCAAACTAACACTGCTGCAGCAAGGATCAACATCTGGACGCTCGACGACGCCGTGCGGGAGACGGACATTGAGATTAAGGCGACGTTTCGTACGTGCATATCCTAGACTTTTTGTTGCGATCCATGTTCAATCCCAACGTAGGACTTACCCCGAATGAATCCATCGCGAAGCTATTTCCCCACCCATTCGAGCTCGTATACGAGGTCACCTTAACCGAGACGGCGCTCACCACCGTGCTGCACATTATCAACCCCGCGTCCCCTAAATCACAGCCCTGGGAGTTCAACACCGTTTTCCACACCTGTATGTCTGTTATCGATCCTGAACACTATTCCTCTGACGTACGTGCAATGCGCAGACTACAAAGTCCCGCACTCCCTCAAGGCAAGCATCTCCCCGCTGAAAGACACGCCGTACATCGACCGCCTCGACGGCATGACACGCAAGGTGCAGGCAGACACCAATGCGTTCACGCTCGTCGAAACCGCCAGCGCCTACGATTTGTCCACAAAGAAAGACGAGTTTGAAGTGTCGTTGTCATATGGCGACGGCGCGAAAGATCGGCTCAAGATCGTGTCAAAGGGGTTCCCAGACGCAGTGTATGCTCCAGTACAAGTTCAAGTCGTTTTACTCGTACTGATTTTTTCTTCCATCTCGCCGACCAGGTTCTGGAACCCGCGCGAGGCCACGGGGAGCAAGATTCCGGACATGTCGAAAGGGGGATGGTAAGCGGGGTTGAACTCCTCGGAGGCCGTCCGCGTACTGATCGCCCCTACAGGGACGAGTTTATTTGCTGGGAGCCGGGCGTTATCTCCAGCCTCGCAACCCTCAAGCCTGGGGAGACGTTTACGGGCGTGCAGCGTGTGGAGGTCGTTGCTGTGTAATAAATGTACCTTGTAACTCAATTGGCACCTGCCGGAGGTCGTACGCAGGCTAAAGTAACAGTTTTGAAGATGAAATGCTCGGATTGAACGTTGGAAACAAAGAGAACCAGAGAATGTTCAACACACCATGGTACATGGTTGCTGGTTCACATTGACAAAAAGAAATCGTGCAACTTGACGACTTGTCAGGAGGTCGTGCGCCTGTGCAATTTGCCGCAGCCAAGCATCATCTGAAAATTGTAAGAGAACGTTGCCGCGAAGAAAAAACGTTGTAGCTAAGGCTTGGCATCGTCAAGGACGGCGACCGGTTCAGCACATGGAAGTCGGGACCGTGTGCTTTTTGGGAGTCTTTCTACGATTAAGAAAATGTTTTCGCTGATAGTCGTTGTCCAGCCGTGTCGACTATCACTTCTGTGCCTGCAGAAGCAAGTATATATATTATCGCAGACACTCGTGCTGATGTGGGCTGATCTCTGCTGATGGCGGAAAATGTGCGATGATCCGCTTAGTATGCCGCACCCTGATGATCAAGCGAAGCTTCGAGACACATTGTGCGTTTGTTGTGCGTCGTTCGGGTACTGTACAAAGAATCTACCTACTTGTCTACGAATGCAATTGCGGATAGTATACAGTGCCTATGGGTGAGAATGTGATATCTGGTAAAGAAAGTGTGAAACGAAAGCGAAAGTGGGAACTCGAGTAAAATCGAAAAGAGATAATGTATGGGTATAAGGATTCGAATTATGATTCGAAGCAGGGAAGTATATCATACTGACGCGGTCCCGCTATTGTGTGGCGGTTGTTCATTTGAGCGTGCGCAATTTGTGGATGACGTCCTGCATGTCGTCCTGGTTCCACTCACCCATCCACCCCTCCTTCGTCTCTGTGCGGGTCACAGACGGCTCGCGCGTGTGGCCATGGCCGCTGCGGGGTACGATGACCTGCGAATTCACCGCGACAATCGCATCCATGAACGGCGTGTCGGGGCGGAAATCAACATGCTGGGTCTGCTCCGGCGGTGTACGCGTGTGCGCATGCGAGTAGTGGTCATGTACAGAAGCATAGGATTCCGGCCGACCATGCGTGTGCGGTGGTGGACTCCACATATCGTGATGGGGTAGAGGAGCGACGGGTGTTATGGGCTCGCTGTCGGATGCCCACTCGACTTCGGACGCAGTGTCGGAGCGGTCATGGGACGCCGGCAAAAAGACCGCGACGGACGGCGGGCGCGAAGACGCGCCAAATTCCATCGGGCTAAGGAGCGTCGACTGCCGTTGGAAGTGAGAGTCGTCTGTGAAGCACTCGTCGTCGAGGGATTCTGAATCATCATCAACAGACAACGTTCCCTCTCCCAAGGACGAGTTCGATGGCGAAGACGAGCGCGGAGGCATTCTGAAGGTGCCGGAATAACCGGCCTCGATAGCAGCTCGTTCGGGAAATGTCTGTCGTTGGGGGGACAGCCCTTTGCCCAGCAAGCGGCTTGCCTTGTCTGAGCGCCGCGGTTTGGGGATTCCGACATCTTCGAATGGGTGGACGTTGGTTTCGTGCAAGTGGGATGGGCGTGATGGGGGAGTAAGGTACGAAGGCTCGGCGAAATGAGTCGTAATGGGAGGGACATGCATTGGAGGTGGTGGCGGGGCCACAGACGACACCGACTTTTTGCGCAAACTGAGAAATGACCCGACGGATGGACGTCGTTGGGGAGGTTCTGCGACGACGGGGGCGGGTAGTAGGTGTGTCGCTGGAAAGGGATTCGGCGGCAGCGGCTCAGCCTTCGCCTTTGATGATTTGGTTTTCGGCTTCTTGTCCAGTTTAATGAGAGGTTTAGGTGGTTTGGCGGTCGGTGTGTCGAAGGCCACATACATCGACGGAGGGGACCTCGGTCGAGGTCGACGACTCGGAGTCGAGCCATTGGACGTTTTCGTTTGTGTCCGCGTCAAGGACGTCCTGGAGGATGAGGCTAGGGACATACCGAGGATGGTGGGGCGAAGAGAGAGAAGTCATGACATGCATCATAGAGCTGGTATGTATACAAGCGGTGGGTTTGAGGCACGGGATAAGATCTACAGATTGTGCCCAAAGGGGTCCGCAAAATGCGCTAATCATGATGCTGATTTCAAGGAAAATTTAGGCGTCGGAAGATCGTAGCACAGGCCACATCCTCACCCTGCCTCCCAGGCCTTTGCAGTTGCCAGTACACGCGTTTTGGGAGGATGGGATGGAGATCTCACGGGCCCCAAATTCGAACAGTGGGACGTGTCGTCAGACCTGACCTGAAAATAACTTGCATTCATACCTGATGCCATGATGCCACTTGATCTCCTTCGGGATTTGCGGTAGCGAGGCTGGCAAAAAAAATGTGACGGCGTGGTTACCGGAAAACTCGGACTCAATTATTCACTCGGAAGTAGACGTCACTGGAACCTGAATCCATCTTAAATCAGCTCAAATCGCAGCCTGGAAATCAAATGGTCGGAGGGGGAAATGTGTTTTTGGCCGTCCTTTGAGCGACCGGAATTACAATACCAGTTGGAGGTAATCTCCGTTTGTGTTCACTTTAGTTTCACCTGGGCGATGATCTCTGGCTGCTTCGCGGGAGTACCGTGATCCGCTAATTAAATATGCGGCGAATGCACTCTGGGCGACTCCGTGGGGACTACTTATTCAGTTTTTGCATTTACACTTGAGACAACCGAGTGATACCAGTGCTCACCGCTGTCGCCGTGGAAGTGGAGTCGTATGGAGGGTGACGGCGGCAAATGTAAACACAATATTGGATAAGTACCTCCGATTCCGCGGAACAACCATCTGTCATTGGTGAGTTGGCGCACGACAACCACGGCTTTGGAGGGCAACTCAACGACGACTTGTGAAAAAATGCGAGTTCTAGAAGAAAAGACAGTCTGCTGCAGAAACCGGTCAAAATATTAGAACGGACCAAACACGACTCACAAGAAAAACCTGTCGGATTATTAAATGGATAGAACGGACTGTGTGAACAAGGCAAGCGACTGGTCGTGCGACGACAAATGCAGTATGTGGATTCCATCCTTTCCATTGACAGTCCTTCGACAGAGAAAATGAATCCCTCGGTGCCAGCTCCGTGCCAGACTTGCCTCGATATAGTCGATCCTGGCAGGAAGAGGGATACGGAGAAGACCAGGCAGTAGTCTTTTAACAGGTTGACCACTACTCAAGATCGTTTGTCATGTCTTTGAGTATTTATTATAGCCAGGGACTGTAGGAGTTGACGCGCGAAGTTGACGATTTGATTCGAAGCAGGACCAAAGCAGGACACGATGCAAAGCCGAATGAGCGTCGTTCTAGTGGTATCTCCGCACCGGGTTGCCTTGAGAGCTTCAGGTGTCATGTAGCCCGACTTGGTGGCCCGCTCTTTAGCAGAAGACTAATAAGGAGGAGATACAATCCAGTCGAGGACGAAGTAAAAGTGAAGTACTTAAGTGACACGATTGATCGCGTGCCTTGAATCCTTGATTGGTGAATTGATCATCATTGACTGATTTCTGGTGGTCAGGAATTCAACTCGTTTACCTCTTGGATTTGTCTTTTGTCTTTCTGTAGGTTCCACCATTGAGCGGAACATATGTCACTTATGCAATCAGATCTTTGATCCGTGTCTATTCTATTTTTTTTTTGTTCGACAGCTCATGGTTATTGTTATTGTGCGCTTTCGGGGCCGGCTTCCCCACATTCCCGCATCTAGCATACCAACGCCCCCACGCCGTTGGCCAGCATTGACCCAGAAGAACACCAATTGTTCTTGGTTAACGGTATAGATTGCTACCCGCATCTGAATCTTCTGGAAGCGATTTTCCGCTAGACTTATGTGGGAACACTTATTGCTGAGTCTGACAGCCTTTCAATTCAACCTGTAATGCTGAATACCTTCTATCTCAGCTATTCCACCGAAGTCAGAGGTGCTCTACGGAGGTCTAGTGCCTACATTCCTTGTTTGAATATTTCGCTGTTCAACGTCTTGACTCGACGGCGTTCACCAGACTTGATTTTGTGTATGGATTCACGACCAATCTCTCATATACTTTACGGCATTTCGGACACTTGAATTCCAAGCGACTTTACTGTAGATGGATTGATCAATGTTAAATTCGATACGATGCTACACTTCGGGGGGAAAAAGATAATTGAATGGACTGCAGTCGACCCCATTCAAGGCTATACAGTAGTTATTATAATTATATGCGTATACCGCAGTCAGATAAGTGCAAAGCACGGCTGCAGATAAGATACTTAGTACGCTTGAACGATGTTTTCACCACAATTCTGAATAAAACCATTCGGTGAGATCAAATTCATCCTTTCTCGACAAAGGATTATTGTAAACCTACGCCGACCTAGGCACAAACTTGGGTCAGAGATTTCAGCACAGCATTTTAGTGGCATTTGCTGGGTTTTCTCTCAAGGTTCAAGTTGGAAGAACCTTTTGCTATTCGGCACTGGCCACTCCCACCTAAACGATGGTGCAGGCAATGTCCAATCGTTGCCGGCACTTTGGTTTATTAATCATTCGCTATGTGTGAGGCGCCGTTGCCGGACTTTTCCCTAATCTGTTTTCTGTAATAAACGCTTGGACCGCACAGCCTTCGGATCATGCTTACATAATCATCCTTGCTTTTCTCCACGTTCGCTCCTGTTGGCTCCCCTCGTGTGGCTTGCGGGCCATTCTACCGCAGGGGCCATACAAATTCGCTCTCAATGTCAACCATCCGTGAAATACTTTCCAAAGTGAATATTCGACGCTTCTTAACCGCCTCGTCACTGATGCAGCGACGCTACTTATGCAGCTCCTACGGCACGGCCAATGCTACCTCATATACCCGTCTGCATTTGAGAAGCGACCTAGAGGTACTACTATCCTTGGTTTTGAGATTAGATTCGGGCTGAGGAGAGAACGCCCAGAGGTCACCCGTCCGTCAGAATTGGGCTTAGCGTATTCCAACCTCCAGCTCACCACATCGGATGGCGCTGTTCTACACTGCTATCTTCTGCTACAGGCCCGGCAGTCGCCTTCAAAAATTGAACAGAAGGAGGCGAATGACTTTAGGATTAAGGAGGACATCCCGTTCACACCTCCCGCAAGTTATGTAGGTGTACATTGGTTTTCCACAGGGCTGACACTTACATCAGACAGAAAGCGTCCGCCATTGCCACCGTAATCATGTTTCACGGTAATGGCATGAACTACGGCGACTGTGTCTACGCGGCGAAACGATTCGTGATGCGACACTGCAATGTGTTGATACTTTCGTATCGCGGGTAAGGCGTATCGTATCGTAGCTGTGCTCAGCTCAAACCTCGAAAGTTACGGCGACTCTGAAGGAATCCCGTCAGAAAAAGGTGTCGCGAACCTATATATAATTGTCATTCTCTGCTGACCTCACAGGTCTCCGTCTCGACGCTCAAGCGGCGCTCGACCATGTCATAGCGGACCCGGAGCTTTCGCTCATCCCCACCGTAAGCGAACCAGTGCTTCGTAATCCAAGCTCACACGTCCCAGGTCTTGTATGGTACCTCTCTTGGTGGCGCAGTGGCGATCGACCTCGCCAGCCGGAACCCTCACGCGGTAAACCATCTTCTTCCATTCCAATTAACGAGAGCTCACTGGCGCAGATCGCCGCACTCATTGTCGAAAACACCTTCCAATCACTTCCCCGTGTGGTGCGCGACTGGCCGCTGATTGGCACGTTCTCGTTTCTCTGTTTCCAGAAATGGAACTCCGCCGCAAAAGTGCCTCTTATCCCGCCGACGACGCCAATTCTCATGCTCAGTGGGGCGCAGGACGAGGTTGTCCCAAAGAAACACATGGAGGCGCTGTGGGAGATTGCGCGCAAACGCGGTAGCGGGGACCCCATCCCTAACCACGACCGGTTCGAGTCGTTTCCGCAGGGATTCCACGGTTTGAGTTGTTCAAATGCTCCGATGGCCAACTGAGCTAACTTTGGCGCAGCGGATACATTCACTTCTCCGGGGTACTGGGATCAAGTCGGTGGCTTTCTGGTCTCTGTGACGAATCCGAAGACAGACAGAGATAAGGCACCGGGTCCAAGTCGGCGCTCGCCTCGCCTTGTGCCCAGTGGATGAGTGGTATGGCCAATTTATGTATATATTCGCCTGTTGTTGCTTGCTTAACGATTTGTTTTCGCAATTGAACGATAGGGAAAGTGATGTCTATGGCCACTGTGGGCGGTCAGGATGACAATGTTCACCTGGACATTGACGTAAGGGATAGTTGACACTCATGGTTGAAACTCACCGTTGACGTGGTAAGCGTGGCAAGCGATGCTCTGATGGAGATTATCAGGTGAGGCTATACGGCTCCAGAATGCATAAACGCCTTGCATTAGTGTACGCGTGGCTACACGTTTTGAGTTGGTTGGGACTTGCGTTTTTGGAACGCAGAAGAGGTCATAAGAATAGGGGCGTCAGGAGCGCGTTGATGTATCTGTGGGTTTTGAGCTGTAGTATAGGGTACCGATAGGTCGTATTTCAGAAGGGGGAGCGACGCCGTAGGCTTGAGGCCAATTGTGCCTGCAGCAAATAGCTAGCCGGCGTTGTAGGCACGGTTCATTTTGTTTCACAGGCCCCGTCGCCGGACCGAAATGCGCAATCCGCCCTGATGCACTTCCTCAGCCACGATAGCGTGAGGGAATGCCGGTGCGTATCGATAAACATCGCCAAAATGACTGCAATGTACAGAAAAACGGTTCCCATGCAGATCAAGCAGACGGGGGGACTTGAGTCGCCGGACGCCGTTATTCTACACAATGTACACTTTTTCGGCTGGATGAAAAATCAGGACGGGGCGGAGCTCAGTGGTAAAAAGACCCACTGAGGAAGGCGTATATCCGGACCTTTGACGAGGTGTAAAAGACGACGCAAAGATAGATTGCGGCAGCGCATGTGGTTTTGTGCGTTTGCATTCCCATACCAGAGTTCAAGAGACCGGCTGGCGCATGTTTAGGAAAGAATACACAGCCGGGGCCATGTTGACCGTGCTTAGTCCTGCCGTGACGACAGGCTCTCCCCGAATAACCTCCGCGAGAAGGAATACGAGAGAATGGTTACTCCTGACACGAGTGACACAGAACTTGAATTGCAGCCAAATAATTGAACATACCAATGAAAGGTACAGATGCGCTCAGGAACTGCAGGCCCGGCGAGGGGAAGATGAAGTGGTTTTTTGGTCGACGGCGAGATAGAATCCATGGTGTGTAAATCCAAGGTAGAGGAGATTGCTTCCATGGGACCATCTCACCCCATCCGCGGAGTGAGTGATGGCTTGCAAGGGTGAGGTAACTTGGATGGTGAGCGCAGGTCCACTCTTTTTCTCTGGGGAACACTAGAGCAGGCAAATTGTATCTTCAGGACTTGAGTTCAACGTCGCAGTCAAAATGCCTCGCGCCGATTTATACTTGAAGCTAATAATTCCGTCCGCTCAAGTATCTCGTCTTCGTAGACTATGCGAGACTGTCCGATGCACATGGTCCTCCGTCTCTCTCTTGACCACGCTGGGAAACCTTGAGTCTTATCCTAATGTTGCTCCCCATCGCACGCCGAAGCTATAATTTCATTGACGGAAGACTGCGCATGAATGATGCGGATACGGTGAACAGATTCAACACAAAGCTGAATTTCGGACTTCCTCGCATCTTGACCGCTTCAGGCCGAGTGCAACGAACCAAAGCAGTACTACATATTCGTGTTCCGGAGCTGTTGTTGCCTCACGGAGATATGCACCGAGCAGCCCGCCGTGGCCCACGCGCACAGAGAATATATCTTGGAGACACCGCCTGTTTGATGTTGAATTAACCCTCGCAACGCGTGTGGAGACCACTGACATATCCTTTGATTCCTGTGCCCCCGCGTAAGTAACTCGACGTTCAAATTATCTTTTGGCTCTGCTAAAGACGAAATACCGTCGCTCGAGGCCCACAATTCAAGACATCGCTGAGGATATTCGAAATATCTGGATCACACGAGACGGGTTGTGTCTCCATTGACAAGCTTGGGTACTTGTACAGGTCGGGTAGCAAGTACAACAATTACCGAATGGAGACGCCTCGTGTTTACGTCGACTGATGCGTTTGGATACGCCGAACAGGCTATATTCATGCAGGCGACCGTCCGCGACTCCATACCACATCACGGGCGGAATGATACCCAAGTACGCCGCGTCGAAATGCAATTGGTTGAAATATATATTTCTCGTGTCATGAACTCGAATGCTTGTCTCCCTTTCGGGGAAAGCTGTGCGCGCAGATTTTGAGCTGGAAATGAGTTGAGTATGCTTCCGAACCATTCGGGTCAACTCTGGTTCGAAGTTGGCGCATCAACGTCAGATGATCACATCAATTGATGCGCCGATCGCCTTCATTCTTTGTCTTTACCTCCACTGCGAATTGTTTTTTTCCTCTTTCTTCAATGCGCCAGTACTGCGCCTCGAACGAGTGGCCAGACATGCTCCGGCCCGCCAGAGTCGGCGATAGCAAGTCAGGAAGGCTTCACGAAGCAAGAAGTGCGTGCTCGCCGGCGGGAACTCCATCTAGGGCCCGCACCGAAATCGAGGCTAACGGTCCGCAGTGCGCTCGTGAACACAGCGTGTTTTTTCAGGCGGAGGCTTCACCGATTTCACATTTGCCGCTTCGGCAAACGATGGCCGGCGAACCCTAGGATTCCAGGAATCTGCAGCACACAGGCCCATTGATGCGCTGTCTTCTCGATGGCTACGGACATCGTGGTATACCGCGGTTCCTTGGTGATTTATATCGCGGTGAACTCGCCATCGATGAACCCACGCCTAATTTATCTCTTTTGAATTTCGTAGGATGTGGTGGGCAGCTAGACGCCGTCAATTGAAATTTGATACTGATGTTCAAGTACTTGCTCAGCTGGCGGGTTTCGATGAGGGTTAATTCGCGGAGTCTTGCTTTGAAAAGGTGGCGTATCTTACACAGCACTGTGGCTAACATTTGTCTATTATAGTCCGCATTTTGGCGCCTTCCGTGCCAGCCGCCGCTTGCGGGGCGTCTATCGATGACGCTCACGGAAGAGGACAGGGACATGCATGCGATATGTTTTTTTCTGCACCTTTTGAGTACAAGTGCAAGCCTCGAGGCGTGCTGCATTTTCACTGCGGCGCACTGTTTCGATGGGAAAAGTGTTGCGGGACCCATAAACACCCACAAAAACAAATCGGGTATCATAACACGAGGCTGGGAGAATTGAGTCGGGGTCGGGGCGCTTACAGAAGAGCCATGAGGCTGCGGGCAGTGCTTGTAGCCGAGCCTGTGGATGCGAGTTTCCTGTTTAAGGAGGATTGCTGCGTCGTAACACCGGTGTGCCTTTTTCGGCTACCTCCGGGGCCTCTCCTCCACCATCACTGACGACCAATCTGCGGTCTCGTATAAGACCCGCGTACGGGATTGCTCTGGTCGCCACCAGCGCTACCCTTGCGAGACGATACCCGCCAGATGTCCTTTACGGAGAGCGTTGCCCTCGCGCTCTTTGACTGGCACTGTGCGCCGTTTAGCAATCCCCCTACAAAACAGACCATGCACATCCACGGGTCTCTTACCCTCCACGGCCGCAGCAGCATCGACCGGCTGCCTAACGAACTTCTTTCAACAATCTTCATCTCTGCGATAGAGCAGCATTGTCATGACGAATCCAATCCTTTCACGACTTCACCAACGACCATTTCGCACATTTGTCGCCGCTGGAGACAGGTCGCGCTGTCTACAGGGAGCCTTTGGACAAATATTGTCCTCACGTTCCCCACATCCAATGAACAGCTGACCCGCACGTTGACCTGGCTCGGTCGGTCGAAAACTTACCCACTAGACATCCTTATGGACTTTCGCGATCAAGAGTGGGACTGGGAAGAAGACACGCACGGTTTCCGTTGGGAGGACATGGAGGCCGTGCTTCGCCTACTACTCCCATTTTCCCCGCGCTGGCGCACTATCGAGCTGTTTACAGATACGTGGGCCCCCATCTTCGCTTTCCTCCTCCGCACGCGTGCAGTCGGTTCTTCACTGAATTGTCTCGAAAAACTGCACCTCGCCCGATGCAACGAGTACTTTGCCACCAAAGACGAAATCTTCGAGCCCACAGCGCTCAGCCAGCACCTACCCCTCTTTGGTGGCTCAGAGGCCCTGGTACCCCGCCTCCGCGAGGTATCGCTTTCAGGTGTGCACATTGACTGGTCGGCGCCCCTCGGGAACCTCACAAAATTGGAGCTCAAGTACCACGCCGCCAACGTCATGCCCAGTGTCACGCAGTTCGCCCAAATCCTCACCGCCTGCCCGGACCTCGAAGTGCTGACTATTGTTGGGTGCGGCCCGAAGCTCCCTGCGGCCGTAACGGCTGCACCAGCCGACGGGTTAACCTCCAGCGCTGCGCACGGAGGAAGCCCTGCTCGGCCCACGCTCAAGCTCACACGCGTAACGCAGTTGACCTTCGGCTTCGTCGACGTGAACGATGCCATGTACCTCCTCTCCATCCTCGACCTCCCCGCGCTCCGTGCACTGAACATCGAAGATGTTTCCGTCTCCTTGTCCCGATACATGTACCCGGAGCCCGAATGTTCCAGTTCCCTACTCAACTGGCTCGCGGGTATCTCGGGCCTGAACTTCACTTCTAACGCCCTTGCTGCTTCGCCAATGTGCGCTTCGGCTTCTGCTTCTCCCATTCCCCTAGCGCAGCTTGACACACTCACATTGCAGTCCGTCCACGCGCCGTCCGCGGCCTTTGCGCGGTTTTTCACGGCATGTGTGGGTCTGCGGGAACTGCGACTTCGTCAAGTCGGTGGGGGCGCTTTAGATGCGCTGGGAGAAGTGGATATATCCACCCTTCCCCATCTGTGCAGTCTTTCAGCTCGTGGAGGGGACAAGGAAGTCTTCATGCGCATTGCGCACGAGCATCACGCGCAGTTAACAGAAGTGTTCTTCGAGGATGAAGTTTCCGACGAGGTCTTGAACATCAACGACGATGATTCTTGACGACACTCGCCCACCTTTCTTGCACACACCTCCGGCCAAGGAAATATTCTGGAGCACGTATCGGTACGATTTTATGCATTCCAGATTTGGCTACGAGTTACCGCCAGGCGGGTCGTAGCTACTTACTACCTACAAGATACAACCGCATCGCATACTTGCTTTACTTACTCACTCATTCAACCATGTTGCCTGCCTGTATCCACATTCCTCTGCCTCATAGCACCCTTCATCGCATCTGCACACTATGCATCACTCATCCCCTGTATCATCTATCCATCCTGCTGCCGCACAACCATCCATCCATCCCCTCCGGAGTCCGTTCCGCGTTTGTAATATATCAGAAACTGCACATGCAACCGCCCATTGTTCGCCTAAAGGGGAGGATTTTCCGGCGCGGAGCAGACGTTTCAACTCGCGCCTCCGGAAAAATGAGAGGTTGTTGACTTGGAAAGTCATTGTTCGAAGCTGGGTCGATGATGCCAAGGCAACCCTACCCTTTGTCTTTTTCAAAAACGGTAAAACGAATGAGTGGCACACAACGCGCGTCGCACCCCAAACTGTATAATGATTTGATGCGACTGACCAGGGCGTGGGTCCGCGCGCGTCGTTTGTTCGGCGTATTGCATTTAGTTGACGGATTGAACCGATTGAACACGAGGCGCGTCTCAATTTGGGAATTGTTGTACTTACCCAGCGGAAGTGGCCGAACTTAATAACTGGCGGAAACAAGTTACGCGGCACCACTGGTAGGCACTGCGCCTGAATATCGAAAGCTTCGTATGCGCAAGTAGAACAGCCCGACAATAATTTCCCAATAACTGCGCAGATTTGAATAATGCCGACGCTTTCAAATGTAGCTTGTGAGTGGGGATAGGATGCCGAGGAACTATGCCGGTTGAAATAATTGTATTCGAGCGCTATCAGGACCAGCACGGGACGCCATGGAGTTTGTCGGGTGGGTAGGAGCGGCGGGCTGCTCGGCTTATACCTCCATCGAGCAACATTTTGTACAAGCGGGTCTGCGCCAAATAGTATAAGGCGGTAATAGGCGGTAATCGCGCGCCTCGAAGATCGCAGCCATCAAGCCAAGATGCGACCTACTCACATTTTAGACTTTGTAAGTCTTCGAAGATGGAATGAGGCACTGAAGTATTTCTCGCGGTAGAGCAACTAGAATTCCTCTCGCACACCATCTGAATGTGCACTTACAAAAAAACTAATTCACAAGTAGCATGCGTACTTTTCGTTTGCTTGCGCTTGTCGCAAGACTTTTCATCCGTCGTCTTTGAGATATTGCTATCAAAACTTACCAGGTACATGTAGTTTCTCATTGAAATGGCGGTCACCGCTTCGGAGTTATACAGGCACATGGAAGAAATCAGCCTAATTTCGGCCGAGACATGGTCATCAATTCTATGAAGATGAATTCTGCATCGCCTGCAGCCCCTGTACCAACGTGGATGTGCTTGACCAATATGGGAGCCAATGAGACCTGGTACGGTAACATGCTGTGAGTATATCCGGAAACAAAAACGGAAATCAACCCACAAATATCCACTCATCTCCGCATCACCCGTAGCGGCATATGTTGACAGGGCTAGCCCGTTAGAGGCATTGCCAACATCCAGACCTGCATCCATGTTCAGAAGTGTGTCAACGGGCCCCATTGTTTCGGCGTCAACCAGTGCAGCACCCGGGATGGACTTTTCCAGAATATCCATGCCTACGGAAGCTAATGAATCGTAGATGGGCAGGCGGCCGAGATCCTCTGCCCCCATAGGTAAGGAGAAAAGACGGTTTGGCGAGGATTCAGGTTCGGGAGCAGGTACCCGGCTCTCGGGGTTGCCAGGCCTTTGGTCCAGGAATCCTTCGGATGACGGAACAGAAAGGGGAAGGTTACTTGCATTCATTAGTTCACAAAGAATGTCGCTGACGGAAATATCAGTTCTGCGAGCATCAAAGTCGTAATTTTTCGAAAGCTCACTAAAAGCGACCTGCCAGTTGCAAGCTTCAATTTGTGAGATCGATGATGCGACTGATGTATGGTTCAGCTCACCGACGTTCGACCGAGCGGAGTAACGCCATGCACTTGTAAACATGTACGAGTTCCCTATCCGTGTCGATGGAAAGTCCGTATCGCGCTCCACCAGAGATGTTGAGCAAAAGAACAACCGCCGAGTCGAAAACTACTTTCTAGGAACCATGAGAACCGCTATGTATGCGTATGGGTAGGAGGTAATAAATACCAAAAGATGCGTACTTGGGAAAAACCCACGACGACTTTTTACATCAGCAACGTGGGCGGTACTACGCGCTGCGTTGGCACATATCGCTAGGGATTTGAACGCCTACCGCCAATCCAATTCAGTCCAATCAGTAACTTCGAAATTCATGTGGTACAGAATCTCACGGATGCGGATGCCAGTGCACCCTGAAGAAAAGGACGGTGTACTAAAATTTGGACTGAAGGAAAAGAAATTCAACGCATGCATACGCTGGATAGCGGATTTGCGAACCGTGATAGTATGCAGCATATAACGCTATTAAATTCAGCCACAATTCGTCCGGAATCCTGCAATGTGGAACGCACAAGCACTTTGATCGAAATAAGTGTCATCCTCCATGTATGGATTCCAAAGAACTAGAAAAAATTTAGATATGATTTGAAATCGGGAACACCTCCCACATACGATGTTCTGGGATTTCCTTGGCCCATTTACTGAAACGCTCACTGGTTCGATTTTGTTAACTGTCGAATGCACCAGTTGACGGGATACCCACTCCAGTTCTTCTATCGTCCCCGGTTTCAGCGGTTTCTGTCCCGTATAATCTTCGTGGCCGTCCTGAGTGGATTAGAAATCGGAACGGGATAGAAAGCTCCCTACTCACCGCTGGTCGCCATGAAAAGGTAAATATATTGATTAGCTTGATGTAGGCAACGTTGTATTCGAACAGCGCCGGTTTTTCTGGTGATTCTTTGAACGTCCTGTCGTGATCGAGGTGTTGCCAGGACTCCTCGTCGTACGCAAGTTGGAGGCTAAGATCGCATCCAATTGACTTGGAAACTCTGGGGCGGCCAAAGCAGGCACTGCAGAGAGCATCCTGCACAGAAAGAAAAAGCAAACTACGTATGGACAGCCCAGTCTTGTTGGCCGGTTCACTTTGATTAACAAGTTTGTGAGCGCCTATGTCTTGAGCGTGTAGAATGCCTATCCCACTGATTAGCCAGCAGGACTCGATGTCCGAGGCCGTCTGCTGGAACAGGATGAACAACTAGAGTTGCATAGGCTGAGAAGATGCAAATCAAACACAGGGAATTTGCCTACACAGCAGAGTTGCATATCATACAAGGTGGCGGTCTCAATATGGCCGGAGAATGGCCGCTGGATTTGCCGGAACCATTCCCAACCAGCGCTGAGCTCCCCCTGGCCAGGCAAAAGGACACGCTTGTCATGGGAGTTTTTGCTAGCCAGAGCACATAGTGCGAGAACCGTCGCGCCAAATTTATGGTCACGCAGATGCAACCCGTCAGCAAGAGACCGCTCAAAAGTCGGGCGGTGCAGTATGAAGTTGAAGATGTTCACCTGCGTGAAATAAATGTCCACCAGATCACGGAGAAGATCTGGGGGCGGAAACTTTTGAACAGGGTGCGGCTCTGTGCGCACCTCCCACTAGGAAAAGTCAGCCACATAAACCAACAAGTGCGCATCGGTCAGACTGACAGGCCAGGTAGTCCAGAATTCGGTTCTTCTCGAGCGCAAGGCGGGTGGATTTATAGGATCTGTCAGACGTGGTTGGAAAGCAGCCTTGATTAACAGAATACTGCTGTGTTTCCCGAAAAATCGGCCATTCGCCGTATCCGGCGTAATCCGCTTGAAGTGTTCGGGAAGCTTTTGGATATCCACGACTATACCATCATCGTACGCGGCGTCGCCATCCGACTTGGGAGAAATGCCTCCACTGCTTGCCCGAACCGAGGGAGACTGGGATCCCAGCTCGTGCTCCAGTTTTCTCGCGTAGCGTGAGACGTGGAGAAGCAGTCGAATCAGCGCGTCGCGGTCTTGCGGTGCTTGATACGTTTGACGAAGTAGACCATCAACAACGCTCTTCGCTGTTTCCAAAACGCTACCCTCAGGCAACTGAAATTTCGCATTAGAGTACAGCAAGCATGATTATCAGGCCAACCTCTTCAGAAATGGGTCGTGGCTGGAGAGTCCGTTTTCTGACCGAATTCGTGAACCTTGTACATTATCAAAAAGCCCTCTTACCGACGCGGCAATTTTTCTTCCTGTTAGACGTCAGCCACCATTCGGATGATCGTCGTCGCAACTGCTCACCTTGGGTTGTTGAAGATTATGGGTGCATTCGGAATTAAAGGAGAGGCAGTTCGAACATCGATTTCCGGGCATTCTGGCGCTGTCGCCTGGAATTGCTAGTTACTAAGCAGAGGGCTGTAAGATGTGAGCCCTCCTTACATCGTACTGCGGGGGTGTCAGAGAATGAGACTGCTGATAACTGGGCGCACTTTTCTGCCGACGACAAATGTCACATGAACCCCGCAACCTTCGCCGCTTGGTGTCGGGTACGGCAGTTTCGGAGGACATGGTGGTTGTTTGAAAAGAGGATATTGTAAGTAATATGTCAGCAAAAATAGATCAATGATCCAATCAATGATACGATTAGTGTTGTTCCCAGGCCACGTGAGCAAGGTGGTACTTAATGTATGACAGTAAGAGGCCGGCAAGCGGCGGGGAACAAACAGAAAATCGAGTCGAAGAATATTATTGTTTCCAAACCGACTTCGTAGTCCAGATCAAAGATATCCCGCCAGTTCCTCGAGGCTGGTATTTCAAATTGGCAAGTGTTTGGCTGTGTCGGAAAAATGGCAAATGTCTTGCAACGGCCCGCATCAGCTTGAGGCCTTGAGAGACCTCGAGTCTCCTTGCGAGTCACTCAGCCATGACTTCGAAGCAGTCACAAGGCGCCGCAAGGCAGGCAGCGGGACTCGCAAGGAGTCCCAGGTCGTCATAAGGTGTGTAGGACTTGGGGAGCCTTGAGACGGCCCGCAACCACAGTTGCTTTCCCCCTCACTAAAATCAACGAAATATGATCAATCAATATTTTATTATACGCAGAGACGTGTCCGCGGCAATACAATCGTAAGAACTGTGGGCATTCAACAGCATTTACTGATGCGTGTTGAGATTCAAGAATTGACTCGGACGCATGCGCAACGATGAGCTTCTCGCTCAGGCTCATAATCACACACCTGTGTTCATTATTCAATTGTGCTGTATCTGAGTCCAGCCGGCGAAGGATGGGGTGCATCGAGTCTTTGAACGAAGTGTCGAGGAGTGTGCGTAGGATCTCGTCAGTAGGGTGGAGTGGAGCGGTGACGTCATGATATGGCACTATATTAACCGGCCGTCTGTGGGGCTTCAACTCCACACCTCTCTTTCTTTCTCACCACCATCTCTTCCACTCGACCACAGCCCCCCTAGGCTCTCACCACGTCGGTATCGAGTGCATCGTTGCCGTGACCACCAACTGAACTCAAGCCTGAGATTGAACCTGATTGTAGAAACTGCGCGCCTGGAATATTTGCATTGCGAACCTACTCATTTCAGTCCGTCTGCTTCCACAGAGGTCGTTTCCGGTACGTCTGTCTCACGCTTTCTCCAAACCAACAAGCTTATATTACACAGGCCTAGTTTGAACAGTCAAGTCTAAACGAGGCGTGTATCAACTATTTTTTTCTCCCGCGTACTGCCGCTAACCAACCGACCACCAGGCTATACTTGCATGCAAATGAGACCGTATTCATGCCGTATTCGGTATTTGTACCGTGTACCGCTGTCTGTCATATTAGCATCCTGTATTGTAGCATTCCAATATATTTCTTTTTCTATTTCTTTTTACGCCCGAGCAAATAATATATGGAGAGCCAATGGAGAGCTGTGAAGGGGAGCATCCGGCGTGGGGAGGCATGGCTTGTGGGACCTTGAGTTGCATTGAGAGGTCGGCTGGCACCCGGGTGCCTTGAGAGAGTCTGGGAGTCACCCCTTGGCTTGGCAGATCTTCCCCATTTCTTACCCTTGTGCTGCAAGGCACATAAAACCATATGGCCTTGCGGTGTCTTGTGACGCATTCCAGGACGTTTCGAGCGGATTACGATTTTTCCGACATGGTAGTTAAATTTTAGATTGGATGTTGTCCGTTCCGAGTCTCCGACTCTGAGAAGAGTACTAGATAGAGCTGTTTGTATTTTTTAAGCACCTCAGCTTCAATCGAATACAAAGGTAGAGATTTGGTTCCTGTAGAGTGCTTCAACACTGTTAGAAAAACGTGTGCAGTGTTGTGTCAGGCCATGAAACCTGGAGATGGAATCGGCGGAGTTCTTAAAAAACCAGAACAAGTGACTGTGGACCACAAAGCATTGTCGCCATTTTTGCAGCACGTTGGTAACTCTGTTTTCATTAAACTTTCCCCGATACCTACGGTTACAAGACTAATTTTTCGAGAAGAGGAACTGGAGGGTCAAAGGCAAGTCAAAAGTCATGGATGGAGTTTGAAAACTTTTCAAGTTGGTAGGGTGTTGGCTTCAAGTTTGTTTGAAATTCAGTGCGAGACAGCTTGCAACTGCAAACAGGTCGCTCGAGAGTCAATTGTCAGTGAATATCTGCTGCGCCAATATCCACTGTGCATTGAAGTGCATGAATTTAAGAAAGGCATGAAGAAGAGCAAGTTTCTTGTTGTAGGGTGATTTCCTTTTGTGGTCCTTTCTCCAAGACATTACGAGGTTTAAAGGGTGCCCTGTTGACCGACATAGAGTAAGGCATTCTCAAAACTTTGTTGATCATCTGGTGGGAGGCGACGGTTGGAATAAAGTTGGAGTCGGAAAATGGCAGGCTCGCCGCTGCTCAGACGATGCAAAATTGAACCAGTTGACACAGTTGATCCCAGCTTATTGTCCAAGAATCAGTACTTGTAAGATGTCTGGTTCTCCGCGATGACCGAATGCCCATGAGAATGAAGTAGATGTTGAAGAATCTTTCAAGAGTAAAGAACGGGTTGAAAAAGAACGGCCACTCATTGAGTCCCCAGCCAATCAGCGTGGTCCAATCAGTTTGAGTCACGTTTTTGGCGGACATCTTCGACCTCCATAGGAACAAAACAGAAACAAGTTTCTGTTTGTTAACATCCCGCCTTGATCCCGCCGTTGTATCACAGAGAAAATTTTGCAGCTAAATCAATAAGGATACTTACGCCCTGTCGAGTTCGAGCAGAGGCTGGGCCGACCCGGTGGAGTGATGGCAGAGGCTAAATTTATCACCGCAGGAACATCTAATACCCACCATCCGGTCACATCATCAGCACCGTTTCACATCACCTCAATGGTCCCTTCTGATGCAGAATGGGGTAATATGTCAAAGAGTTATCTCCTTCTAGATAGATGGGATCTCGGCAATCTCTGAATCTCGCAGAGGATGGTCCACATGCGGTAGGCCAGGTGGGGCAAATCTTAATGGAGGTAGAAGTGTCTGAATGTTGAGGTGGCTAGCTGCGAAGCACAGCATTACAAAGTGGTTAAAAAGATTGAACACATCGAAATTATGTAAATGACTACAGGACAACAACTTGCTGTGAAAAGTGATCAACTAGGGACCATTGCCAGCTCCGGCAGTGCTCTGTTGTGCAACATGTGGTCCGTTTGTGAGTTTGGTGAAGCAGGTTACTACAATTGAGTAAACATCCAGGCAATGAGGTAATTAGAGCTGATTTTAGTGACACAAAACAACCTTGTATCAATCCTGATTGGCTGCTCCATGACTTTTAACCAGTCAGCACTGTTTCTGAGGTATAATATCAAAGTGTAAATAAGCTCTATTCACAGTTACAATTTTTTCATCCTGTTTGATTGTTGACTACAAGAACACTAAAAGCTCAAAATTGCATTGACAATGAATATACTACGCTCAAAATGTAACATAATCAGCACCCCAGGTCAGAAAATATAAGATGGAGAAACACTGAACTGGTCTTGCTTGGCCGGAGGAGAGTTGGGAAGGGTCAAAGACCTATAGAAATGTAAAAGGGAGGCAAAGAGGAAAGATGGGAGCAGGTTTCACATTGATCTTTTTTTTGTCGGACTACTTTTGTAGCTGGGCATAATTTTGTAGCTGGGCAGGATTCTGGACATGACCTTGGCCTGTATTCCAGCAACTGTGCTCTTGTTTGAAACAGTGTTTGATTACCAGTGCTTTGTGGGCATCACTGAGGTCCACCACAGTATGGAAAACTCAGATCCTTAGAGCCTCACAGCACCTGGTATCCAATCCCTATTTTGCATGAGATTACAGTTACAGCAAGAAGGAAGGAAGAGGATATCGCTGGGATGGAAGAATTGATGCCCCAAGGATCCCCAAGTTCCAATGCGGCATGGAAAACTGGAGGATACAAGAGCATAGATGCAGGGAGGAGAAAGGAAGAGTATATCATCAGGAGTGGAGAATCGATGCCACAAGCATCCCCGAGGTCTAACGCTGCCAGAAAAATCACAAAGTCCTTAGCGGCAGCGTTTCACAGCGCTGAGGATGCAATCACCATTTCACGCAGACCATGGATGCAGCGAGGAGAAAGGAGCAGGATATCTATGACCTTTTTTATCACTGAATATTATGTGGTCGCTGAATGCGAACATCAATACCGCAGCTTGTTGTACGTGGTCCGTGGTTTTGCTGCATTTTGTGGTGTTGAAACCTGATTTTGCCTATTTTTGTGGTTCTAAATTGGGGATTTGGTAACTTCCATGGTATTCAAGCCATGACCGTACTTTGTAATTGTACTCCGGCCAGCCGTGTTCAGGCCTTTTGGGTGAAGTATTCTTACTATGCAGGAAAATGCTGAAATGCCAATCATTTGATGCTGATATACACATCGGCTGAGCCTCCGAGAAACTGCAAATTTATTTGAGAAGTGGTCTTGGTTCAAATTTCACTCTGAAACAGCGCTCCATCATGTTAATGGTATCATACGACTACTCCGGCCAGTTCAATGATATGTCGCACATCAAAACACACAGAGTCAGCTTGACTTGAAATTTTGGGGGCTTTTGCACCCGAAGGTAGCTTCAAGCAGAGCAGAAGTGATAAAATGATCTCCTGCAATATTAATTGGTAGCAGGCACATGTCATAATGCCAGATATTGTTCAAATTTGACTCTGTGTCTTGATTTGCGAGGATTTCGAACCGTGGGACTTTGAATCGCATCAGCGGCTGATTGCCTCTCTGGGCTAATTTCGGCTAACCAAAACCACAGACCACCGAACGCAACCAAGTACGTTCTAGATTCACGATCGACCATGTACATCATATTCAATGAAAAAAGCCTTTATAGATATCACTGCGAGTGGAGAATCAGTGCCACAAGCATCCCCAAGGTCTAACACTGCCAGAAAAAATCGCAAAAACCTTAGCGGCAGCGTTTCACAGCACTGAGGATGCAATCAGCAGTTCACGCAGACCATGGATGCAGCGAGGAGAAAGGAACAGGATATCACCGGGAGTGACAAAACAGTGCCACAAGCATCTCTGAGGTCTAACGCTGCCAGAAGACTCGCAAAATCCTTAGCGGCAGCTGCCAGAAAACTGGCAAATTCCTTAGCGGCAGCGTTTTACAGCGCTGAGGATGCAATCACCATTTCATGCAGACCATGGATGCAGCGAGGAGAAAGGAGCAGGATATCACTGCGAGTGGAGAATCAGTGCCACAAGCATGCCCCAGGTCTAACGCTGCCAGAAAAATCACAAAGTCCTTAGCGGCAGCATTTCACAGCCTGAGGATGCAATCACCATTTCACGCAGACCATGGATGCAGGCAGGAGAAAGGAACAGGATATCACCAGGAGTGATGAATCAGTGCCACAAGCATCTCCGAGGTCTAACGCTGCCAGAAAACTCCAGACCATGGATGCAGAGAGGAGAAAGGAACAGGATATCACCGGGAGTGACAAATCAGTGCCACAAGCATCTCCGAGGTCTAACACTGCCAGAAAATTCGCAAGATCCTTAGCGGCAGCGTTTCACAGCGATGACGATGCAATCACCATTTCACGCAGACCATGGATGCAGGGAGGAGAAAGGAACAGGATATCACCGGGAGTGAGCAATCAGTGCCACAAGCATCTCCGAGGTCTAACGCTGCCAGAAAATTCGCAAATTCCTTAGCGGCAGCGTTTCACAGCGATGACGATGCACTCACCATTTCACGCAGACCATGGATGCAGCGAGGAGAAAGGAACAGGATATCACCGGGAGTGAGGAATCAGTGCCACAAGCATCCCAGAGGTCTGACGCTGGAAAAAAACTCGCAAGATCCTTAGCGGCAGCGTTTCACAGCGCTGACGATGCAATCACCAGTTCACGCGGACCATGGATGCAGGGAGGAGAAAGGAACAGGATATCACCGGGAGTGACGAATCAGTGCCACAAGCATCTCCGAGGTCTAACGCTGCCAGAAAACTCGCAAATTCCTTAGCGGCAGCGTTTCACAGCGCTGACGATGCAATCACCAGTTCACGCGGACCATGGATGCAGCGAGGAGAAAGGAACAGGATATCACCGGGAGTGAGGAATCAGTGCCACAAGCATCCCAGAGGTCTGACGCTGGAAAGAAACTCGCAAATTCCTTAGCGGCAGCGTTTCACAGCGCTGACGATGCAATCACCAGTTCACGCGGACCATGGATGCAGGGAGGAGAAAGGAACAGGATATCACCGGGAGTGACGAATCAGTGCCACAAGCATCTCCGAGGTCTAACGCTGCCAGAAAACTCGCAAATTCCTTAGCGGCAGCGTTTCACAGCGCTGACGATGCAATCACCAGTTCACGTGGACCATGGATGCAGTGAGGAGAAAGGAACAGGATATCACCGGGAGTGAGGAATCAGTGCCACAAGCATCTCCGAGGTCTACCGCTACCAGAAAACTCGCAAGATCCTTAGCGGCAGCGTTTCACAGCGCTGACGATGCAATCACCAGTTCACGCGGATCATGGATGCAGGGAGGAGAAAGGAACAGGATATCACCGGGAGTGAGGAATCAGTGCCACAAGCATCTCCGAGGTCTAACGCTGCCAGAAAACTCGCAAATTCCTTAGCGGCAGCGTTTCACAGCGCTGAGGATGCAATCACCAGTTCACGCGGATCATGGATGCAGGGAGGAGCAAGGAACAGGATATCACCGGGAGTGAGGAATCAGTGCCACAAGCATCTCCGAGGTCTAACGCTGCCAGAAAACTCGCAAATTCCTTAGCGGCAGCGTTTCACAGCGCTGAGGATGCAATCACCAGTTCACGCGGACCATGGATGCAGTGAGGAGAAAGGAACAGGATATCACCGGGAGTGAGGAATCAGTGCCACAAGCATCCCCGAGGTCTGACGCTGCCAGAAAACTCGCAAATTCCTTAGCGGCAGCGTTTCACAGCGCTGACGATGCAATCACCAGTTCACGCGGACCATGGATGCAGCGAGGAGAAAGGAACAGGATATCACCGGGAGTGAGGAATCAGTGCCACAAGCATCCCAGAGGTCTGACGCTGGAAAAAAACTCGCAAATTCCTTAGCGGCAGCGTTTCACAGCACTGAGGATGCAATCACCAGTTCATGCAGACCATGGATGCAGTGAGGAGAAAGGAACAGGATATCACCGGGAGTGACAAATCAGTGCCACAAGCATCTCCGAGGTCTAACGCTGCCAGAAAATTCGCAAATTCCTTAGCGGCAGCGTTTCACAGCGATGACGATGCAATCACCATTTCACGCAGAGCATGGATGCAGGGAGGAGAAAGGAACAGGATATCACCGGGAGTGAGCAATCAGTGCCACAAGCATCTCCGAGGTCTAACGCTGCCAGAAAATTCGCAAATTCCTTAGCGGCAGCGTTTCACAGCGATGATGATGCACTCACCATTTCACGCAGACCATGGATGCAGCGAGGAGAAAGGAACAGGATATCACCGGGAGTGGAGAATCGATGCCCGAAGCATCTCTGAGGTCTAACGCTGCCAGAAGACTCACAAAATCCTTAGCGGCAGCTGCCAGAAAACTCGCAAATTTCTTAGCGGCAGCGTTTCACAGGGCTGAGGATGCAATCACCGTTTCACGCAGACCATGGATGCAGCGAGGAGAAAGGAACAGGATATCACCGGGAGTGAGGAATCAGTGCCACAAGCATCTCCGAGGTCGAACGCTGGAAAAAACTCGCAAGATCCTTAGCGGCAGTGTTTCACAGCGATGACGATGCAATCACCAGTTCATGCGTACCATGGATGCAGTGAGGAGAAAGGAACAGGATATCACCGGGAGTGAGGAATCAGTGCCACAAGCATCTCCGAGGTCTACCGCTACCAGAAAACTCGCAAGATCCTTAGCGGCAGCGTTTCACAGCGCTGACGATGCAATCACCAGTTCACGCGGACCATGGATGCAGGGAGGAGAAAGGAACAGGATATCACCGGGAGTGACGAATCAGTGCCACAAGCATCTCCGAGGTCTAACGCTGCCAGAAAACTCGCAAATTCCTTAGCGGCAGCGTTTCACAGCGCTGAGGATGCAATCACCAGTTCACGCGGACCATGGATGCAGTGAGGAGAAAGGAACAGGATATCACCGGGAGTGAGGAATCAGTGCCACAAGCATCCCCGAGGTCTGACGCTGCCAGAAAACTCGCAAATTCCTTAGCGGCAGCGTTTCACAGCGCTGACGATGCAATCACCAGTTCACGCGGACCATGGATGCAGCGAGGAGAAAGGAACAGGATATCACCGGGAGTGAGGAATCAGTGCCACAAGCATCCCAGAGGTCTGACGCTGGAAAAAAACTCGCAAATTCCTTAGCGGCAGCGTTTCACAGCACTGAGGATGCAATCACCAGTTCATGCAGACCATGGATGCAGTGAGGAGAAAGGAACAGGATATCACCGGGAGTGACAAATCAGTGCCACAAGCATCTCCGAGGTCTAACGCTGCCAGAAAATTCGCAAATTCCTTAGCGGCAGCGTTTCACAGCGATGACGATGCAATCACCATTTCACGCAGAGCATGGATGCAGGGAGGAGAAAGGAACAGGATATCACCGGGAGTGAGCAATCAGTGCCACAAGCATCTCCGAGGTCTAACGCTGCCAGAAAATTCGCAAATTCCTTAGCGGCAGCGTTTCACAGCGATGATGATGCACTCACCATTTCACGCAGACCATGGATGCAGCGAGGAGAAAGGAACAGGATATCACCGGGAGTGGAGAATCGATGCCCGAAGCATCTCTGAGGTCTAACGCTGCCAGAAGACTCACAAAATCCTTAGCGGCAGCTGCCAGAAAACTCGCAAATTTCTTAGCGGCAGCGTTTCACAGGGCTGAGGATGCAATCACCGTTTCACGCAGACCATGGATGCAGCGAGGAGAAAGGAACAGGATATCACCGGGAGTGAGGAATCAGTGCCACAAGCATCTCCGAGGTCGAACGCTGGAAAAAACTCGCAAGATCCTTAGCGGCAGTGTTTCACAGCGATGACGATGCAATCACCAGTTCATGCGTACCATGGATGCAGTGAGGAGAAAGGAACAGGATATCACCGGGAGTGAGGAATCAGTGCCACAAGCATCTCCGAGGTCTACCGCTACCAGAAAACTCGCAAGATCCTTAGCGGCAGCGTTTCACAGCGCTGACGATGCAATCACCAGTTCACGCGGACCATGGATGCAGGGAGGAGAAAGGAACAGGATATCACCGGGAGTGACGAATCAGTGCCACAAGCATCTCCGAGGTCTAACGCTGCCAGAAAACTCGCAAATTCCTTAGCGGCAGCGTTTCACAGCGCTGAGGATGCAATCACCAGTTCACGCGGACCATGGATGCAGTGAGGAGAAAGGAACAGGATATCACCGGGAGTGAGGAATCAGTGCCACAAGCATCCCCGAGGTCTGACGCTGCCAGAAAACTCGCGAATTCCTTAGCGGCAGTGTTTCACAGCGATGAGGAGGCACTCACCATTTCACGCAGACCATGGATGCAGGGAGGAGAAAGGAACAGGATATCACCGGGAGTGAGCAATCAGTGCCACAAGCATCTCCGAGGTCTAACGCTGCCAGAAAACTCGCAAATTCCTTAGCGGCAGCGTTTCACAGCGATGAGGAGGCACTCACCAGTTCATGCGTACCATGGATGCAGTGAGGAGAAAGGAACAGGATATCACCGGGAGTGAGGAATCAGTGCCACAAGCATCCCAGAGGTCTGACGCTGGAAAAAACTCGCAAGATCCTTAGCGGCAGTGTTTCACAGCGATGAGGAGGCACTCACCATTTCACGTGGACCATGGATGCAGTGAGGAGAAAGGAACAGGATATCACCGGGAGTGAGGAATCAGTGCCACAAGCATCTCCGAGGTCTACCGCTACCAGAAAACTCGCAAGATCCTTAGCGGCAGCGTTTCACAGCGCTGACGATGCAATCACCAGTTCACGCGGATCATGGATGCAGCGAGGAGAAAGGAACAGGATATCACCGGGAGTGAGGAATCAGTGCCACAAGCATCTCCGAGGTCTACCGCTACCAGAAAACTCGCAAGATCCTTAGCGGCAGCGTTTCACAGCGATGAGGAGGCACTCACCATTTCACGTGGACCATGGATGCAGCGAGGAGAAAGGAACAGGATATCACCGGGAGTGAGGAATCGATGGCACAAGCATCCCAGAGGTCTGACGCTGGAAAAAACTCGCAAGATCCTTAGCGGCAGCGTTTCACAGCGATGAGGAGGCACTCACCAGTTCACGCGGACCATGGATGCAGCGAGGAGAAAGGAACAGGATATCACCGGGAGTGGAGAATCAGTGGCACAAGCATCTTCGAGGTCTGACGCTGCCAGAAAACTCGCAAGATCCTTAGCGGCAGCGTTTCACAGCGATGAGGAGTAATGTTGCCGCGACTCCTGACTTTGACTCGCAAGTCGACTCCACGGAGGCGACTTGAGTCGAGTCGAGTCGAGTCATCAACATGACTTCCTCTGACTCCGGAGTCACAACCCCGAGTCGACTCAAGTCACTCAAGTCGGGGGGTATATTGGATATTATTATAAAACCCTACGCAGGCTCGCATAGTACTTAAAACTGCTCTATGACATGCGTAACAAAGTCTCCACAGTTTCAAGGAATTTTATTCTGGTCAAAGCACAGAAGATTTTGGGTTCTTTATGATCTGTATATGGAATGTTAAGCATATCTGACTCGTCTAATGGTTGAAATATGCACCAGAATCAGTCTTGTGATCTTGGTTCCTCGTCAGAAGACTGATGCATATATTTTGAGAGTGGAGTTTAATGGATTATCAAAGCGATGCGCACCTTGATTTGGTTCCCGTAAATTTGAGTTTTCAAATTTTGCAAGTGGGCGAGGCATCTCAAGCGAGAGCCCCACCGGGTCGGTGAATCGGTGTTAACAGCAGCGTCAGAGATACTGGACAATATGCTGAAGTTCAACTGGGGCATGACCTGGCAAAGATTGGATCTAGAAATGTGGGGGATGGATTCGGTCCTTCTTACCTGTGGTCTCCAGAAGCATTTGAGAGCCACCTACAGGGAAGGTAAGCGCCAGCGCCACCCAGAATTACCGAAAACTTCATACCCACAATACCCCCCCATTCGAAACCCAAGGATCGGACATCAAGTTCACTCGGATGTTGGCTGAAGGGTGGGGCATCTCCTCTGACCGGCGAAGAGCAGATGTAGTGTGCGGGTCTCGCTCATCCATGATTGGGATCCTGTGGCGAGAGTGATGAGCCAGAATTCAATTTAAACTCCTCGGGTGGTGGCCGTTTTAAGTCATCTGGTCATGGCTCGGTGATTTTAATGAGTTCTAAAAGTAGGAAGCATACTCAGCAGTACAAAATCAGCGACGTAGAAGTCAGTTGACATTTGGAATTCAACATTTCGGTGTTACTTTGCAGTCTAGAAATTGGGCTATCTCACAGAGACGGTCCAGATGGTTCAAAAGGAGACAGAAAATTGAAATAGGATTCGAGAAGGGTGGACATGATTCTAATAGATCGGTGACCATGTGTGTGGAAGCCTCAAATATTATTTGTGCAACCACCACAGAACACCGAGATGACCGAGGTGTCCCACCGAAAGTGGAGAATCATGACTTCGATCACTTGATTTCATTTCTTGTGCATTGTCCATTGGCTAGAGACAACGCTATCTCAATGGGAGAACAATTTCGCTGGCAATTCATATCCCTCCAGGCAACATTCCACCTCTCTTCATCAGCCAAATTTATGGCTGGAGCCTGGATTCACTGATTCCGCATATTGTGTGTTGCCCATTGGCTACGGAAGACACTCTCGCTGGGAAAACACCTTCGCTGGCAGTTCATATCTCTCTCCAGGCAACATTCTACCTGTCTTCATCGGTTTCTACTGAACTGATCCTTGTCCAACTCGGAGGTTGATACCGACTCGTAAGCGGCACATTGACTCCATTTAAGCAAGCTTGTAGGGAACATCTCTCGGACTTTAATATCCTCATCATGGCTCCGCGTCGTGGACGAGGCGGTGCAGCAGATGCTGCGCCGCCCTCACAACCGGCTGCTAATCCCACGGGCCGTTCAACTCGGGCAACATCCAGACCTACGGCAGTGCCTGATGAGCCTTCGAATGTACCGCCACGTCCTTCGTGTTCGACTCGGACAGGCTCGAGCAATACGGCTACAGCTTCCGAGGAGAGCTCACACCGTGCACCAAGATTGCCCGACAACACACGTGGATTTGCCAGTGAGTATTCTGTCCACCGTTCAATGTTGAGCAAAATTTGAGGCACAATGTAGCACTGGACTCTAATCGAGCGGCGGGAACCAGAAGTACCCACCAATCTTTCCAATTTGATTACCTTCACTCATTTAACCTAGGTCAACATAGTGGTCGAGGCTCTTCGCAGCAACCTACCGCGACAAGGGAGCAAGCACCTCGGACAGTAAGTGTATTTTAGTCATTTTCACAGCTTCTGATCCTACTCTTGTAGCCGCCGAGACAAACAGCGGTGCAACTTCCACCTCAGACTCCAGGTCACGCTGCTGCAAACCGACTCCTCTTGCAGTTGAACGAACAGGCACAATTTACGAGTCCAGGTCCACACATGCGGGACCGTGGCGATGATGGATCCGAGTCGGAGGATGATCCTCCAACTCCAGCGGAGCGAATGACTCAGACACTGCGTAGTCTTCAAATTTCTGCTCGGTCAGACTCTGATGATGAATCACCACCCCCGCGCCCTCTTGGTCACCGTGGACGGACCATGCACCGTCCGACTTCAGTTCCGGAGTCTCCGGGTTCTGGCGCTGACATGTGGAGGGGCTATCACATTGATCGCAACAATTACGCCTGGGCCGAGGATGAAGTTCTCAAAGCGAACAGCAAATCAGCTGACTGTCAAGCCTTTTACGGTGAACATACGGAGCATCGCGGCTTCAAGTGTAGCGTGTGCGGGTGAGCATAATATTTTGATGATTGCACCACTATTCACTCATCAATTCCTTCTAGACGTTGTTACGCGTCGGGGAGTAGTCTGACTACTCGCCGGAAACACCTGGCAAAGGAGCACCATGCGGAGTACATGGCCCTCATCCAGACGCGTAACCTCCCGAACAAGCTTCCGGAAGCTCTCAACAGGAAGCGAGAAGAGCAATGTGCCAGAGATTCGGCACGTACATCTTTCTCCGTCAACGCCTTTGAGCAGCAGTTGATGACCGTTATCGTCTCAAATGATCTCGTGAATTTTCGGTGTTGCACCTCGCTTTGAACAATCACTAATTCTTTCCAGTCCATCAACTTAATCGAGAGCCGCGAATTCCGTGACTTGCTCCTGCTCTTGCGCGAGTCTTTGCAGGATCACGATATTCCGCATCGCACAAAGCTCACATCGCTCATTTTAGATGCCTGGCTCAAATATTACGAGAAATTAAAGGGGGAGCTCAAGGTGCGTGTTTTCCCAAAATTTCAATGTTTAACTAAGTCATTGACAGATGGCGCTCGGCAAAACATCGTTCACGGTTGATATGTGGAGTAGTAAAGGTCTCCACCCTTTTCTCTCCGTTACCATCCACTGGCTTGGCCGCAAAGATGATCAAGTTGTCTTGCGCCAGGCTCTCCTTGCATTCCGGCGTGTTCGTGGCTCCCACAGCGGAGAGAGGCTGGCTCGGATTATATTTGACATCTGTGACCGCGCTGGAATTCTCGAAAAGGTACCTGCCATTCTCGTTTTCAGTTCATTCTCAATATTCATCCCAGATCGGTCACTTCACCATGGATAATGCATCGAATAACGCAACCTTCATGAACCACCTCTCTATGCTTCTTGCTGAACGCGGGATTCTTGACTTTGACCCTGAAGGAAACTATATCCGTTGCTTTGCCCACATCATTAATCTGTGTGCACAGGCAACAATACGCGCGATGGAGAAAGATGACAGCCGCGATCTGTATTCCGATACCGACACGGAGACGGAGCCAGATGAGGAGGCTTCCGGACGGCCTGTACGTGCCCGGCGCCGGGCGGGTCCGGTTCGTAGGGCCCGCAAAACTGTTGCTTTTATACGAAAGTCGGGCCAGAGACGTGACGAGTTGTTAGAGACAATCAAACATGGTAACGATAAACAGCTTTGGACTGAGCTTCGCATCGGTGCCCAGAATACCGAGAGAGAAGTTGTCACTCTTGCTCAGGTTACAGTCATACCTGATGTCAAAACTCGTTGGGATTCCGTATTTTATATGCTTCGTCGACTCCGATATCTGCAGCAGGTGAGTTGTGGTTCTATATTTTATCTATGGCAGACTCATATTCTCGGTGTTTAGCCTGTTACTCGCTTCTTTGCCATGAATCGCGATGCCCATAATTTCAGCCACCCATTAGAAAACCGACACTGGAATCGACTCGAAATCTTAGAGTTGATTCTTCAGGTGTGATATTGATTTTCCTGGCGCTCTAAACTTATTGAATTTATGTCCAGCAACCACATGCTGTTCAAACGGTGATGTCATCCGAAAATACACCAATTCTGGCCGCCACAATCCCTGCATTTGAACTCTTTATGTCGTCGTGGGCGGCTATGATGACAGATGTTGACTTACAGGGGGAGAACGTTCGAGGAATTATTTCTGCTGGTTTGGAGGTTGCCAAGCGATACTACAACAAGTTCGAAGACACAGATGCTTATATTATTGCCATGTGTGAGTTCGCTAACTTGTTTCAACTTTCCCTATCCTCATTTGTTGAAGTTATCAACCCGTCTATTCGGTTCGAATGGATCAGAAAGAACTGGAGCCAGGATGAACAGGACCGAGCCAAAGAGCTTATCCTAACGAAGGTACTCAAATTTCCTCTGTTGCAGCAATCGATTGAATTGTTCAAAGATACAATTCTACCGCGACCAGGACCCAAACACCCCTCCATCCGGTTCCAGTACTGGTACACAAAATTCCCGCCAATCGTCTCGATCTCGTGCTCCTCCCGTCCCGGCGATGCTTGTGAACGTGGCGCGGAAGTATCGCAATGTCCAGCAAGCTTTGGATTTTTTGGCTGGAACATCGTCGGCACCGGGGGATTATTGGACAGCAGAGGACGAGATAAAAAGCTACATCCAAAGTCCAATTCCTCCGCCGCAATCAACCGATATGATTGGGTATTGGATGGTGAGCTCCTTGCCTTGGTACTCACTCGATCAACTCCTGACTCCGAGTCGGCCTAGAATCACGGAATCACAACATGGCCTTCGATCTATCGCCTCTTCGCTGATTACGCACCAATCCAGGCGACTTCTGTCCCATCGGAACGGGTGTTTTCGTCGTCGGCGGAGACGGACACGAAACGGCGTAATCGGATAAGTCCCCATTTGATGGAAGCGCTGCAGATGTTGAAGTTCAATTTCAAGAAATCACGGCTAAACTTTATGGCAGAATGGCAGTCCGTTCCATTGCCAGATGAAGAAGAGGACTGGCTGCGTCAACTGGCCGACGCTTCTGACGAGATTGCGCGGGACGTGGCGATGGCGACACTTCAGGAAAGCTTTGATTTGGCTGACAATTATCAGCTTGAGATGCCGGAAGACGATACTAATGCGTAGTTCACCAGTCTGAGTTGCGGCGAATTCTTTATACCATCTATGCTTTCATTTTCTGTACAATATGTTATCTAGTTGTACAATCATTAATATTGTACTCACCCATGAATTTCAGAGTGATAAAACCAGAGCAAGATTTGTAATCCCATGTTTGACCAAATTGGGACATGCAGCGAGCGAATTAATCCAGACAAAGAAGAAGCAGAAGCAGACACTGAAGTAGGAGGCAAAGATGTGGAAGTAGATGTAGAAGATGAAGAGGTGGAAGTAGAAGGGGCAGAAGAATGAGGTTGTACAACATAGAATGAGTATTAGGCATGAGAGCGGGTGGGGGAGGAGCAGGGAACAGGGTGCAGAAGAGGAGGAGGAACCTGGTTAGCTGCAGTCTGCTGCTGCTGTTGGCATAGCTGATTGATCTGCCTCAGCGCAGCAAGAAGTCTGGCCAACTCCAGAATGTCCTTCAGGAGGCTGGACGGGGTTGCAGCGATGGCATGATACTGACGCCTGCACTGAGAGTGTTTATTGGGTGAGCACTAGCATGTACCAAGCAGGTCAGAAAATAATTATAGCGGGTATAAAACAACACAAACAAATTGAAAGTATTGGCTGACACATCCTGCAGTGGTAAAGCCAAGGTTGTGTCTGGCAGACCGAGATAGTGGCCGTGATATCAAGGTGAAAGGATCTGATCAGGTCTCGGCAGTGGGGTGTGCTCCTCCACAAGTACACTGATACAATTTTTGATTTGGGAAACAACGCAAGTGTGGAATGGTGAATGATAGCCAAGGCTGTATGCCAGTGGCCATGGAGGAGGAGGAGGAGCAGAAGGATTAGAAGTGGAGAGCAATGACATACACAATGTTCTCAGGTGGAAGAATGCTTTTTTGTAAATGCATTTGCCATCTTATATAGTGTTCAAATCTGACAAATTCTCTGACCAGGCATCACAGCCTCTTAGTCTTGGCCAAAATAATGTCTTAAATCACACTGCAGCAAAAACACATCAGCTCAGGTGAGCACATTCAATAAAATTCACACAGACCCTTTGGTGGAGTAATAAATTCAGACCAAAAAAGTAACATCTCAGCGGTGGTGCTTAGGAGAGCGAAATTCACATGGAGCCTTTGGTGGAGTAATAAATCAGGACCAAATAAATAACGTCTCAACAGTCACGTTCAGGTCAAACATGGCCAAACAGACAAATGACAAAAGGAAAAAGTCGGGAGCCAGTGCTTTACGGTTGAACTATGTGCTCTACATTGCTTCATCATTTCTGCATATTTTGCACGCACTCTTTTGCACCTTGTCCCAATGCTTACCTCTGTTTCTGATTGGTTGTCTTGTGGCGCCAGATACGCGAATGCCGAGAATACCGCGAGAATGTGAATTGTGGAATGGTATCAGAATTACAACCAAATGGTAACAAACCACAAATGAACTGTGAATGACAACAATACCACAAGAACATGAATTGTGGAGTGGTTTTAGAATTACAACCAAACGACAAGGTACCATTTCCTGAATGATGAATGCTGAGATACTGCGAGAAAGTTGATTGCAGAGTAGTTTCCGATGTGCAACCAAATGACAACCAACAACACTAGCCAAGGTAGCAATGTCTCGGTGAATTTTGAATCCCAGATGTAACTTTGAAATCTCAAATCAGCACCATTATGCAATGGAAACAAGATATGTGAGCGGAACCATATGGACCATGATGAAATGGGGCCCGCAAGGGAATCGGACCACGGAATCATTATGGATTGGAGGTACATCCGACATTAGCCCCTGATTATTAAACCTCAATCTTGTTTCCATTTCATAGGCAATGTAGGTGAATAGCCAGAATTGTGCACATAGGCCCACCAACAGTAGATGATCAGTTTCTAGTTGTCTGAAATGCTTAGTGCAATCTTCCTCTGCCCCTATATTCACATTCTCAACTTGATGATGCGAGAAGCACTTGTAACATCTTGTGAAGATAAAATTTCAAAGTGGCCAGAGAAATTACCTGCTGCTTTATTTGCAGATCAAGCACAATCTTCCCTGCCCCTATATTCACATTCTCAACTTGATGATGCGAGAAGCACTTGTAACATCTTGTGAAGATAAAATTTCAAAGTGGCCAGAGAAATTACCTGCTGCTTTATTTGCAGATCAAGCACAATCTTCCCCTGCCCCTATATTCACATTCTCAACTTGATGATGCGAGAAGCACTTGTAACATCTTGTGAAGATAAAATTTCAAAGTGGCCAGAGAAATTACCTGCTGCTTTATTTGCAGATCAAGCACAATCTTCCCCTGCCCCTGTATTCACTTTTTCAACTTGATGATGCAAGAAGCACTTGTAACATCTTGTGAAGGTGAAATTTCAAAGTGGCCAGAGAAATTACCTGCTGCTTTATTTGTAGATCAAGTTACAGTAAGCCATGCAACTGGATTTTTGCCACATCATTCACTCGCATTCGCTTGTTGATAGGAAATTCGGACTTTCGGCAGACCCGGAGTTCTGACTTGTCTTGGTACTTGTCCATTGTGGGACTTTGCGGAGTCCTTCGGCCCCGAGGATTTCCAGTCCTTGACAGATTTGCAACATCAATGTTTGTGGTTGTCATGCTTCCATCAAATCAAAAGGTAAGATAGGCCTCATCCATGGTCATCCAATGTGATGTCACAGGTGATTTTCTATCCAAACTTGAGTTTCCTCTACAACAAGGGCAAAAATCAAAAACAAAATCTACTTTGAGGATCTCTTCTGAATCAGTCCTAGAGGCTGCATGTGAGACTTGTTTCAAGCTCACGATAAGGGATTCATCATACGCATTCCCTGGCGGGAGATAAGTTGAGGATAGTGGTTGCCTGCTGGCAAATGCCTGAATACGAGAGTGAAATATGTATAGAGTTCGGGTAAGGAGGCTTAGCTCTTATATATCTGTGGTATAGGTCGTGTAGAGTGCGATAGGTGCTGTTGCACACCAATGGGTGCAAAGATGGGTAGTGCAGTGATATAGATCACCCAATGCCTAGCCTTGGTATCTCGGAGAGTCTCAACGAGATAGGTGTACTTGGAGAGTCTCAACAAGTATAATTGAGGAGGCAGATTGTGGTTTGGTGTAAAGATAAGATAATATTACATAACACATCAACACATGACTTGTAACTGATGAGGACACAGAAAGTAAGTAAAAATGATTCCTTACACTGCAGTGTGAGTTTCATAATATTCAACCAACAATTGAAGCACTGATGCACTTTTTACGGCTGTGATCACATTTTGCTGCTTTGAGATCGAACCCACCAAAAAGTGCATCAGCCATTCAATTCTTGGAAATAATTCCCGAAGATATTCTGAGGGAGATTAAGGGTAATTTTGGAGTGATCCTCACCGTAGATTTTCCAATTTCTTCTCTGTTGTTGAGTTGTGAGTTTTTTGAACTTAGCAGACAGTGACATCACATTGGATGACTATGGATGAGGCCTATCCTCGAATTGTATCAGTTCTGTGGAGTAATTTAAAAGGAATGGGACTTCACAAAATAAGACTTTGTGAATGAACGTTAAGTCCCGTCCAATTGGACTCTGGTCTGGAACCGAGGGTGTGTCAGAGTGGGCTTGGCTTCAGATCGTGCACTGCACCTTTCACTACACCCAGTGCCCAAATTCAGAATAATATGGAAACTAGACGGAAATTCGAAGGACAGATGGAATTCCTGAGGATGGGAGAATAGGAAAAGTCTTAGTTGATTTTCAAGCTGAGCTACTACTACGAACATGATCCCTTTTTATAAGTAAGTAGAATAGAAACAGGGATATTGGAAAAGACGGAAATCCGATGCCTCTGTGATGAAGATGAGTGATTGTGAGTAAGAAGTGTCATGGAGATTTCAGAGGACCAATTTACCCGTTGATAGGGCGTGCACAAAGCATGCATGAAAATGCTATTGTTCATTCATTTCATTGACTTACCATTCTCATAAGTGAGGCTTAGTATCAGAATGTACATTCTCCTCGGAATGGTACATTAGACCTCTGAAGGCCGAAAGCCATCGGGACAACACGACATAGTAACTAAAAAGGGTCCTTAACGGGGTCCGACTCAGGATATTATGCATACCGTTGGGCGCCGGGAGCCAGTTGACAGCCGGCTTCTTGTGTGCTGGAGGTTAAACAAGAGGAACCACCTTGAGTGTTTGAGTTGGTTATCAGTCCGGCTCAACCCATTATTGATCCACAGAACGAAACGGAACAGAGATTAGATTACGAGTACAGCCAGCCCGGCTGGACACATTAGAGAAATCGAGACATTAGAGATGATGTTATAGGGATGACTTACCAGGCGGCTAGCTTCCGAGCCCGGATGGCACGGTTGAGACCCAGTCTGCCTGGCAGCCAAACCTGCAATGAAGGATAAGAGTAAGGGATTTAGGCAAGGCGGCCTCATCCCGCTACCTTTCCAAAACCTGAAATACGAGTGAAGTACGAGCCATAGTTGCTCTGTGCAATTGGATATGGTGCACTTCACTTAGTCCACCACTACTTTTGTACACTGGATAGTTCTGGCTCAGTTTTACCCCAATTTTTTATTCCTCTGGCAGAAATGCTTCTTTTCACAAGGGGGGTGTTTTGGTCAGAGGGATTTCACATAAACTCAAAACTGTGTGAGATAAATATTTCCTTCTGACCCAATTTGGCCGCTCCCTGCCAAATATACACTGTAGGGTCGAAAATCAGCTTGAAAGATGTGTGAAACATGTTTTTCCAGCGCCCTGCACATGCCTGGTTGCTCAAAATCCACACCACAAATTATTGACTTTCAAGCCTCTCCACCCGAATTTTTCGCTCTGCCAGATTGGCCGCTGTACAAAAGTAGTGGGGATTAAGTGAAGTGCACCATAGGTACGAGGCGGCCTGATTCCTGGGCGGCTTTGAGTAGTCCTGAGTCAGGTGGCCTGACCTAAGAGTGCACGCCATCTTGATGAGAATGATACCAGCAGGCGGCCAGACCCGTTGCCATGCACACTATACCCACGATAGACGAATAACTCGACCACCATTGGTTTCAGGCGGCCTGCCAGGCCTGGCAGCCTCAGTGGATCCAAAGCTCCGGTTTCACATTATCTCCGTTTGTAATCCAAAAGTTGTATAAAAGCAGTAGAATTACTATTATAACAGTAGTAGACTTTCCCCCCCGCTTGCGGGCTAACAAGTAGACTGTGGAATTGATTTGATATTTGAATTTGGGTTGCCCATGATAAGAATTGAACTCTCGTGACGCTAGTGCTGCCACGAGGTGAGGTGGAGGTACCTCAAGGTGATGCCCCATCAACCTCGGTTCACATCGAGGCTCCACAAGTTCACCTTGATGCGCCTTCGAGGTCTCGCCTGTAAAAGGAAATTTCCTGTCTCACGCCCTCCACGACCGCTTTTTTTCCGCTCATGTGCTATGGGACCTGTCCGAGGGACAGTTCGTTCATCCTTGGTACCCGGCATGTATTTTGTGTCAAAATATTCAGAATATAACTATTGGCGTGACACGACAGTCACGGGCGGTTACAAGGACAGCCACAGTGTCCTGGGAATGCCGAGCGCGAGTTGCCCCAAGCCGAGGTGAGGTCCTGTGAGGTCCCATCACCTCAAGGTGCTGTTTATGGAAACTGCCCGAGGCGAGGTGGAACTCACCTCCGAGGGCCTCGACCTCGCGGCAGCACTACGTGACGCTTGAGCTCCGAGTTTTCTTAAGACTAGCTATATTTGAGTTTGTGACGCTTTAGCTCCAGCTCACTTTAGCCTCCTTCTTGAAGTGAATCCCAGATTGGATTTCGTGACACTTTAGCTCCAGGTCCCTACTAAGCTTGCATTGGTGCACCCTTGTTTTGAGACGTCCAACCCTCCGAGCGGAACTAGTCCGACTTTGCATACTCGTCGACGCTTTAGCTCCGAGTCACTGAAACAATCTATTGAAGTCCCAGTCGAAACCAACCATCTTAGTGCCTATCCGGCCTGAGTATTGAAGTCCCAAAAAGTGCATTTCCGTTGAAAGTGGTCATCCCGCCTCAGCCATTGCCCGTGAAACAAACCCTTGAATTGAAGTACTATTATCTTGAAGGGCGATACACCTGCCCTACCTCCCCGAACACAAACACGATACATTTTGGTATTGAGTTGTTGAGATTTGATTGGTGTTTTTGAGTTGTTTAGTGTTGGTTGAGTTCGCTTGCTTTCACTCACTCTTTAGCATAGTTTTCGATTTCACGGCTGCACCCAAATGCACCGTTTCACCGTGATGGAAATGAATCAGAGCATAGCATATAGCATAGGAATAAATCAAAGGCAGTACAAACCAAAAGGAGAACAACAAGTCAGGACAGGACAGGGCCAGAGGAATCTGCGTGTGGCAAAAGGAGAAAGTGAATATGGAACAAAACAGAGCCATGGGAATTCCGTGTGCGGCTGTGTATCGGCGGAGCCGATCTGCTCCGATGGCATGGTATGTGACAGAATCTGGCAACTCAGAAAATCGGAATAGGATATAGCAAAAGCCGTGGAAACAATAAAGAAAGCTCGTTTTTATTCAAAAGAACAGTTTGAGACGCATTTCAAGAAGAGATTGTAGAAAATAGATTAGAGCTTATTTGCAAACGGTATAAAATGGATTTTTGTGTATCAGGTTTTATCTGTTTTTCTGTTGTGGAGCTGTGAGTTTTTCTGTCTTGAAATGGCCATCCAGAAGGAGACACCACGAGGCCGGCTGGATGTCCCAACAGGGAAGTGTCGGCATCTACTCTCACTGGCACATCTCGCACGCTCACTGCTCGTCGCGTCGACACGTCCTCCCCGCCTCTCTGGACGTCGTATCGAATGCTTAAGTGGTGGGACAGGCCGGTTGGACTGTGTTTGCTTTGCTCACATGATCGTTGCTCCGCTGACGATTTATACTTGTGGAGCGGATTTTCTTACTGATCGCAAGTGGTTTTGTATCGTTCAATATTTTTATACCGTTTGCAAATAAGCTCTATTATAAAAAGGGCGAACTAGTATTAATATGCAACATGACTCTGGAATGATCAGTTAGCAGCAAATCAAAAACAGATGATCAATATTTTGGACCTTATGAAGTAGAACAAAAGAATCAAGGAGGAACATATGTTCTAAAAGAATTAGATGCATCGGTGTTACAGCAATCAGTAGCTGCATTTTGCTTACTCCCTTTTATCAAACAAGATCGATCATTGGCTTATGTACACCGGATATATGGCAGAATATCCACCATTGATGAGCAAAGGAGAGGAAGGGAGCAGTGATGAGGAAGATGAGAGCAAAGAAGACTGAATGGAGAATACGTGGCTCATCAGGGCAAAAGCCTAAAATCAGTGCATAAAATTGACTAACATATCAGGTAGGACCCTACATGCCGGAATTAGGTGAAGGCACCAAGGCACCATTATATAAAAGACCACGCATCCTCGGTCATTCTTTTCCTTCTCTCTGTCTCTGCCCAAAGTCAACTCTCCTCTTACCAGGATCCCGAAGGAGGAGGATCCCTCACCTTTCCCTTACTACTACACCACAGTTGAACAATGAGATGTTTTGTTACCCATTCAAGATGGACCATTTAACCCTGTATGTCAAATGAGCAGGTTCCATGGCTTCCCTTCTAACCATGATGATCCTTTCGATTTCATGACTTCCCCTACTACTTATAGCCTTCATGCTTCCAATATGCACACTCCCTATTCTTAGGACCCATCTTCCGACTTTGAACTCTAGCATCACACCACTGAAGAACAACTGTGTTACTCCCTGCCCAGATTCACCCATTGACAGAAGCACATCTAGCATGACTGTTGCTGGCTCCCCCATCCACAAAACATTTGAGGATTCTGATTCTCCTCCCATCCTTGATTTCAACATGTTTGAGGCTCCCACCCTCACAGATGCATCAGCCACACTTGCATCCCTGCTTTCCAGCTGTGATTACAACACACCCCTGGGAGATAGCAGGACATGCCCACAATATTCCCTCCTTGCTTTACAATGAGCACAAGCCCCCTAGATCTACCCTGGATATAATCAGAGACTTTTCACCAGCACCTTTTGTTACGATGACCTACCTTCTGCATTGCATCGAGCCTTGACAGAGGCTAATCAACATTGTGGAGTCAACTACTCCATCCATGACCAAGGAACCTGCAGGGAGGTTCTTTGCAGTGGAAGTGTTAGAAGACAAGAGATGGTTGATTTCTGACCTCCACTGATCCGCAAACCCTGTTCATCCCGATCACTTGTACCTCATTAATGGTAGAACATCAATTTGTGGATTACACTGCTACTATGCAACATGTCCAAATTCAACCAAGCTGTATGTTGCATGAAGCAGAGTTCGCGCATGAAAAACACACGAAGTGATACTCATTGCTAAGATTTAGGAAGATGGCAGTCATGAGATCACAGTCATGATTCTCGGAGGCATGCGGGAGAATTTGGCTGTTGGAAGTGGCTTGAGTTCAAGTCAAACTTGAATCAAACTTGTAGCCTTCTTGAAAATTTAGAATCTCAATGTCAGACAGTCCTTCTAGACAAAGGGGATCAAGTTCAATTCAATCAAGTTTTGTCCATTTATGGCAGTACATACTCCAGCAAGAATTGCAGATAAACAGCAATTATCCTCGGCAAACATCGAAGCGAAATGAGTCCTCAAGTCAAGCTTTGGCCTGTCCCACAATGTCCTGAATTTGCGGACTATTCAAGTTATGGCATGCAAGTTTGCTTTAGTCAGCAATAAGACAAATCAAAAGCTGTCAAGCAACATCCTTGTCAATATCCCACCTGGAAGAAAAGTTACTCAAACCCGGGTCCTCCGCTAGATTGCATTGATGTGGATCCATGACACAAAGAAATCATTTGACGAAAAGAAACCAGACATGGCTACTGTTGGTGATGTAACTGGCCTGGCCTGAAGCCCTGAAGCCTGCTAGGCCGGGCTGGGCCCTAAACAGGGCTTCAGCGGGCCCAGGGCTTGATTTCAAGCCCAGGCTTGTGTGATCAGTAAAGTGGGTTTCCGACAAATTTCCAGCATCAAATTTTGGCCAAACAACTGCAATATTTCGAGGTACGAGTGGTGTATATATTCTTATCTAGTCGGTTGATGATCACCCCACAAGAAAGTATTATTTTGGTTATTCAAAATTTTCAACCCTGGATCCCAAAATGGAAATTAGAAATTCTTGCGCGTGAAATTGTGTTTATGAACACACCAGATGTTCTAAACCAAAATCCAAGGCCCTTAATACATCCAAGGTATTATTATTAGTCACACCAAAGGCTGAAAAACAGGCAGAAAAAATCTCCTTGCAAGCCCGGGCCTGATTCCAAGCCCCAGGCCTGAAGCCTTATCCAGGGCCTCGGGCTCGGGCTTGGGGATTTTGAAGCCCAAGCCAGGGCTTTCAGGCCAGGTCGGACCTGTTACATCACTAGAGCCTACTGTTGGATAGACAGAATTGCGGTGATATGTCTCTTTGCAGCCTGGTTCAAGCTAGAATAAGCCTCTTTGTGCAGTTCCTGCTAATAGTATCTTGCTCTCAGTCTTGGCATTTTTCCTTGAAGTTGAATTCAACAGAACAACTCCTAGAGAAATTAAAGAAGATGACCAAACTAAAGTACTCAACGTCTAGTTGTCGTATTCAAAAGTGAAATATAAAAATTGCAATTTTGCCATGAATAAATAATAGAATAACGGCAAGTCTCAGCATTGACCCAGTATTTTTGGGGCAATAACTGTGGCACTAGTGGTGGCAAAGTTCGGTTCGGTCCAGGTTTGGGGCCTTTTTTCCCGAATGCCGAAGGCAAACATGGTGTCCAGTTCTGCCATTTGCTAAACCCTCAACCTGAACAGGGGTTCAGATTCGGTTTGCATTCGAACACATTCGGACCCAAGGAATTTTCAGCCTTCTCAGAGACCAAAAATTCACCGTGGAAGAGCATGCAAAGGGCAGTGTCTTGTAGCACTTGGGTGACTAGGTTCAAAAGACGGATTTAAGCGCTTGAAGGAAACCCAGATCAAGAAATTGTGAAGTTGTGAATGCAACAGAAGAGTTGAACCAGAGGATGGGTCATATATCTAGGCAATGAAGGTCCGAAAAAACACGCATCATAGGAACAGGAATGCACAACAATGAAAAGTTCAATCAAACCCAAAATGCCTGAATAGTCACTGGGGGCAAAGGCTGAGGCACCTGAATTCCAGGTGCCTCTGACGCATGTGGACCGAGACTCACACTAGGTTTTTGTGCACAAAGGAGATAAAAGCGAGAATTCCTTTATTTCCTTTGTGCACACTGGCACCTGCCGACCACATGCCTTGGAGGCACCTGGAGTCCAGGTGCCCTGGATTTTGCCTCCAGTGAGTGGCAAAATATACTCAACTTTGAGCAATTCTGATTTGGTGTTTGGTTCAAGTTTGAACTTCACCTCAGCCCGAACACCAAACTTGAACGTTGAGTTCAGTTTGGCACCTGGCCAAATACTGAACCTGAACAGTGAACAGTGTTCAGTTCGGTGTGGAAGTGTCTGTGCAAGGTCTCTATTTTCACTTTTAAGGTGAAAAATTTAAAACAAAAGTCAGAAAGTGTTGAAAAAGTTTTTAAGTTTTTCACCTACTTTTTCAGTGAAAAATTTGTGTAAAACTCAAACTACTTTTCACCAATTTTTTCACCGAAAAACTTGAAAAGCAGTGAAAAAATTGAAATATTCAACCAGTGTGCTCCATCAAATCATGTGACTGTGTGACACTATGTGCGTCTCACCTCAAACACATTGTGGGAAGTACATACTGGCAGCGGTCATCTCAACTTGTATTTTCCCTCATACCTATCAAGCATATCTCACATTTCATATCCTTTTCTTTTGCTCACATTCATTATTCCAATACAAACTCTACATAGGATCCAATGGCACACTCATACCCGAGGCCTCACCCATCTTGGACTACTGGGGATCAAGATGATGGTGGATTGGGCACTCATTTGACAGCATTGAGGCAGCAGTGTTCCTCTCCCTATCACGTCTTTGCACTGTTCCCGAGTGGTTCAACGGTCACACCGGGAACATTGTCCCATGCATGTTGGACCCGAGTGCGTGAAACACATTCCTTGTGTAGGTATTCCGCATTCCCATCAGATTTTTTCAATGGTCCATCGAAGACTTTTTGTCCACCACATACAAATTAGCTTCTCTTTGGCTACAAAAAATATACCAACTAATTTTGAACGACTAATCATCAAGTTTGCTTGCTTTTTCACCCTTCTTGGATGTCTGATCCCTTCCTGCTGTGTGTTGGAGTCTCAACCGAAACACCAGCGCACTGCCGCTATGTGGGCGCTGACACAACAACTCACCTTTGCCATGGTTTTACTCATCTGGACTCACCCGCTGTTTGTTTCCTTATCACCGTAGCTGTACTGACTCCTACCTATTCACTCACGCACTGTTACTGTGTTACAATTACTTCCCCCATTTGGTACATGTGTTATATTTAAGCTGTAGTTTCAATCAATACCTCTACACGTTTGCAGAGGGTCACTGTGCATCGGGCCGATTTCCAACACTGTGAGTTGGCCATACATGCGGCCCGGCACCAGTATGATGTGCTTTTTGATTTTCCATCAGTGAGGCTTTGCATTTCCTTGGCCTTGGCACATCACCTTGACACCACCTTTGTTCTTTCCACCACTCTATATATGTGCAGCATTGCTCGCCACTTCAAGATGACAAGGACAAAAAGCACGTCAGTCAAGTCTTGATCACCCAATCATGCCTTCTTTTGCTTATTTTGCCATGTCCGCCTCTCATCTCTCGACTTGGTTTTTATTCCACTCCTGTGGGGTCGTTGATCCAGCTACGTGGCAGGGCCATCGTTTGCTGATCCAACTCGGGTGGGGACAGACCCCAAAGCAGCGTAGCTCAACACAGCATGCTGCACGGAGTCCATACAGATGGACAGGATACACTCAACTGAAACGATCAAGCAGGAGCAGCGCTGTTGAGTGGAATTTTAGTTCACCAAAGAGAGCTTCCAATTCCTGAGAATTGTAATAAATCCAGTATGGTGCTTTGGCTCTCATAATATTCCCTTTCCAGGAATTTAGCGGTGAGTGACGGATGGGGGTAACTCGGTGATGTGGTCGGTTCAGTGTCTGTCTGTGCGGTACGGTGTAACAATTAAAGACCTATGAGTCTTTGAACTGTTGAGGCTTATTGGTAAGAATGATAGTGTGCTGCTTAAACTTTATTGGTCTGCTTAATTCATATAGAAGCCTTAATAGACTAGCTATTTGAATCACTCCGTATAAAGTTAAGAAAAACTTAATATTCAAGGGTAACTACACAGGGGTAATTAGGGGATTTTTGAAAGAGGTCCTCCTTATATACTAACTCTATGGTGAGTCATATATGAATGACTAGGACTATGACTTGGTTTACTGACTACATTTGACTTGAATCTTGACTCAAAAGGAAATGATTTGGAGTTCTGATTCATTCAGATTCTGAAGTGGTGCCGTTCTGAGCCGTGTATTCCGAATGATCCGAATTTTAATCCTAATATTTCCGATAGCAATTTTCAGGACAAATGTATTTTATAGGAAACAGATTTACACTGGTTCAGTGCTGAGTCACGAGCAACGTGCTGTCCTCGTGTTGATAGCAGCAGGCTTGAAATGTGACATGTCTGCCAGCAAGGTACAGGTAGTTTAGTACTAGTGAAATTGGTGAAGCATAGGTCTTGAATGTATGAACTTGACGCGAGATTTTCGCGAGGTATCGATCTAAAAGTAACGCAGAATTGCGTCTACATAAAGTGAGTAAATGGTAGAATAGCGAACTAATATAACATACCTCAGCTGCACTGCGTATAGTGGAACGACTGAGGTAGGAGAACAAATAAACAAAAAGATATGGGCAGAGCTGTACACATAAGCAAGATAAGATAAGTAAACCGGAGGAAGACCTATCGAAGGGTTTTGACACTCCCACTCGTGTACAGACGGAGTCCCATGGCCTTTACAAACTTCCAGTGCTTGTCATGTGGAAGTGACTTTGTAAAAATGTCAGCTACCATGTCTCTATTTGTGGTTACTTTCATCGGGCTCTGGTGGCGCATGAGTACGTGTTGCAGCCAAACTGTTCCATGATGTGTCATTTCAAATCACATAAGGGGGGATTCCTCTCTTGCTTCCTTCCTCCATGTGGTGCGAGCTTCTGAGTTTTTCCCTCTGAGTTTCTGAGTCCTGAGTTGTGAGTCCTTGCGCTAAATATCTACAGCGAGTCACTGCATGGAACCTACCACCACTGAGTTGAAATCATTGTGTCTCTCTGCTATTTTTCCACTCTACTCTTACAGGTCTGAGGTTGGATACGGTACAACCGACGCGTCTCTTGGTCCACGCTAGGACCTACATTCACTTCTTCATCAGTCCAGTTCAGATTCAAACCGATATTCACTGGTTGAACATTTCAAGTTTTTCAGTGAAAAAATGGATGAATTTTGTTTTGAATATTACACCAAGTTTTCACTGAAAAAGTTGGTGAAAAACTCGAAACATTCTGGTGAATTAGTTGAAATGATTCAAGTTTTTCACCAACTTTTTCAGTGAAAACTTGGTGTAAAATTCAAAACAAAATGCATCCATTTTTTCACTGAAAACTTGAAATGTTCAGCCAGTGATTTGAACCGAACCTTGGCACCACTATGTTGAACTGCCGCACCAGTAATCTCCATACCACCAGTAATCTCCATACCACCCCATTTACAGCTGTCAATAGTTCTATTCTTTGAAAGGAACAAATATTCTCCCAGTTGTGTTTCAGCCAACAGGAAAAACAAGTTGCATCTACCAAAAGTTGCCGTATCTTCTAGTTGCCTTTTCGAAAAAAAAAACCATTTCTCGAAGTTGCATTTAGGAAAGTTGTAAGTTGTCATAGCACACCAAAAGCATTTCCCAAACTTGCCTTATTGTAAAGTTGTCAACTTCCCAAGCTGCATTTGAGGAAAGTTGTAGTTGCACTTTTGGAAAAAGTTGAAAGTTGCATCTTTTCCCGAAGTTGTCACTTTTTTCTTCTCGACTTTCAGCAAGTTACAAACAAAACTTTCTGCACAGTATTTCACCCATACTCATATATTACTGACAATCCAAAATTGTCACCTTTTTTCGATGATGTCTGTGGGGCTCTTGATAGGACACAGATTGGCACTTCCCCCCAGACAACGATGGTTTTGCAACCACAAAGGCTTCCTTTGTCCACCAATGTCCAGGCCTCCATGGACTTTGAGCAACAATACATTTATTTGCTCATGGGTTGGGAGGGCAGTGCTTCTGACAGCACAATATTCAATGCTGTGCGGAGGTTCCAGTTTGGGGGAAGGAGTACCATCTTCATGAATGGGGGCAAACAATTTGACTAAACTTTTTTTTAATCCATTTCAATTGGCATCCTTGTATATATGGACTTGTGCTTTGGCAGCCATCAAAGGTCCATATCTGTTCAAAAATCCACTCTGTGGGCAAGTCCGTCTCACTTTGCTCCTGGGGTGAATTATGCCATCAACCAGTACCATTTTTGGTGCAGATTTAAATTCCATGAGTAGTTGGACTTGTGTTTGGGCAGCCATTGAAGGTGCCCTGGGTCCATCTCCATGCAAAAATTCTACTCCACAGGCAAGTCCGTCTCACTTTGCTCCTTTCTGGGGTGAATTACACTGTGAAACAGTGATTTTGCACCATTTTCAGTGCAGATTTAAGTTCCACAAGTGCGATTGGTTGGACTTGTATTTTGGCAGCCATCAAAGGTGCCCTGGGTCCATACCTGTTTAAAAACCCACTCAGCAGGAAAGTCCATCTCACTTTGCTCCTTCCTGGGGCAGATTACCAAAATATAAAATCCTGGCCCAAACTGAATTTTTGGAATCAAACCCTTGGACTGAAAAGCTGTTGAACATTCTCTTCTGGTACAATGTCTCCCGTGAAACTTTGATTTCTTGCTGGTTTCAATTATCTTGGTGGTTACAGCTGTTTCAAAAATGATAGAGAATTTTTGTTTTCGAGCAGAGTTTGGTTAGCTTCGGCAAAATTCAGCACAGCTCCACACTCATCTATTCTCAGATTTAACTCGGATTGATGACTCACCATTCTCGTGAAGAGACTCCATGTTTGGCACAATTTGACAGTTGTGCTGAACTGAGCCGAACTGAACTTGAAAACAAGTATTCTCTATTGTTTTTGAAACAGCTGTAAACACTGTGAATTTCAACAGCTATCACACCTCTTCTGCACTACTTGACACCCAGTGAGAAAGCCGTCTGGTTGGGTCGAGGGAAATAGAGCAAAACAGAGGCCCTCGTTGTCCCTCGTTGTCCCTCGCTGTTTTCAAGAATGTCCCGTTTTCACTCGTTCCAGTATCTAGCACGATCGAGGGAATTCTAACAGTAATCTATTCATCATCATATTATTCGAGGGAAAACGAGTCGGATAGATCAATAAAATCGAGGGAAAACGAGTCGGATATCATTGCCTAATTAGGTAGATAGACTATTGATATGATGCGCCCGCCCGCCCGTTTCTCTCATCCTGCCCCGTCTGACCGCCCTGGCCACAAGCACAACACAGGCGAACAAGGGGAGGGCTGCCACACCGCCGCTCACGCAATGGCCAGCACCGTCTAAGAAATCTGGATGAGTTTGAGGCTAGACATGGATGATTGTGGACATACATTTGCTTCCGCAGTCGCTTTAGCCTGCACAGATTCTGTATTCCAGCGCTACAGGGGGAGCTGTCAGACAGAGTAACAATGGGGGCACGACAACATACCTGTTCCTCCTCTGTACCTGCAATACTGGTCCAGTATGCACTGTACACGGAGCGGAGGGCCACCGGGATTCTTCGCCATCCAGGCCCGAGCACATAGATTCCTGCAGACCCAAGTCAGCTGCTCTACGGAACCACCGGAGACGTGTGCATACCGCGCGGTGAGGCTATTCGTTGCTGTCATTTTCGAGCCTTTGGCACCTTGTGGCGTGGGGACAATTGGTGCCGACACCTGACTTTGTGCTGTCGACAGTGGAGTGGGTGGTACTGGCAGTGTCTGTGGCGGAAAGGCTGACTGAATTAGAGCAGCAGTGGTGGCTGCTTCCGCTGCAGCATCGGTGGTGGGTGTCGTGGTTGTAATGGTCGGGAGTGGTGATCGAGTCCGTTCCAGTTATGGGAAGGTGAGTGACATCTTCGGCTGCCAAGGGTACCGAAGCAGAAGCTATTGGAGTGGGTGCACTGCTTGCAGTCGTAGCTGTGGCGGTCAGCACGACCGAGTCCGCTACAATGGGTACAGCCGGTACAGAGGTTACTGTAGCGGGGCCGGCAGCAGCCAAAACTGCACCAGTGACAGGAACGCCGGTGGACAATATTCTAGAATGTATGTTTGAATTAGACGCATACGTGTCCCAAAATGGACTGGCCCGTACGTACTCATTGCGTTCCTCTGGGTCGACGGGAGCGCTAGAAGCGGGAGGAACCTCCCATCTATTGAAAATCATAAGTCAAAGGATACTATGAAGTGGAAGACAGCGACATACAGGGGATTGAAGCTCTAAGCAAAAGAAAGGACCGGTGGTCAGTATAATAAAACTAAAAAGAAGGGATACACATACCAGCAGATTGTCCATTTCGGCATCCAGCTTGATTTTTTCCCTCAGCTCGGGAGGAGGGGGCGATGTGGTGGAATTGCGGCGCTGTTTTGACTTCCTCGTCTTGCCTTTTCCGGAGTCATTCTCGTCCTTCCCGTGGGTTTTGATCCAGGATGGATAGTTTGTCGTGGCAATCTGCTGGGCCTTCCAGTTGTTAGCGCACAGCCGCAGCTCAGGAAATTCGCGACACATCTCGGTATTGTAAATCGTCATGACATCGACGGTCCCATGGCTCCATTTCCGCGGAGCTTTCCCATGCGCGAGGAGATAGAACCAGATCTGGGCAGCAAATCTGTACATGGCCGACAGTCTGAAACCATCCACAACCTGGCCGTCCTGCTCCTCGATATAGCGGCCTGTTGTATTGACTCCCTGCAATATTAAAGTGCCGCCATGTGGGTTCGGACCACCGTTATTTGAGATACCGTCGGAAGCTGTAGCCTTGTTGTAATCGAGGCGAATCCAGAAGTGGACATTCGGGTAGTCGGCCTGTGTCAGTGGCGGAAGCGGGCTTTTCACCCCAAAGGCGAGACCGGCTTGATTCGGAGTTGGTAAATCAAAGGGGTTCGACGTGGCAGCAATAAGGCCGGGACGGCATTGACCAGCTCGTGATACGCTGCCCTAACCGGGACCCACAACTGTCAGTGTCTCCCAACGTCGGATAGAAGCAAGATATGTACTTGATTGTAACATTTTCCACCCGCAGACAGAAATTCTTGCTCTCCAGACTCTGCAAACGGGTCTCAAGATTGTGAATAGCAGTGACAGATGGGGAGCGGCGGGAAGATGGAAGCATTAATCCCGAAGAATTGGCAGGACTGCTGGAGCGAAAGGACCACTGTGGATCCGAGTTTAGATTATGTCGCGAGTAACTGTCGGAGCCTACGCCAGAATCCCCATACATGGAGCTCGCTGGGCTGGAGTTCCCAGAGAAGTCCATCATGGGAAGAGAAAAGAGAGTCGTCAGTTTTTTTGAGGGCAAAAGTCACATTATAGTCACGGTGACATCACCGTTCCACCCGAGGTGCGCCCGCACTGGCACATCATACTCAAACGTGATTGACGTGTACAGCACCCATTACACGCCAAGGGGCTCGCTGCAACTTGCTTAACCATGGCCTCGCAGTCCTCCGTGCTGCAGGGCAAAGTGATTTGTTATTGCATACAACGCTGTGGAGGACCCACTGGCACAGGTATAGAACACGGATATTCTACCCAACGCGCACACATGCGTGAGGATACAAGAGCCGCTATCTCCACAAACTTCACCCGCTCTCTCGAAGCCATTAGCGGGCCTGCAATCCACACCAGACCTACGGATGAAATTCATAATACATCACATACCAAGCGAAGACGCACTCAGGCTGGACAAATTAGCAGTCTGGACAACAGTCTGTTAATTCCATTGGTATGTTCCAGTTTGTCTGCTAGGAGGTACATTCTCTTACCCAACTCAGACTTCTCCACAGTCTATTCCGGACGACCGCGATGATCACAGCAGTCGTGTACATACACAGAGCACCCCAGTGATTCTGGATAAATCTATCAATATGATACTTCCTAGCGATCCACCGGATGTCGAACCCAATGAGCCTGGTTTCAGCCCACCGCCTCCGGGCGACGAAAAAGAACCCGACAATGAGGAAATGCCCCCTCGCCGTGACGATGAAATTCCTGAAGAGCCACCACCATCCCTGAATGAACCTACCAGGACAGACGACGACACTGGGCCCCCGGCCCCGGATTTTATTTCACCTATCGACAATATTCGGATCGCAAACAAATTCATCGAGAGCCTGAGGGCTGCTACACTCGACAACGAAGATGAACCCCTCCCATTCGAGCTTTTAGAACAACTCCGCAATCCGCCTCAGACTTCTTTGACACTCAATAACCCAGACCATCGCCTCTCCCTTGACATATTTCTGTCTGTCAGCAACGCTTCGGAAGAGACCTATAATAACATTCGTCTTGGTATCCTTCGACGTCATCCTGAGGACGATATTCTGACCTATCACCGTGTCAAAAAGCTTGTCTCCGACCTCAGTGGAGTCACTTCCATTGCGCATGACATGTGTATCAATTCATGCATCGGATATGCGGGTCCTTTTGCACATCTCAATGGCTGTTACATTTGTGGAGCTTCCAGATACGAGCCTGGCCGAGCAGCGAACATCCCTCGCAAACAGTTTCATACCATTCCGCTTGGCCCGCAGCTACAGGCCCTTTGGAGGACTCCTGCAAGTGCACACAATATGCGGTATCGCAAACGTTGTACCGACGCGATTCTAAATGAACTGCGCCGCACAAAAGGACAGCGTACAACCCCGTACCGGGATTTTTTTTGACGGGATGGATTATCTCCGTGCAGTCCGGGAGGGAAAGATCACCGACGATGATATGGTTCTAATCTTCTCCATCGATGGTGCTCAGCTCTACCGCAACAAAGCCTCTGACTGTTGGATTTATATCTGGATAATTCTAGATCTTCCACCCGAGCTCCGCTACAAGAAGCACCACATTCTTCCTGGTGGCTTTATTACGGGCCCGCAGAAACCGAAACACCTCGACAGCTTTATCTATCCAGGGCTTCATCATGTTGCAGCGCTGCAAAAGGAAGGTCTTCGCATCTGGGATGCAGGAAGTCTTCGCATTTTTGTATCAAGACTTTTCCTTGCTCTGGGAAGTGCAGACGGCCCTGGGATGGCTGCATTGAATGGATGTGTCGGTCACCACGGCAAGTACTCTTGCCGCTTATATTGCCCGCTCATTGGACGGCGCAAGCCGGGTGGTACACACTACTATCCAGCTCGCTTCCTGCCAACGTCGTTCGATGTTGCAGGCTGAAATCATCCGGATGTTGACTTGAACTTGTTGTTGAAAACCTTTACCTCTGCCGAAGGGATACAACGGTATGAGAAAAACCTTACTGACGTCTCGCAATCTCCGAACAAGACCCAATACGAGAAGCGCCGTCTGGAAACCGGTATCTGCAAACCGACAATTTTTAGCGGGTTCCATCCAGATCGCATTCTGGGAGTTCCGACCTTATTGACTTTGGATATCATGCATCTCCCTGGTCTCAATCTTCCTGATTTGTTCATTCCACTGTGGCGCGGAACATTTGATTGTGACCGGAGCGATAGCACAGCACTAACCAGCTGGCCCTGGGCGGTCTTGCAAGATTCCAAAATCTGGAAAGAACACGGTGAGTTATGTATGTTGCAATTGGACCATTTTTTTGACTCGCGATTGCGAAACAGGGAAGCTGGTCGCGGAAACAACACCATATATCCCAGGGTCTTTTGACCGACCTCCACGTAACCCTGCAGAGAAAATCTCGAGTGGTTATAAAGCCTGGGAATTTCTACTGTACTTCTTTGGCCTTGGGCCTGCGCTCCTCTATGGTTTACTTCCAGATGAATACTGGATGCATTATTGCAAGTGCGTCCGAGGTATTCGGATTTTGATGCAAGAAGACATCTTTCCTTCTGAAGTCGCCGCTGCCCATGCCTTTCTCACCCAATTCTCAGATGATTTTGAGCGGCTCTACGTCCAGCGCCACACCGATCGCATTCACTTTGTACGACCCAGCGTACACACGCTCTCGCACTTCGCCCCCGAGACAGTTCGTGTCGGGCCAGGAATTATCTACTCACAGTGGGGAATGGAACACACGATCGGAAACCTCGGTGAAGAGATCAAACAGCATTCCAATGCTTTTGCCAATCTTGCGCAGCGTGGAATTCGATGTCGTCAGGTAAATGTGTTGAAAGCCATGATTCCAGATTTAGAGCCACCAGAAAACCCTCTGCCTCGTGGAGCCCGCGATCTTGGTAACGGATATGCACTGCTATGTGCAATGGACAATGCCGCTCGGCCAGTCCGCCCGTGCGAAGAGCAGGCAATTGGGACTTACCTCCAAAGTCATGGCGGAGTTTTCGGAAAGGATTCAGGCAACATAGTTCGCTGGGCCCGAATGTGTCTACCAAATGGCCAAATTGCACGGCCCAATGGAAGGAGGGTCTAAAGGCCCTCGAAGATTCGCGTACATCCAGGAACGTAACGGTAAGTTCCATATGTTTCACGTCGCGAGAGCCTGGCTGATTTAAGTATAGCTTGTACTTGACGGAAAGTCTTATATTGCAGAAGTTCTTTTTTTTGTGCGACTTCATATCAACGACACTATCGGTGTCAAACCGGTCGCCATGGTGTCATTCTACGGCCCACCACATCCAGGATTACTTGCAGCATCATCACAGACATATTGGACCGCTCAGCATCTACGTGATGCAGCAGTGCGAGTCGTCGACACAAGTTGTATCAAATCTGCCGTTATGATGGCTCCCGACCAGCGTTACAAGACAAGATTCCACGATGGTACTGAGGTAGACCGGTGGTATTTGATGGAGAAGCCGGGACTGAAGCTGTTGGAACGGGCGGGATTAGAAGAACTTCTTTCAAATCCCCTTGATGAATAACACAGCCAATATATGTGTGTTAATTATGTAGTAATATGGAGGACATAGGGATATCGCCTTCTACGACCTCGGTAACATTTTCTTCTTTCCAAGCTTTCTCAGATCCCCCTGCTGAGGAAGCCTGCTGCCGGAGGGCAAAAAGTGTTTGCTGTGATTTGTAAAGCTTCTCGTAGTAGAAGCGTCGCTCTTTCCGCACCCGATGGAGTGTCTCTTCAAGCTTTTTGGCATAAGCCTTGTAATAGGCAGCTTCACATTGTGGACTATGTGACCAAATCCTGTGATTCACTGGAATGACTTTAGTGAGGAAGGTTGCGGGGGTAAATGAGGCAGATAAACACACCAGATGTAAAAGATTCCTCTTTCAATTCATCTGAAGTGAGGGCAGCCTCGTATGTCGTCTTTTTAAAGTGAATTTCTTCGCAGGCCAGACAGCCACCATAGTACCAGTTCGGCAGATTCACAGGACGGTTGTCAAGTTCTGTCATAAGACATTCATGGGACACTGCTTGAGACGGTGGTCCAGCAGGTAAGAGCCCAGCAGGAGGAGTCCATACAGACATTGTGCCAGACGAAGAGCAAGAATTGTGATCGGTGTTGACTTGATTACAAAGCGTGTACAAAGCTATTGACACGCGCAGAAAGCTCAGTAAAATAAAAACAGACTAGATTTATTCCGGAGGGAGAACGAGGGATATCGAGACTGTATGTGCAGCACTGGTTGAACATTTCAAGTTTTTCAGTGAAAAAAATGGTGAAAAGTAGTTTGAGTTTTACACAAATTTTTCATTGAAAAAGTAGGTGAAAAACTTTTGAGTTTTTCAAACATTTCCACTTTTAAGGTGAAAAATCTAAAACAAAGTTAGAAAGTGGTGGAAAAGTTTTAAATTTTTCACCTACTTTTTCAGTGAAAAATTTGTGTAAAACTCAAACTACTTTTCACCAATTCTTTGGCCGAAAAACTTGAAATGTTCAACCAGTGCGGCAAAAGATGGAACTCTGAGTCACTCGATCTGCCTCAATCAAATTTGATGGGCAGCGGTCCGACTCTATTTCCCTCGACCCGACCAGACGGCTTTCTCACTGGCCTTGACATGTTGCACCGACCCTGTGTTCTTTTTTTGCAACTGCACTGCAGTGGCCCACAGCAATCATCACTGTTGAACTGCAGATGGAGGCTATTTGAACTGATGCTAAAATGGATTAATGCAACAGTGCCAATTCATGTGATTCTTTCGTTCCACCTGCTGCTATCACAAGGAGGATAAGCAAAAAATCAAAGCCGTATTATTGACAGAATATGGGAAACATATTTACAATATCTTCCAGATGATTGTTGCCCACTGTTGGGTGGAATATGCAAAACATATTTGAAAAATATCCTTTGTTCTTGCTTTGTTCAAGACTTTCTTTGTATGAGGTTTCATTTTGCCCATCTCAGATATCTGAAACTTATTGTAAATATGTTTCCCATATGTTCTGCATATTCTCTCATGGTTTTTCTGCTTATCCTTCCTGTGTATTCTCCCACAATTTATTTTCCTATTCAAACCTGGTGCTTTGTGAATCTGTCTCCTCTTCTACATCTCCGAGTGGCTAGATGAAATGGTTTAGATACAGTTATTTCACCAGCATGCATTTTCTGAGATCCCATTACTGGAGCACAGCAAAGGCATGTATTGTACAGGTACAAATGGTGGATGGTAATTATTGACCGTTTTTTGTACTGCATTCAATGGATCCCCTGTGTGGTACTAAGATTGAGTTGTTAGAATATTCCAATGTGAGTCTGCTGATTTTGTTATGCATATTGTTATGTCTGGTTGTAGATTATTGCCATTGGTTGTCTGGTTGGAGATTATTGCCATTGGTTGTATGGCTCAGTTGGATCTTTCGTTTCTATTCTTTTATAGCCGCGGTGTCTCTCGTTCGAACCTGTCTCAAGTGGTTTTTTTTTTTTTTTTTTCCCAAATCTTTAAAGAACACACAGACAGAGCTGGATACTTGTTGTAACCTTCCCCAGTGGTCATCACAAGTCTACAATGTCTGTCAGGAATTTGGTCTCTTGAGATCTTCTCAAAAATAGTGAAGATGCTGTAATATGAAGGTGACTATGGCTCATAATATTGGATGGAATACATCCATATTTCATTTCACTATGTATGTACCCCACCAAATATCCTCAAATTAATTGACACAATATTAATTGAGAATGAGTGGAATCATTCAATGTTTGTCTGTGTTGAATTCTGGGGAAAGTCATGACAGCTGTCATCCCAAAAGGGCAACTAGTGGTTCAACTTTGCCACTTTGGCGTCCTTTCTTGTTCTAGTTGCTTTGTTGAGCTCAGAGTATACCATATGCCCTACAGAGATGCTATACAGAACTAAATCCATGCATTAAACAACAAATGGCCCTTATGGTCAAATATAAAGGATCCAAAACCTGGATCATACAAACTACAATATGGGAAGCAACCAAATATGCATTGCCTTGCTGAGATAAATAGATTTGAGCCTCTGGGAGGCTTAGAAACCAAGTTAGGAAATGAATCCCATTGCAACCCAAGAAGCACATCAATGAAATCCTAACAATCAGATGACCTCAATTTATTTCCTTTTTTAGAAGGTCTTGCACCAGAAAAGCTTCTCAATTACTGAATCAGGAAATTCAACATTTTCTGGCTCAGAAAATGTTAGGTAATTGATGGGAAAATGATGAGCTTTTATATCATTTACCAGGTCAGCAAATGACCTGAAAAAGGTCAGAAAATGATACAAAAGCTGGCCATTTACCAGGCCAGTAAATGACAAGTAAATGATCAGAAAATGTAAAAAATACCTGGAATTTACTTGGAATTTACAGGGTCAGTAAATGATAGTGTGTGCCCAGTGTGGGAGACTAGGCCGCTTAGGTGGCGAAACCAAAGACGCGTTGGGCGGGATAGACAGAGGCGCGTAGGAGTCAGCGGCGGCAGCGGCGAGACGTTGCTTTTGACGGCGTGTCTGAATGAACGGCAGCGACGATGCCGGCACTTCTGGTGCTTCTTTCACTGCCACGGATGGTTCCTGGCGGGCTGATAAGATATCGCAGAGCTGGTCGAGATCCACGGCGACGAGAGATGAGCGAGAGCCCTTCTTCTTCTTGTTCCCGCTAGGCATTGATGGTGATGGTGATGGCGACAGGAATGAGGTTGGTCCTTCTTCTGCGTACGTCTGTGACAGAGTCAGTAGTTTGCCAAGAGTTGTGTCCTGTACGATTATGTCGGCAATGTATTTCTCTAAGATTGAGAATTCTTCCCGTCCTGGATCATGGTCGGTTGTAAAGCGCGCGTTTGGTAGAAGGTACTGCTCGGTGGTCCAGTAATTAGCTTCTGCTGTCGCGACTGTTTGCCAGGGCTGAATAAAAAGGTAAGCCGTAGTTTTTGGTACTGGTGGTGCGTCACTGACGTCGGGGACGGAAAACATCCATTGTTTGACTCCGCCCATATTTTTGCGGCAGCGGGACGGTGTGGGCCACCTGGGTGTGGGATCAAGGGCGACCTGCAATTCGCCGCCTTTTAAATCAATTTTCACGTGATTCCTTTTTCTCTTTTAAATCGGCTATGTTTGCCGACTCGTCGTTGGATTCCTAGCGATCTCAGTGTAACTGGGTGAGTCAGTTTGCATCTACAATCATATGTGTGACCTTTCTCGTTCCACGGAAGTTCGGTTTCGACTCATGTACCTGTCGGTAATGTTAGCGCTGACCGTATCTCCCCCGACTTTGATCCATCCAAACCCCGTCGGGTAAAAAGTGATGGACGCAAGCCATCCCTTCACGCGGATCATATAACTTCGGGAGTGGATAACATAAGGTTACCTACCGAGGGGTTGAGCCTCGGGGCGGCTGCGTCGTGGCGCGTACGGTGTAATGTGTTCATCATTTCAAGTGAAAATTTCGCTTGACGTTTTCCGAGCACTCGTGTAAGTGTTTGAGGCGATGACAAGGTGGCAGCTTTAAGCGCCATGGGTTGCGATTTGACTCTCCTCAAAGGTATAAAAGGACGCAAGTTTTGGCTCTTCCCCTGGTTTTTTCCAGTCGCATGTTTGGTCGCTTCCGTGTCTTGTTGAACAATAAGCAAACCATGTCATCCACAATGCAGAATTCCGGCGGTTCGCTGCAACAGCAGCGGCTAGGTTGGTGTTTTCTTACTGTTATATGATCACCAGTTCAATATTATCAGACGGGGCTGTCGCAGAGGGCACTCTGAGTGGACCTCGTTACGATGTGCACTCAGACTGGGTCGGCGTAAAAAAAACGGCGGCCGGTACGATCTTCGAAATTGGGGTGAATAGTCAACTAAACTTTTTCGAATCTAGAACAAGCCAACGGTCTGGGGATCGCTGGTACGGATCAACCGGGATATGATTATCCGCCTGTAGTCCCTGATGTAAGGGATGCTGTACCCAATGGCCCCGGTTACGCTAGAGGTATGTGTATCTTTTACTTTGGTAGCTAGAATTATTAGATGGTTGTTACCGTAGGTGGTGACACCACTTCTGGCCTTTTTGGGGTTTCGCCTGCCGACCGTGGTAATTTTTTTCTTTTCTCGGTGTTCATCGCTGACTTGGCCCTTACAGGTGGCATAGACGGGGAAAGCACCCCTAGCGAAGAAGGGTTTAATGCTGCGAGTATGTCGTTCCTTGAATTATATTCTCTGGACTTATACTGATAATTTCGCAGGCGGATCCTCACAGGTCGTTTACTCAGCTCCTGCTTTGGCAGTTGAAGCGAGAGTATCCGTGAACCAAAGTAATCCGGTGATCTGTATGTAGGAGTTCTTTCCTAGTGCGATAAATACTCACCTTTCCGTAGCGTCGATGCCTGTCTCTATTGAACTTGCTGGCTTGAACGGCGGTAAGTTTTCTGTCGTTGGCTACATTTCCTTGACTGATTAAGTCAGAGCTGTCTATACGCCGTTATATCCCAGAGAGTAAAGCTCCTGTGATCCAGACATTACCCATCCGGCGGTTGAACACACATTATGAATTCAAAGAGATTGTTGTTAACACTGTTTATTTGAAAAATCGTATCGGAGATCCGACGTATCTGGTTTTTCATGCTGATGTCCGCGAGTTGGTAGCCTCTTTTGCGTATTTTACTGGTAATCAGTTGTATTCGCTATCGATTCATCACAATGTAAGAGATTTTAAGAGACCTGCTGTCAGGGAGAAACGCCGGCTTCTAGCGAGCCATGTGTGTAATCGTGGATGTGCGGATACTGTGTATGTCTTCAAGGATCGGGTTTGGCCGCGAACTACTGTCGATGTTCGCTTCGCCCTGATGTTGGAAGATGCTCCTCGTTCA